>PDGT01000002.1:3008609-3159357 GCA_003671415.1 Megathymus violae
TTGTTTTTTTTTTATGTTAAACTTAAAATAATTAAAGAAATAATAAGATATTTATATCCCATTAAAGTGGATGTGATACTGTGTATAGTTCTCATTACAATGTATTTTATTCTCTAATTTAAGTTTATGGTATATGTTGTATGAAGTAAGCAAAATGAATAATTTGTAATTGTATTTTTATATTTTATTTTTGTGTTATGTTGATGCAGAAATATAGTAATATACCAATTTGATTCTGTGATAAAAATACGAATAAACTGAGAATCATAGGACATTATTCACTGTTTTATTGTCACCTATAATTTTTGAGTACTGTCTTTTTGATATTTTTAAATTATATTTAAATAACGATTCAGTGTACCGTTCACGTGATGTTAAATGGCCAATATGACCCATGGACATTTGCAAGCACTTCCTCTTCCTCTTTCTTTCTCTTCAACAGTTCTATTTAATCAATGAAAGATGTATTGCTACTCCTGAGAACTAATATGTTATATCTTATTTTGACGCATCCCCAACGATCTATGGTATTTTTCAAATAAAACGGGTACTCACGATGTTTGTATTGTAAATATGATTTCAAATTACATTATCGTCAATACGTAAGTTGTCTAAGCCCCTGTTATCGCCGAGAAAAGTCTTGTTAATACAACGGAATCCAATTAAAAATTCACTTAAATGCTTAGTCTTAACAATAACAATACAATTAGATTTTTAATACTAGTTAAATCCTGATATGACTATATGACGTAAGGAGGTAGATATATGTGCGTAAATAAATCATTGTTTACATTTTGTAAACATTAAACAGCTTGCATTGCGTTCGCTCTACGTTTATTGTTGAAAAATGTAACGTTAATAATACGTTTAATACGTTGTTCGACGACCTTTATATATACATATATATATATATATATATATATATATATTTCATTGTCAATAGAATACCAACGAGCTGCGTAATGATGGTCACTGCCACCCATGCGTAAGATTATGAGCGACAAGTCTAGCACGCTTTTATTATGTAACAAGTCGACAAACGAGCCGACGAGCCACGAACCAACGAGCAGATGATAAGTGATCGTCGAAGCCCATAGAATTCGGCAACACCAAAGCATCATCGAAGCGTTGCCGCCCGAAACGGAAGCGGTCGAACCCTATTATTAAAAGGGTATTGTGTTTCCCGCTTGGAAACACGTACTTGCCATAAACTTGCAGTCTTATGTCGTGTTGTAACTTTTTAGGTTTCGTTAAAAGCAATCCGATTAATATCCTCTAATATTTTAACGTCTTTTTATAATAATAAATCTATGAATGGAAGAGTACTGAATTTATTCGATTTTATTAAGCAAAGCGCTAAATATGATTTGAATGTTAAACCGTGAAGTAGACACTCATATAATGTAGTCCGTGGGAGACCGAGCTTCGCTATGCGGTTTCTTTTTATCGTTAATTGAACATAATATTCGTGTTAGGTTAATGTCATTGAATTTGAATTGCCAGTAAGTTATCATCCATTGGCAATAATACAGGTACCCAAGATGTTTACCACTTGGGCTCTTTAATCTATACATATAATGAAATTCTAACTGATCGCTTTCTTTCCATGAAGGATATTTGAGAAAACTATGATTAGGGGTCTTTATTAACGCAATAGAACCCAAAATAACAGTTGTCAGAATTTTTGTCTGTTTGTCTCTGCATTTGTTCGCGCTAATCTCAGAAACGGCTTAACCGATTTTGTTCAAGTTTTCACTAATGTATTACAGTAAGCATCACACTTAAAGTTTGTTTCATTGCAATCCGTCTATAAATATAAAAGTAATAAATTAATTTAAAATAATGTGGGTACTATTTCTTAGCGTAAGGGGTAGTTTTTCCGAAGCGAAGCGAGGGTAATTTTCATACTAAATTTAATCCAAATTGTTAGTGAGAGAAAGACTGCATATGTATTTATATACATATATGTGTATATGTAAAAGGCGGTCATTTATTAAGGAACGATTTCTTACAAAGTACCCTAAGATTCGAAGTTAAGAACGGAGTAGACAAGATTGAAAATGTACACGAGAAATGTTATTAAACATTATCGATGTAATGCAAGGTTTTGAAGATAAGAAAAGTAGTACCTAGTAAAAGAAGTAAAGTAGTAGTAGTACCGGAGGAAAAAGATAAAGACGGAAGAAATATTTGACAGAAGAAATATTCGCTTGTTTTATAGAAGGCATTCCACAGACGAACTGCACTGATAGTGAAGGATTGTTTATAAAATTAGGAAGAGTGTGCAGAAATTACTTTTTTAAGGAGCGAAGAATATAATTGAGGGTGAGATGGAGAAATTGGAATGGCTTCTTAAGAAAACGGTGAGTGTTTGGATTGGGAAGTGTTAATATAATATTATGGTTAACTTTATCAGAATAAATGTAAATAAAGGTATTCACTAAAAATGAGAATAAAGTTCAAGTATAGTAGATTTTGACCTGAAGAAAAAATCGATTTTAAATAATACATATTAATGACCTCATCGCGGACTCGGCTGGTGGGTTCATTTTTATATTTCAAAATTATGGCGCTGCAAATAAGCAATGCACTGCTTAGTTTTCACTCATCAATCGATCTATAAACATTCACTGAATGACTGTCGAGAGTTTTCAGTGAATGTTATATTGAATACAATTTCCATAGAGCTCGATAAACCTCTTTTATACGTTTATTGGGTCCTCTTCGAATCTCCGCATGTTCTATCACGACATTTGAAAACCTAAAGAAACAAGAATATTGCCGAAAGATATCAATAAAAGACGCACTGTAACAATTATTAATAGTCATATAAACTCATATAAAGCTGTATGCAGTTTAACGCAGCTTACAGCTAATCTAATACTTTGTAGTTACAGTATTCTACATTTAAACAATATAGTTCTTATAGTTTAGCTTTTAAGAATGATTTCAGGGTGAGTTCTGAATCAGTTTTTCTGCACTTGTTGTTTATATTGTACGAGTCACAATTGCTGTTTAATTGAGAACTCCACATTACACTCATGCTATACGAACAGGGTTGAAGAGCTACGAAAATGATAGAATGGTCATTCCCATCGTACGTGCATACGTACAGCGGACTTACTCTTTTGCATTTAGAGGAAAGTTAACATTTTTGAAGCCTACATATTTATTTGTATATACTTAGTCATAATTATAGCGCACGTTGTGGAAATTGTAACTTAATGTCGAGAGTAAGAGTTGGTATTACAATGTGATTTTTGTTTGTAGCTTGTCAATCGATTATATAGGGCTGTCAAATAATATAATAAATAATAAAAGAACATATTTACTATGTATATTAAACGAATTACAAGCAAGATTGCTATCTATTTCGAGGCGAATAGATGTTTCACTGAGATCTCTGCGCAGCTTGATATGGATATTTTTTCAACTTCTCCCAAGCAGCTTGAATAAATACTTGCCAATTACTTTCTCGGTACTTAATTTCCTTTATACTATTATGTACAATTTTAATTTTTTTGTAATTACTTATGTGCGTATCCGTTTTGAATTAAATTAAATAATTTGGAATGTATAATTTGTGTACAGCAATTATCGGCTAATTAATTATATATAAACATAGCATGTGTCCCAGTCGCTTGAGCCCTGCGGGATGCGTGGTAATATAAGTATGGAAAAAAATCAAATATATTGAATATCAATGGGTAACGGAATACAACGACTTTTTCGAGCTCATTTCAACTTCCTTTGCTTTGTGATGTTCTCCGTCTAGTAATAAGGTATCACATAAAACAATTCAGCACACACTGACCAAATAAGATCATTGTAATAGAATATTTAATTTTGTTTTTGTATATTGCTTATTGGCGATGACGGGCAAGGCATATGGGCAAATACATCTATACTAATCACTTCCTTTCTTTCTTACTTTACCTCATTTCCTGGCCGACAATGCATCTGTGATACCTTTGGTGTTCGTGATGTCCATGGGCGACGGTGAACACTTTCCATCAGGAGGCACGTCTGCTCGTCTGTCTGGTATTAACATAAAAAATATGAAAAAAATTTATACAATATCATCTAAATACCCTTTGCTTTAGATATTATTAATTTATCGCCTATAATCATAGTTTTATGCATAGTTTAGAGGCATTAACTTTCACTTAATTGACATTTATTTATTATTAATTGTAATGATTCTATTATCCTTCATGCATAAATAAAAAAAATGCATTATTCCCACCATTTTTGTATGTTATCTTGAAATTTTCTTGTTTTTTATTTAAATTATGGTTGTATCCGATGTATCCGAGCTATGTGAAAAATAAAGTTTATACTGAAAATCAGTAGTCATGGCTCCTTACCGCTTCATGATACAAGTTGAGTGTAACCTTTTTCATCTTAACTATAGTTACATACCTATATTTATTAACCAGTGTAAAATGACGAAATAAATGATTAAAGTATAGATATAGAAATAAATAAGTATAGTCGCTGTTTCTTCATGGCATGATTCCACACATTGCTTCACTGGACAACCTTAGTAATAAAGAATATAGATTTAGTCATAGATCAAATAATTTAACCTTAGTTATAATCACAAACGCTCTTTTGCCGACAAAGCATGTATTTGAACCATCAAAGCACTGTTAAATATAATTGTTTTTAAATGTTATGTTACACGTAGTATAATTCTAAGAGGGTTCCACGCTTCCTTTTATAAGTGGTGTGTGTGACCCCAGGTAATACATAGGTTTAATCTCCGCTAAGCTAAGCTGCTAATAAGTTATTGCCCAGCATTAGTAGCCACAGCCTTTACCGCTAACGTTGTGAGAAGCGACCCGAGCCCGATGGAATATTTTCGCACCGTGTTGCACGTTTAACTTTTAAAGATTCCTCAGCAAAATACATTATATATTATATTTCTAGTATCTATGTTAGCATCGTAAATTCTTTTTAAGAAATAGTGACAAACTAAAAGTGGCATTCGAAGTATAAAATAATCATGATTTAACCGTTAATGACCCAATTCAATTACAAACCATGTATAACTTTTCCATACTTCAATCACTACTTTCTTAACGTCTCCTCTTCTACTTTTCGTGACCAACTTAACGTGACCTCCGAAATGTGTTATTATAATTTAACAATAAACAATCCAACTTCCATAAATTACAGACAATACTATAATTCTACACGTTAATACTAAATGCTAACTGTAACGCCTGTTTACGTAGTATATGTTGTAAACTATCTACTTACATTGTATAAATTAGATTATTTTATCTACTCCCATGCTTTAAACCCTCTATAAAAGATTCTGAAACAGTTAACTTACTGCCAACATTAAAACACCCAATGACATAATAACCATTATATCATCCAAACGGATGATATAATGTTGTACTGAGTTTCATTATAACACTCCTTTGTTTTTTTCGATCCCTTCTGTGCAAAGGGTTTACTCAACAGACAGCCACATTCTTACTGCTCGATGTGTTGTATCTCTATGAATATCAAAAAAAAAGAATATCTGTATGAATTTTAAAAAAAGAACATTGTCATTCACGTGCGTTTCACTACCAGAACACCGTGCGCCGTAAAAAAAGTAGGTTATTCGAATCCCGCCATTTTTCTTCGATATTTTTATTGTTTTGTTTACAAAAACTAAACAAAAGTGTTACAAAAATGTGTTAATATACAAAATGTTAATTACTACTACAATAAATAATTCATTCATTAATACTTACTTTATTTGTATATAGTCAGTATTGGATGATATTAGGTTACTAAGACTGGCTGTTTTAAGGTTGGCAGTAAACTGTTTCAGAATCTTTTATAAAGGATTTAAAGCATGGGAGTAGATAAAGTCTTGTATGCAACTGTTGATAATTAGGTATTAAAACACAGTATTATACAACAGTTGCATAAATAATATTAACTTTTCGTTTTATGCGTTCAAATAAATAGGGTTATCAACTCCTTGTAAACGTATATTTGAAATGTCAATGTAAATACATCGAAACTTATTAACATTACATAAAAAAAATCAGTCACAATAAAATAAATTAACAGCTTTTAAGAGAATATTATAAAGAGAATGCGAATTTTGTGAATTTGTGTATATATATAAAATAATGTCTGGAACTACGGCACCTGCTTAAAAATTCTTTTACCATTTGAAAGGTACAAAGGTCCGGATAGAAATAGCTTGTATACCAAGTGTATGTATGTGATTAGTTATAATACCAATTTTAGACCAGGTCTGACATATTCTAATGTTTAAGTAGGAAAACTTACCTGTGACCTCCGGAACGCTTTTTGGACGATTTCTCTTGGCTTTTAAATGCAATTTAAAACGGCCAGTGACCCAAGCAAAGTCTTTTGGACCGTAAGACGGCAAAATGAGATTCATAGTCCAGATTTTTCAGTACATTGGTACCTACGAACGCATAATTCAGTGCAAAAACAAGTCTTTGACTATAATAACATATGTTTATGTCTTGTTTTAATATTTTCCGTAATGAATCAAGACTCGTTACATACAGACATGTGACTGACACGCACTCAATGAAATACGTATTTACTTAATAGTAACTAGATGCCGCTTGGATAATTTCTCATCAAGTAACCAGTTCACCATCATGTAGGAACGGGTGGGTGGTACGGAAGTCAGAGTATGTGTAAGTCATATAATAATTATTTATTGAACGCAAGTTATATGTAAATTTGAAACGCTCATAGCCTAAATCGTCCCATGGTGCTTACTTAATCCGTTAACGAATCCGCATTGCAGCAAAGATCCCTTTCAATCAACCTATTTGATGGTACACATTCTAGTGGAGAAGTGAGAATGTATATGTACTTTAAAAAATAACTTAATACCAAATTTAGAAGTTGTGATATTTAAACACTGCATGATTCGCGTGTATCTGAATACATAACTATAGGTCGTTATATACCTACTGTTACTCACGGTTTTAGTCGGATATATCCTTAACTATTCGGACGAATCCAACTAAACAACGCGGGAGTAAGCCTTTATATACCTATAGTTATGTTGCCATATTGTTAATACCCACTGATCACTTGGAATTAATATGTATTTAAACTGGAATGCATGATTTATTATGGAAACTATTGTAACATATGCTCCCTTCTTTCGAGTGAAACTTCTGTACTTTAGTACTATTCTGCGCTAAAAGGGACGGCTCAAATTGTTTTACTAAACAAGCTGTTGACAGCCCTGATCAATATAATATACGAACAGCGTGGATGAAGAATCATTCAGCGAGCGCACATCATTCAGACCACATTGTTCACGGCATAATTTTGATTATTATTTACGTCCAGTAAATTGCATAGCATCTTTGGTGGAAAATACTGAAAAGGACGGTAAGTCGTATATTTGATCCTCACTTCAATTCATATTTATGAATTAATAAAATTTGATGATACATCGGAGTTTACGATGTAAAAAAATTTTGTACTTACAATGGTTTGTGTTGACTTTTTTTGAGATTTTTAACAAAATTGAAATTTAAATAAAGAAAACGAATAATATTGTGACGAGATTAACATTAACAGATACACTGTAAATAGGAATAAAAATCCATGCGATACATAAAATGTGCCTTATTGCTTCAAACGCTTGAGTTGATGATACGAAGTTTCATTCGTTGAGTTTTCTATGCAGCAATTGTACATATTGTACGTACATTCAAATACACAATTTCACTGGGGCAATGTAAAATAATATAATCTAAATATGATATCTAGTATGACTTCTATCTTAATTAATTATCTCTATTTATCTTCTATCTTAATTTTTATTCAAAGCTGGTTTATACAAACACTTAGGATCTACCATTTGAGGTCATTACCAGGTACCCAAAGCCCACTGGATATTTTTACATCTACAGTAAAACAATGTATACATTTAAACAAAAGTATATTGACTTATTTTGTTGCAATTCAAATTTTAAAAGGATAATATAAAAATGACATAGTATAATTTAGTTTAAGACATTTTGTCAATCCCAATAGAATGATTCTTTGACGTCCAGCAAGTTCTTGACATTGCTAACACAAAATGAAAGATTAACAGAGTAAATCCATCCACGTAGGTCCTGTTTATTCACATGCGCAAATAAAATGTATTATCTTATTAATTACAGAGCTAAAATTCAAGTAAACATGTAAGTTATTGTGTTTCCTGTTTAAAAAATAACCTACTATTGGATTATTTGCCCTCTTTAACTTATAGGTAGACTAGTAGGTTACCGATAGAAATAATATAAAAACATGTTATCTTAATTATCTAACTTATATCAAGCAAATATTTAATCATCTAAATACGTCATATTTTACTCAAGACTGTTATCTTTATTGTTTATTCCTGTATTTACGAGCCTTAAGAAGACGTAAAAAAATGTTATGTGTGTGTATTTGCACATTTATACTCATATTATAAAGAGAAAACAATATGTTTGTAAGTAATGAAATAACTAAAAAACTCCTGGAAGTGTTTTAAAAATTTACCCATCTTAAGCTACATTATCAGTGAGTAACAGGCTATATTGAGATCCCCGCGAAAATAGCGGGAGCATATTTTTTGCTGGGGAAGCCATTAAGGGGGTTTGTTGGTAAATGTATACTTAAAGGCATATATATAGAATAACATACGTAAAAATCCATAGATATAGAAAGGCAATAGCCTAAATTACTGTATTAAGCGACTATACCTGACCAAGACGGATTAAATGACCTCAAATCTAGGTAATTAAGGACTCTACTTGACGTTCGATTTACATCTGAATAAGACTCCAACGTGACGTACAAATATGTATTCTCGAAACTCTGAGATAAAAAGTAATCTAGATGTTAACCCATAATATTAGTTAGAAATATTCCAAGTCGCATCATAAACTTTTCAATCTCCTGTGATGACACGTCTGTTCCACCTCTCTCATAACTGGGATAGTGCCCAAATCCTGGAAGCTAGCCAAAGTCCAACCAGTGACCAATAAAGGTAAACGCACTGCCATTCCTCTACTGAATAACCCTACGTACACCCAGTATCCATCCGTACATAGTGAACGTCCGGCCTGAGCGGGCGACGCGGCACGCGACGTCATTCGTCATGCGCACTGCAAGGGCAGTCCCTTGCTTTAGCTTTAGCTGCTTTTAGCTTGCCCGCGTCGGTGTTCTCTACTACGTATGATATCTTCAAGATCTTCAAGTCTTCATATCAAAGGAGTCTTCAAGATGAGGGTGAATAGGCTTTTATAAGTTAAAGCGTTCATCTTACATTTCGTCACCGCTTACCATCAGGTGGAATTCTATTTAAGCTTAATTATATTAAAACGTAGTAAAATATTGTATGTAAAAAAATATTAAATGATTTTGAACTTCGTAATACAGCTTACCTACGCTAAAATTTCCACAAAATGTTTAATCGGTGCGATTCATTTTCGTTAAAATTTTAACGTAGATAATAATTTGTGCTCAGTAAAAAGGGTAAAAGAAGTCATTCAACTGAAAACATAATTAAATACTAGCGGGGTAGTTCAATGATATCCTAAAATAATCTGGCAGATATAAGTGGGTGTGCGATTAATCAGGTGTGATTTATCATGGTTAATTGAAGCATATAAATGGTTAGATTAATCATAATACCGCAGAATTGGCCATAGAGCTAGAGTTTGATTGAAACAAAGAACGACAATAACCCAGTTTGAAACGAAAAAAGTTACATGCTGCGCCCCTGCGCTCTAGATGCTTCTAGATGGATGTAGATTAAAATATTATTTAGAAATGCACGGTTAAGAAATGAATATATAAATTAAATAACAACAACAGATTCAAATGAATCTGTTACAATTCCAAAGTTTGCTGGGATTTTATCTACTTTCTTGTTTTATCTGGTTGTATTAATTTTAGTTTTGGCACATAAAAAAATATTATGACTCTGTTTTCGGACAAAACGGTGTCGTTTCAAGCGAAATAAATCACTCGAAATTGTTTAAAAGCCAACAGCTGCGTTTATACTGACTACACGAGCGGGGCAGAAAAGAGACACGTAGGAATCCAATAATCACATTGCTTAAAATCCACATCCCGTGTCCGCTTCACAACAACACAATACAATCGTACTAGAATATTTGAATCAATTTGTAAAAGAAGCAGCTCACCCCATCTCTGCTTCAGTGAAAATACCCATCTTTTCACAGTCAAATTCGCTCATCTCTGCTCACCTCCGCCTCAGTGGTAACTCACCCTTAATTGCCCTACCATCACTCATGACATGACTGAACCGAAAAGGAAATCAAAATCCGGAGTTCGACATTACTGGCTACAACGCGTAACAACGCTAAATGCAAGCAAACATGACGTCACTCAACAATGACATCATAACGGACCGCTAAACGGTCAAGTAATGATCATTAATTCGTATCATTGGTCAGTGATCACTTGCGTGTTATTAATTGACTTCACTTACGATTTGCTCGGTCGGCTGTGTCCAGCGCATGCTGTTTGATGTAACATCGATTGCTTTGCGTTCGTTAATACTGGAGACAACAAATTGACGAAAAGTTATAAGTTCGATTTTCAAAAAATTTGTTTTTTAACAAATATTGTGTTTAATTTTCAAAGTGTTTTAATTCATTTAAACCTATTATTTAGTTTTTTCAGGTATATTTCTAGTCATATTCCTTTGAAATGTACGAGTATAATGAATCACGCTCAATTACTCGTACATTTATTTTATTGCGTTCTTCTAATTGACTTTAAAGAAAGAAGTTTATTGTTTTTGCCATATATTTGTAGTAAGGAATTTTGTCTGAAATTACAAGACCTATTTTTAGTATTGTTTCTGTAGTACAATTTTAGACTGTTCGTACATAAAATTTCTAGTACTTATACAGATTGACTGTAAGAATATTTCTTAGAGACGTCTTGATATAAAAAAAATAAATTTATTGTCAAATATATTTTTTTTCTTTTGATTATGATAGTTTATAGATTTTAATGGAAGAATCCTCGATATGATTTTTAAGTCTACATATATTTACATACATATATCTAACTCTGATAATAGTTATTTTATTAGGTACTAGAGGCCCGTCTGGACTTCGTTCAATTAAAAAACATATTACCCTCCACATACAGACAAACTCACTAAATTCGCACTCACTCTTTATAATACATATTAGTATAAATGTAGATAAGTAAGTAAAGGCACGATAACTAAAATTGTATTATTTGATTAAACACACGTCACATTTTACACCTTAGTACAAAAATGTATATTTGGAGTTTATTAATATGCCCATTTAAAGCATTTTCCATAACATACGTTAGAATACATCGAGGTAATTATCACTCAATTTGGTAACATACATTTTCGATCTCCGGAATGGTAAATCCTTTTTAAGTTTCATATATTTTTCCACGTACTGTAACGTTATTTTTGTAAAGCAAATAGGTTATACTCACAGGTCCATAATATAAGCTTTTAAAATGCTAATTATCATCAAAAACTGTTCAGCGGTTTTAGTGTTATACATGGTCAAACAGACACACAGGCAGACAAAAATTCCAACGTAATGTTTTGACTTTTATATCGATAATGTAGTGTACCTACACAAAAAAATTGCAAAAAATTATGATGCGTACAGATCCGACTAAGGTACAATTTTATTATTAGTATAGATAATAAGTATAGTGTCCTTCAGGCAATATCAAATATGATATTTGTCATCCATGCGAGTAGTTTTCCTAGTAATTCGACTCGTATACTTAATCTAGTAGTAGATAAGAATCTCTTGCATACTAGCCAATAACCACTCCACCAATCCACATATGAACAGCTCGGTGGAGTACATTCTAGATATTATCAACTACGAAGAGAGTACTGTGCCTCATAGTGCACTGCTAATGGGTTAAAGTCGCATGTTAAAACTATATACATGACTTATTCCATTATTATACTAGTTTATTGTACTCCAAGTAGGTACGTCAAACTCCGTAAAAACTGATAAGTACTTTCATGGAGCGATCGGTGAACGTTTGTTATCGTCGCCGCTCCCACCGTCGCGTAGTCACCGTGAATTTCGCCACACGACTGCCTCACCATCGCGACCATTACCAAACAACCATAACCACTTTGCTATAGGCAGGTTCATCGCATCACTGCTACATTATCTTATAAGTTCATATAGCCATGAAAATGAACAAATGGTTTTGGATGGACAATGGAATGGATGGACAAATTGATTGTACTCTGACCTGCATAAAAGGCAACTTATCTTTAATTCCTTTAATTATTAAAACCAAGAAAATATACGACGAAGGCCTTGTTTTGCATAAAAATATTAAAACAATTAACACAAAAAAAAACATTGCATTGTTTCAGAACAGCGCTTCCAAGTTTGCATTTCTGTGACGTGAAGACATCGTGTAAAGTGTCTTTTAAAGCTAAAACGTTATTCCAAAATGGAATCACATGAGAAGACGCACGCGGTCATGGGTGAACCTCGCGACCTTGAGAATGGTAACACCTTTGAGATGCGGAAAACCACTGGTGAGTTCTGTGTAATGATCATTATTATGAACTATAGCCGTGCTAATTTTCTGTCTACGTAAATAAAAATCAAATACCGTAGTTATATATGTAAGGTCATTGGGAACGGCTTGACTGATTTATAGTTTGACTGATTGTTTTGTGTTCGTAATTGTGAATCAAAGATTTGTATGGAGTAAGTATATTTTTTTGGAATCCTCCAGAAAAATTTGGATGATATTTTTGTATGATAATTGCAATATAAAAACGTAGCGTTCGGTATATCAGTTCTGTTCATCGGCGAAATCACCGACTCACAGACAACGCATATAACTAGAGATAGAGACATGTTTTAAACCAAACATATTTCTTCTTCAGGGTTCTTTGCTGAACCTATTTCTCATTTCCTTCAACTGCACACGTGCGGAGCCGGGGTGGAACCCTCGTACTATTACCCATAGAGTTTAATCTAATTATGTAACTGTTTAATAGTTAAATGAAAAGATCTTAAATATATGAAGGCTAAATATGGCGTCCACTAATATTCATGTGGCATTGCCCTTCAAGGGTCTTTGTGTTTAGGTTGGAAATTAAAATACATAAGTTTCATACCAAATACAGCCCTTGCTCCATACAATGATAGTAATGGATGAACCGTCTGCTGTCATTCATATCATTTAATATGACATTATCAATACACTATACAAAGAAATAGATAAATGTGAATTATAATATAATCGAATACCTTTATTTTGGCTTAAATTTTACGGCAAATAAATTAATACAAAATATTCTGGTATTGGATCTCGTGACACAAGTGAAGGGCAGTTGTGACGGGTACGCTAGCATGGTGCAGATTGACAGACATCATTCAACTTTGATAATAACATTGATAATTCTCAATTTTGCAGGTTTTCTCACCATATTCCCACTATACGAAGCAAATTTCTAAATGCACATAACTTTCAAAAATGGGAAGTGAAGGATTAGAAGTTAGTGCGTATTTAGATTTGGAATTATTTTAATAATTGTAAAGAAGTATAATTGCTTGCTTCGAGACCAATTTTATATCACGTAAAAAAATTATACTGATTAAAAACCGTGTGAGAAAACTAAGTCGTGAGGCGCATATAACAGATAAAATGTACGCATTCATTGCAAAAGATTAACGATTTTAATTTCTATGGGTTTTCGATTTACACGAGGCTAGGAATTATTTATTTATTATTATTTTATACCTATTAGTCCAATTTCGAAATGTATTACATTATTTTATGACTTATAGTATCTTTGCATTAATTTTTTCTAACTATTTTAACACCTTGATGCTTCTTCTTTATTCCTCTGATATTTACATGCAATTGTAAGCTGAGGTCAAAATTTATCTTGAGTTTAACAGGAAATTATTTTGTAATTGATTTAAAAAGTTACCCCAGAATGGGCTTAAAAAAACGAGTCAGTAAATATTAATAAAATAAGTATATACGACTAGGTACTCATTGTAAGTCAGCGTCACATAGCAACGAAATTGAAAAGCCACTTCAAGTACTCGTAGTTCCTCTTCCAAAAAACGTTTCACTAAGTAAACAGCAATGTAGACACAACTCTTGAGATAATATTATGTTAATCGTACTTACACATTGAAAACATTTTTATAATGCAGAACGCTACGAATTGACCCCTCATGGTATGAGTGATACAAAGTTGTAGTGGCTGGTGAAAGAGCGTGGATGTCAAGTTGCAAGATGTGATGAGATGTAATCGTGTTGATATCGATGTTAAATAGTGGCACGTAGAGGTAATGGCCGTTATAATGGTCGTGATGATGTTGGTGGTCCACTAATAGCCTTCATCATATGCTGTATATATTCAGGCTTGACATCAAATAATATTCGTAAATAAGCTACACTCACCGGCATCGAAATTGTCGCGACGCAGGGCATCGAAACGTGTACGACAGTTAATACACATCGTATCATATTACAATAAATTTATTGCTCATTGTCTTTTATGAGCTAATTCGGCTTTTCAATCTTTGCAGAAAATGGTACCCAGATGCTCTCGACCTACAGCGGCAAGCTTAAAGACTTGGACGATCTTTTTCCGTACATCGGTGACTTCGGCTGGTACCAGAGGTTCCTCTTCCTTCTCATGATACCTTACTCCTTCTTCTTTGCGTTCGTCTACTTTTCACAAATCTTTATGACAGTGGTGCCAGAAGAACATTGGTGCTTTGTGCCTGAGCTGAATAACTTGAGCGTAGAAGAAAGGTAAGAGTAAGAATTTTATAGTATAAATACCAGTAAATACCAGTTAGCACACTTGTGTGCAGTCATAAGAACTTCACTGTTTAGATATTACAAATACAAAGTTTAGATAATACGAGCATCCAAAATTCGAAGAAAACTTATTTCTCTATGACATAAATATCTTTCATCATTTGAATATCAAGGAGTCACTAATCAGCTGAGCGACAAGTACGTCTGAAATGTACCCAAATTATGTATATTTGTGTGTCACGTTTTCTTTAAAAACTACGAATTTGTTTTCCACTCAACTGTACTTATTTATTTATTTTCACTTTATCGAAACCACTACGGATTACAGTGAGTGGATTTAACGCCTAATGGCGTTCTCTACCAGTCAACTTTTGGTGATATTAAGAAGATCAGGTAAATGTTCAATAAAGAAATATTTTATATACTATAAATATAGTATATGCACTATACTATATAAATATACTCGATAGATATCACATCGTCGTGTGGAGCTAACAAGTTGGTAGCTGATGTACAAAGCATCACTGAAATCAAAATAATTAATTCATTCATACCTCGGTAACTTTCCTTGGTACATCGGAAAGTTTATTATAAGTTTAAAAATCGATTAGAAGAAGCTTGAAACAAAACCTCAATTACTTGTACTTTATCTCAATCATCTGGAATAACAATACGTCTCTAATGGATGTTAAAATATTTCAAATAGATCTATAGTTTTTAGTTTTACGTTAGAGAGCTAGTATAATTTTTTATTTTAATGGGCCAGACAGAGTTTTAATTGTTGTAGGCGCCATCTTTCAATACCAATAGCAGCTATTAGTCAATACGAGAAATGCATAGTCTACGACGTGAATTGGTCAAGGATTCTGGTAGACGGCGTGAAGGAACCGAATCCAAAATGGCCAACGAAGAAATGCGAAGACAAATGGGAGTTCAACTTCACCGACGTGCCGTATGAAACTATTGCTACGCAGGTCAGGAAAAACCAGTCTCTTTCCTAGGCACGAGTTTTTAGGGGTCTTTTATTAATGGCTCACAAGATATTCAAGCGATAGCCCTTAACCTATCAGAATCATAACATTGGTTGTGGTGTATATGCAGTTGTCGTAAATTCTAGAAAATTCTAAAATTGTACTGTCCTTATGGCTCCTTAAGCATTGGATCGTGATGGTTAAATAACTGTTGTATTCGGAGCTCTTTGGGCAGTCTTAGAACTGTTGACTCAAAAATTAGTAACAGAACGAATCCGCACGTATAGACACTTTCCCGAATTACGGCGAAAGCCCATGATTTATATTGACAGTATCGTTGGCCTTATCCTTCGTCTTATCCTTTGATTTCCAAAGCATCTTTTGATAATATTTAGACGATTTCAAAAATTTTATTTATAGTTGGGTTGGGTTTGCGATAAGGACAACTATCCAGCTACGGCTCAAGCGATATTCTTCTGTGGAGGGATAGTCGGCGGATTAATCTTCGGCTGGATTGCTGACAAGTATGGAAGAATTCCTGCTGTTGTAGGTACGTTTCATTACGAAAATCGTTTAGAAAAATTTTTTTGTTAAATATTGCAAATATAAATCATAGTACAAACACAAGACACGAACAAAAAAATTTGGATGATTGAAATAACAATGTAATTTCGTAAATTTAATATTATGAACCCACATCAGGATTATAGTAATGGTTCTAACTCTAGTCAAGCTTTAGAAATAATCCACAATCTAGCATTTGAGAGATATTCCTGTTAATTCACGTCTGTCTTCTTTGCAGGAACGAACATGGCTGGATTCCTTGCAGGTGTAGGGACAGCTTTCACGAACAGTTTCTGGTCCTTTTGTCTTTGCAGATTCCTTGTAGGATTAGCTTATGATAACTGCTTTGTTATTATGTACATTATAGGTGAGTTACTTGTCATATTATTGGGATACGAAAACAAAACACAAATCCTTTATTGTTTGCCAATAGTTTTAACTGTTCAAATGAATTAGTATTCGCCTACATTTGTAATAATAAAAAATCAAGCTCATGAATAACTACCATGCAAAAAAGATATAAAGAAAATTGGTCGCCAACCAGAGGAATAAATGGTACTGAAATGCCTTGTTTTTGCATATTTATATAGATATACTTATCGTGTATAATATTTAGTTTTCCTTTGTTAGTTCTGGAATATGTTGGCCCAAAATGGCGCACATTTGTGGCAAATATGTCCATTGCGGTATACTTCACATTCGCTGCTTGTCTCCTGCCCTGGATTGCATTGGGTGTAACTGATTGGAAGGTGTTTACCTTGATTACCAGCGCTCCTCTGGTGCTTTCGATTCTTACACCATGTGTTGTACCTGAAAGTGCTAGGTGAGTTTGTGAAGAAATGTGTGTTATGGTTAATTGCACGTACACTAGTACAAGTGAATGATATAAATTATTTAAAGCTTTATTTATCGTGGAAAATCAGGCAAAGGTTGCATGACATCCAATACTGTAGCTTCCTTACGAGTATGTTGGTTTAAAGGCCCACTGATACGTAATGATTCTTAACCAGAAGATTCTTTAACCAGTTTCTTATGAAATATTTAGAAGTGATGTTTTGTTTTTAACATTAATAAACCAAAATGTGCATTTTTTTACTATTATTTATTTGCTTTTTATTTACTATTATTTATTTTTATTATTTCGCTATTTTTATTTATTTTTATTTTCTGTGTTGTGTATTGTGTTGAGGGTATCTTATGCATATATTATTTTCTTTGTGTTCTCTTCTCACAAACAATATTACAAATTATTTTTAATATGATTAAAGAATGCCAAAAAGTTGTCCCGAAGTTTGTGATGACATATTTTTACCTAATAATTTTTTTTTTTTTAAAACTACGTACAACCAGATTATTTGTATGATGATCATGATTCATCTATACGCCTTTTTTCCAGGTGGCTAATTTCCCAGGGTCGCGTTACTGAAGCCTTGAAAATACTGAAGAAATGTGAAAGAGTTAATGGAAAGAAGATACCAGAAGAAATTTTAAAAGAATTCAGAGTAATCACAAATTTTAATTGAATTCTTTTCGCCATTAATGACAAAATAAATACTTTATTGTCTTCTCATCTCATCTCCAATTCAATTTCACATGACCTTAATTTCAGGCACTGAATTGAGCTATTCTTTTTTAATTAATTGCAGTTGTATTATTATAATACAATTTTTAATTATTTAACCTCTATGGTTCGACAAAATTTTAAATAAATGGTCGCTTGTACGGTGGCATAATTTAATGGGATCTTCCGTGTTTTTAAATCCTCATTAATCAGGTTAGGCTTGTGTCTTGTTACCTCTTTGAGATACACTGATACATGATAAATTCATATTATATCTCACAAAAATATATGTATATTTGTTCTGTAGGTTTATAGCTACTAATAAATGCTAACATTATAAGCCAAGAGTAGGCCATTAACTAATTCGTTCACCCGCATAGTCTGAAGATCTCTTATTTCCGAGAAAAGACAACATGTCCAAGGAGCAGTCTTGGGAACTAAAAAACTTTTAAATTTCCAGGAAACAGCAACTGAAATAGCAAAAAAAGAACAAGAAACCAAGAGCTATTCCGTAGTGGATCTTTTCAAGACCCCTCGTTTACGTCGACATAGCATCTTGCTCCTTTTTATCTGGATGTCGATTGCCATGGTATTCGATGGTCACGTTAGGAATGTTGGGTCATTAGGACTCGACATGTTTCTGACTTTTACCATCGCGACTGCTACTGAGTTCCCTGCTGACATTCTGCTGATTCTGACTTTGGATATGTAAGTTTTATTCTGATTAACTTAATTGAATCTTTCAGCTTAATAGTGACCTATTCCACAATTTTACAGTGGCAGAATTTAATACTATTTTTTTCTTTTATGTGTAGATGTTTGAAACAATAGTGACCTAATTTGACAATTTTTACAGATGCCGTTAATCAATATTCTTATTCCATTATAAATTTATAGTTACATTCACAGGAAAAAAGATCTATTGTAAGAAAAAAAAACTTATCTAATTCTATTACTGTAAAATAGGAATAGGCTATTATTCCGCCAAGTAAGTCAATTAGGGAACTAGCAAATATTTGGGTAGTTTATGTCACAGACCCCAAAGTATTTATTAGTGTAAAAGAAAAAGAAAATAGGAAAGCAGAAAAGAAATTCAGAAACGAGTTTCAAATTTGTTTCATTTTAAAGCACATTCAGAAAAGAAATACCTCTAAATTATATACTGACATTTCCATAGTAATAATTATAATAATTATAGGATAATTTTAGTTTGTGATTATGTAAACAGTGAAGTTAGTGAAGCATGAGTTAAAGTTTTGTTAGAGTTAAAATTCAATAAACAACGAAGTTCGTCAAACCGCATGATTGAATGACTAATCCAAATGTTCAGTCCCTAAACAACTTAAAATATATGTAATTAAAATAAAAGTTAATATATGTGTGCCTTCAATCGTATTCATTTACATAAAAATTGATCTTATTTGTTATTTTTCAGATTGGGCCGACGGTGGCTAGCATTCGGCTCTATGGTCATAAGCGGTATATTCAGTTTTTTGGCTACTGCAGTTCCATACGGTAAGATAATAAACAGTTATGTGATCATGTGCAACAGTAAGTTCAGTAGTTTTTCAACGTTCAATCATTGAATTGGATAATAATATATATTATGTTAATATTCGACATAGATATACAACTTTGGACGCGGTCTTTTTTAATACGTATTCCGTAATGGTAAAGTTTCTACAGCGTTTACGTTAAACTGTCTGCTCAGGATTTTATCATTAGATAGCGGTCGTTAAGCCATGTCAGAGGTTTTCAGATGGTATATGATGATATGCTGGCCTAAAACCAAATGCAATGCATCCGACATTTGGCTTACGAGCCACAAACCTATCAAATTATCCGCACTGGAGCAGTGTAATAGAGTATACTTTAGGGATCTTCAAATTTGTGAAAAAGATTAGAACTTTGAGTTAATTTGATTTACTACAGAATCAGCAGGGATATTGGCTCAGACAAATTATACAATTCTAAATTGTTCATAGGTCTCCCATCAGCATCCCTCGCCATAGTAGGCCGTTTCGCAGTGAACATCTCATACAATATAGGTATGCAGTACGCGGCAGAGCTTCTACCTACAGTGGTGCGTGCGCAAGGCCTTGCGCTCATTCACATCGTGGGCTATGTTGTGACAGTTTTGGTTCCTTACATTGTTTATATGGTGAGTGTTGAAGGATAGTCACGTGTGAGGCTGTTCTTTACCAGCATTTTTGATCTACGTGGTCAATGTCATTCTCGTTCCCTGTGAGCTGCGTATGTTATATGTTCACAAAATACATGTAAAGTCTACCAAACTTTGCTTACTATATTATCATGCAATCAAAGTACTTTATCTAATAAAATTGTCCATTTTTTAGGCTACAATAGCAAAAGAAATCCCACTTTTGATACTTGGTTCAATCGGCATAATAGGGGGCTGTCTTTGTTTGTTCCTGCCCGAGTCTATGGGCAAAAATATGCCGCAGACTATCCAAGATGGCGAAGAATATGGCATAGATCAAAAGTTCTGGGATATGTCATGTTGTACTAGGTAATTGATTATATTTTAATTTTTAAGGATTGAGGGGTTTTGATTTGAGTATTTTAACATTGAGTGTTTTTTTTATTTCATAAATAATTTTGCTTTTAATTTGCAAATAGCGACAAAATAAATCCAAATAACCATGCTAATAGATCATACCAAGCAACGCCAACTAATCTTCGCCGTTTATCTATAATCGTATCTTGTTTCAGAAAAACTCATGTTGAAGATTAAAAATATGTAACTGTGTTTTTATGATGTTCCCTATTTATTTATTTCTTCATATAAAAAACCCTTTGACTGATTTAACAAACATAACAAATTACATTTGTGAAAATGAAACAGTTACAATTGGATTCCCGGCTTCAGTTTTGTTACGGATGTAACAGCACGACGCTAATACAGAAGATAATTGGAGTTTTTGCTTTAAAAGTTCCTAATATCCAACTTAGTTTATAATTTTTTAAGAATTATAACTATGGAGGTATTAAAATATTGTGGATTATACGTATGATTTTTTTCCTTTGTTAACAAATACAAAAGTATGATTTTCATGCATATTTTCACTGTTCTTATTTTTCCCCCGAAATACAAGTTTTACTGCACGTGTAGAGGTGGTTATGTTGTGCAATGGTAGTATATGGTGAGACTGTGTTTGTGGTGTGCAAGGACGGTAGAGGTGGAAACGATGTTGATGGTAATAATAGCAATGATGAGAATGATGACGGATAACGTTTTAAAAAAATAGTGTTTACCATGCCAAGCTAGTGCTAATTTACCATCAATATTAAATATTATTTTTAACAAAGAATTTGCTTGAATGTATATTTAAATTAATAGTTTGAAAAAACAAGCTGTATTATTATTACACGATTTTACTTCATCCAAATTTCATCATAATTCGAAACTGGGAAAAAATAGAATATTGTTTTTTGTTGTTCATTTCTTCCTTAGAGAATTTCGACATAATACCGTTAAAGGCATGCTTACATTTCTTTATCACACCAAAAGGAGGACAGATTTCTTATCAAATGAAAATCAATAAAAAATTGTACAAAAAAACTAAAGCTTTACAAAAACATCACTCATAACAGAATCATTGAGCCTGAAATGCTATACGTAAACAATGTAGTGAAACGAACAATTATACCGGTATTAGAATTATATCGATAATTTAGGCCGATTAATACGTCTTGAAATTATTGTTACGTTTCAGTTATTTTTTTTAACAAATGTTACCAATATTGCATTTAAAAAGTGGATATAAAGAAGTGACTTAGGAATGAAAATTACACTTTTACTACCACTTCGGATAATTGCTTAGAATTAGAGGGCTAAAAAAGGGTAAAACTACTTTAAAAAACCTAAAATAAAAATAAAACCTTTATTTAGTCCCCTGCATACTTGTATTGATAATTAAGTAGTCTAAAAGATCAACAAAATCATAAAAAGAAAATAAATCTCTAAGTATATTTATGACTTTTTTTAAAACAATTTGGTTCCAGGCAAGTTTTCAATATTAGGTATTAAACTTATCGCAATCATCGATAGTACTGAACGGTTCAAGTTTAGGTCCTTAAAAATCAACTGTTTATATGTAAAGTATATATGTATAATAGTAATTCGCAGAACTGCTTCACTTAAGGCAAAAGTGTAGCGCCTATACAACATGTGTCGGACTTCACAAAGCGTGTAATTGCTTAATAATATTGAGTGATATTAACCATATTAGATTAGAAGAATAGTATCATTTTGTTGACCACGTTCAAATATTACTGTAATCTCATATGACTTTGGTTTCATACTTGATTTTGAATAAAACAATTCCAAGTCACACCGTTCTTAATTCATCTAGAAGGAGCAAGGCGTCACTAAACGACTTTATTTACAAACAAAGTAAAAACGCCAAACAGCATTGATATACAAGCTAAATACCTTTCCAACGCCATTCTACGCTAATATGTCATTTCACTTGGTATCGTTGACAGTGTTATAAAATTAATAGTGATGTACAAACTTATAATAATATCCGTATTAATAAACCTACCGATGAACTCGTATGCAGTGTATTTAGGCGAGAAGGCAAATTATTACAAACCAAGATTGGAGAGAAACAATATTTTAAATAAAGGTGTATGGATGAAAGATAAAATAGAAAAATCTAATTACGGCGACTTTATATTTAGAACTGATTCAGGAGATGTTGATAATTTACTGCAAAATAATTTCGATGCATTTGGTGAAAATTATATGAACACTATTCCGATATTTTCGAGTTACGTGGAGCGAAATAAAAGGTCGACCATTAGTGAGTATTAATTGATATAAGACCCATACCCCTTTAATCATATTAATAGTAATTATAAAAAGTACAATTTGTAATATAGCAATATCGAGTTTAAATAATTATATGATTAGAACGTAATTACGTAACCATGAATGCTATTTTGAATTTAGATTAAGTATAAAACTATATTTTGATTTGATTGATTCATACTTTTCAGATAAACAGAGTCAACGACTTAGAAAGAGAATCAGGAAATGTACTAACAAGATGAATTGTTCAAAAAAGAATGACGATAAAGGATCACTTTTAAAATCCAAGTTTATATCACAACTAAGACCTGCTTCTGTATTTAATGATTATCCCTATGAAATAGCTATGTTATTAGCTAACAGTAATAAAAGAGAAATTAATAATAATGAAAATTCTAAAGCTGAAATAAATTTTATAAACGAGACTGATAAAACATATCCTGCACATCATCCAATAGAAAGTAAACTAAACGCACAAAATAATACCGAACAAAATTACTCGATATTATTAGATAAAAATGTTCCAATACTACATAATAAAACTGTTTTAACTATTCCAAAACGACGTATGACTCAATCAGAGTTTGATTTGGGAGAAAAAGAAAAAATAATACTTGAGAGCAATGAAACAAAATATATTGATGGCAATAAAATTAATAGAAATGTTTTTGACATAGAAGAAAGAATGTGGCAAAATGCTCCTATACAAAACATGGTGTTAACGAGACCTGAAAATTCAGTCAAAAATAAACCTGTAACTGAAAAAGGACTGGTCAAAATTTTATCATTACTCACAAAAACCTTTAGAAAAGTTATGAAACAACATAACGAAATCCAAGATATTGACAATAAACTACATAGTCTTAATAAAGATTTCATGAAAAATGTTGCTATTTTGGATACCAAATTTAAAGATTTTCAAACAAAATACACGCACTTAATAGAACTTAATGAACAAATGCAGCGTTTAAATGAAAAATTTATAAAGAAAACTGATGACATAGAGAACAGAGAAATAGAAATGACAAAAAATTTAAAAGAGTTTGAAAATCAACAGAAGAAATTCCTATCTCAACAACATCAATTTTATACAATCCAGAAATTTATGTTAGAACAAAACGAAAAAATTAATCGTAAGCAGAGTTTAATAGCAAAAACTCAGAGCGAAATATCACAACGGCAAAATAATTTCGCACGAGTTTTAAAAAAAGCAAAACAATTTCACACGGATAAAACAATTCTGGCTGGCTCTAAATTAAGTTCATTTCTTAATAAACCAAAAAATTCCTCAACAGTTAATGAAGAAACAAATAACATTACATTCACGATGACCACTACGCCTTTATCTACAGATTCCGTTAAAATAAATCTATTTTCAATTCCTAATGTAGGGCCAGTTCTTAATCATGATAAATTAATTCTTAAAGAAAAAAACGATCAACCTGTGGATGAATTAGTATACAAATATTATTTTAATAATACTTTTATTGATAACCTCATGAAAAGTAGAGTTTTAACCGCTATTGTTGATAATGAAACCAAGAATACGCGTAATACGAAAAATAAAAGACATGAATCGACTAACGAAACCACGATTCTTTTACCCGTTGGCAACATAAATGGATATTCCAATACTCAGAATTTGCATAGAGAGAGAAGATGGATAGGGCATCACGTTAAATTAAGAAAAAGTGTGAAAGATAGTAAGAAGAAAATAAATAGAAGTAACAAAGATAATGATGATCCTTATTTGACTATGGCTATTAAATTTTGTACTGAAGTTGGTCAGAATCAGCATATACAAATGTTTAATTGGTGTGTAGAAAAATCTTTAAGAAAATTGAAAAGCATTGGTAAGGTTTTAATTCAGTTCAACCATATGTTATATTTGTCATATTTCATAATATTTTAAGTAGTCTGATAAAATAATTGTATGAAATTTTATTTACCTGTGTTCCTAAATGTTTCTCATTTTAGAGACTATTTACGGGCATATGATTAGCTTAAATATTTCTTTCGATTTAACCGTCAACTCTGAGATAATATTTATATTCAATTATTGGGTTAATACGAGTATCTCTATTAAATCTGCAGTACAATTTAATCGGCAGTGTAATTTTGCCTTGGATATTTTAAAACACTGATTAATCACAAGTCTGTAGTACAATCTTTGACTTTAAGTCATCCATACGGAATCTCAGATAGGAATACCGCCACAGCAATGGTATTCCAGTCGTTCGCGGTACGCAACACAATTCGCAACAAAAAACAACGCAATTTATCTTGTTCGAACAAGAGCAGAATTTTCAAATATATCAGATTTATAATGCAATTATTTAATATTACAGATATGATACCAGTGAAACGTCTCGCACCCCCACTAGTGGACAATACATCAGAAAAAAACTTGCCTCTTAGAGCCACAAGATTTGATTCTGCACCAGAAACGACAAAGTTATATTATCCTCTTGTAACCCAAACTGCAGGTTAGAAAACTGTCGCTCATTATTTACTTCCATGTTCATCCCTCTTTTAACATAAATTACTCAAACAAGTTTATTGTAGTTATTTTTTTAAATGTAATATTTAATATCAGATAAACATAATGCCTGGTTAAGCACTGCCCTCACAGAATCAATAGGGAAATGTTTTTATCATGTTTCGGTTGCAACGTTCATCATTGAGAGAGTGATAAACAGGTTTTCCGCTTCTTTAATGCCTTAGAAGTTTAGTTCGCCCGATGGTTCGGGTTTTAAATTATATAAAAGAATCGTACACCGGTAATATTTCGGAAATCAGATGGAGCACTTTGCATGCATTACGTAGACGATTTCTGTAAATTAATGAATTAAATAATCTAAATGATATAACTTAAACAAATTAATGAACCTTACCGAGTAAGAAATTGGTACTATTCTCCACATACAACTTCTTTTTAATTGTTTACACCAATTTTCTAGGACAAGGAATCAAAATCATTTTTGTTGTCATTGTAAAATTTTAAGGTACAGAATTTATATGTTGATTTACTGTTCCAGAACCAATATTCACTGCTAATCTACCCGTCATTTCTACCCCTGCAAGTTTTAAAAACTCTCTTGAGAGCGCATTGATCACTGAAAGGGCACCAGATTTGTTCTTTCCAGGTAATCCAGTTTGCATTATATTAAATCCGCATCTCTGGGTGAGTCTTTTACTAAATGTGAAATATATATTCCAACAAAGTATTCATTCGTGATCTCGGTTACATACGATGAGGTAAATGTTGCGACACGCCATTTGTTAATATTGAAAACTAAACGTGTAATCCAGAATGGATTATCTTCGCTTCGTGGGACATGATCCTTACATCCCCAAATATAAACAGTATCCGAAACAATTAAAAATCGTTTTTATCAGACGGTAAATCAATTTTTAAAGTTTCATTCACACGTAAACCTTCCTCATAAATAACTTTATCCGTGTTGTACGTTGGAAAATCATCAGATACAAAGACTGTTTATACAATGTAGTGATTAAACGACAATCTTTTTTATCAAACATTTATCTCGTTGAGATTGATGTTGAACTTGCATTTTACTGGGAGTCGGAAGTACAGTATGTATGAACCTTATCTTCAGGGTGATAAAGTCTAAGCTGGAAATTTCGATTCGAGATTTCCAGTATTCGCAGCCTTGATGCACCATAGAAATTAATGTAATGATAGAATCTGAATAAGCAAACCATAAGCAGGCTCTATAGTACCAGTTTATGGTGTACAAAAACTGCATGAGGTATTATGCAAAAATAGCACAATACACAACAGAAATCTTGAAAATATTTCTTGTAAATGAGGGTAATAGTGGATTTTTTATATTTATCCAGTTTAACAACTATAAAATTTATTACAGATAATGATGAACTGGAATCAAATCTAAATCAATATGGTAAGTGACAGTATTTAGCTATGTAAATAAGAAAAAAATTGAAGATACCACTTCCTGTGGAGAACCGCTCATAGTAGTATAGTTAAACACTTCACACAGTCCTCAGTTACAAGATAATGATATCTATTACTACTAATAAGTAATACTAACTAAGCTCTAACATTGATGTCTTCGATTCCCTCGAATAATGCTGACTGCGTCCATTTTTCATCCTAAGATACAATAATACTTATCTTTTTTTTCTCTACTGATTGCATTAATAGGAAAACATTTCCTTCTATTCTATTTCAGAACTGAAACCAGACACCGAGGGCACAGTTTACTTCGATGGAAGCTTACATACAAGTGATATTGGTAACAAATGACTCTCTATTGAGTTTACAATATTTATTCCTAATCTTTTAAAGTTCAAAAGAAAAAAGACCAAGTAAAATAGTCATAATAGAAAATATTGTATAATGTTTTGAGGAAAGTGATAGAAATAAGCTTTGCTATGGTTCGAATTGAAAAATACCATTTTAGTTACCATCATACACTTAAAATTAAGCATTTCCGTGTTCGGACGTAGCATCGTGCCTTAAATAAAACTTTCTATTCTATCCCTTGCCTGTTTCATTAATGTTCGGTGGATGGTTAGCCCTTCAATACAACTCTTTCTTGTCTCGTCAACGCATATGAATACAACGTCATGACTCTCTCTCTCTGATAATTCTAGAATGTCATCTTCATGGTATTTCCGCCGAAGCTAGTGATAATCAATTTTAACTGCTGAAATCTTAGATGTTTTTTATTTATTTATCTTCAGTAATATCTGACAGCGATGCTCTGTCAGATGTAATGCCTGGCTTGGACAGCAACTCTCACGTGGACGTAGACACGTTGGCGTTAGACTTGCAGGCTAGGAGACGAGCATACGTACGCAGGTAGGCGCGTTACATCATAGATTTTATATTTTCAAGGTCCCGATTGTTTCTCTAATACCGATTGTTAGTGCACGATACTCGTATTTCTGACGTGGAAAAGTGACAAGTATTAGCAATATAGATCAAAACTAAAACTTAAGAATTCAATGATAATGGTTGTCCACAATGTAACGCCTAAATCATATATAAAATTATTGCAAAAGTTAGAACTTTTAAAAATATACACGGTCAAGTACTCACTTGTGACACTCGTCAGACCACACACAACGAAGGATTCCGTAGTCGCCATGAGTAAAAGATTGATTTTATTGGAATAAATACAGTTTTTATTACACAGTAATACGATAGAAACTATTATTTGTGAGATAATTATGTTGACGAGGTCCCAACCTCTCCTTACCTTGTCCGTAACTGATCGATGGAGTTACGCAACTGCGGGAGCGGTCGTTAGTCAGATGAAACAGGGTTAATATTTAAATATCTTTAGCGCTTCTATACTTCCTAGGGCATGTAAATGGTAAGGCTTTAAAATCATTATTATATTGTATATTGAAAGTCATCGCGCGGTATAATAATTTTCGACTTTTGAATTGCACTGCAATTACGGGATGTAGGACTCTACGCCTTATAATTTGATGCAATAATCCATGCACTAAGAACCTCTATTGGCTTTAAGCATATACTACTACTAAGGAACGTCTATTGGCTTTAAGCATATACGTCAATTCAAGTAACTGATAATTTTTTCAATCTTCTTTATTTATCTTTTTCAGACTTAATGAAAACATCTTGAAGGCAACGAATTATTAAGAACAAAGAAGACAATTTAAGATCTGCAAGCTTACTTTTATATGGCATATTCAAAGAGCTTCTACCTATCTTTGAACAGAAATATGAATGGCATTATACTCGATTATTAGGTATAAATTACAAATAATAATTACCTATTTCTATAGAACTTAAGAACTTTTTGCACTTGTCTTCAACGTAACACATTCTAGATTTTCAAAGACTATCAATAGAGTCATCAAATCAAGTAGACCACGAATAATAATTAGATGCCACGAAATTTATCACTCAAATCAAAAATACGATTTGTACTACCTTCAAATTAAGGTAGGAATTTCAAATATCAAGTCAATCTGACGAGGTAGAAAAAATATATACCATATTGGGCCTGACACTTCTACGCCATCAAGCAAAAAAGATTTTGATGATTGGGAAAAAAAAAAATAAAAAAAAAAAAAAGAAAAGAAACAAAAAAAAACCAAGAAATAAAAAACCGCATCAAAATCCTTTCATTCGTTTGGAAGCTACAAATGTCACAGATAAATCGACAGATTGAGAGAGATTTTAGGAGCTGAAAAGCAAGATACAAGGACAATTAAATCAAGAACCTATCTTGTTAATGGATTATATGCATAATGAAGTTAATAATTGTAATCTAGCTTTTTGGAATATTTTAAGGTTACACTATACAATACAATGAAGACTATCTAATTTTATAGGTAGGATATGCGTAGACTATATGCTGCAAGGTAATTGAAGTTTACCTTATTACTTTTAATATTGAACAATGTTTAAATAGTTAATAAATATGATATTGTAATTATTACTTTAATTGTTAGAAAAATAAAATATTGAAATGTATGCGTTGGGTATTATTTTGTGCCATAAACCAACCTGTCCTTTATGACTGTAATTAAATTCAAAAAGTTGCTTTCGTGAACAACTTATTATAATGTAAATATGGCTTTACCTATTAAAAATCCACTGCAAGACAGGGGCCGCATGAATTAGCGAAGGCCTAAAGCTGCTTACACCACGCTGCTTTAAAATTAGTAAAAATTAGTGACGGAAGAAACAGGCTTCCGACATGTATTAACAATTGTTACCTAATGATAACAACTGGGTTTGAGAGCTTAACGTATCTTCCGAAGTACGAAGACACTCAAGAAATCTAGGCATTATCGACTCATCCAACTCCCGACCGCGGCAAACAAGCAACTTCTTACTTAACTCGATCAATCAGTTCCGATGGACCCAAGTCGGATACAAGTATGCCAATTACGGTGTATCAATACCAGATGTAAATTTGTTTTTCAAAAGTCCTGCTGCTGATTATCTTATCAGATATACAAAAAATTAAAAAGACGACATGCAAACCTAGAATAGACAGCTTCCATGTTTAGAGTATAAGTATTGCTGTACAGCGACGAAATCGTGAAATCTTGTAGTCAGTGTGTGGGTGCCAACATCTGTGGTAGGTCACTAGTATTTTTTTTATTTAAGACATATTTATTACGAATTATAAAAATAATAATATAGAGTGATTCATAATCGGAGAATTATAATTATATTGTGTTTCTTCGTCAGTAATATTTCAATAGATATAATAATAATAGACTCCTTAGTTTACCCGCGAGAAACGATATATGGGTGACCTACCAAAGTTTATAAGCTTTATAGAAAAAAAACCTGTTGATTATTCCATAATTATTTAATTTAAGGCTTTTGCTAACCTTTTACATATTTAAGATGGCAAATCTACATAATTAGTTTTTAGGAACTAAAAGGGAAATAATTCAATATGATACAAAAGACAAGGCACTATATACGTTATTAAAATTTCTATGATTTCTATTCTTTTTAAATATGAGGCACAATATAATATAATTTTTAATATGATATGTCAAATCCTTAATGTAAACTAGAAAAGGAAAAGGTTTAACAATTGTTCCCTGCTGTACACCTATACAGTTAACGTTCCCAATAATTTGATACCATTTACCCTAAAACATTGAATTCTATTTTTTTATCAGACGATGTCAAATTAAGTGAAGTTTAAGAAGTATGTTTTATGCTCGACACATCAAACGTTTGAGAGAGATAGCAATAGTAAAGCTGTATTAGTCTGTGTGAAGTATGTTTTTAGTTTTGAAATGGTTTACCTTGACTAACTTATTGAGTATTGGTAAAATCTGCAGTTCTTTTTGACAGATTTAAAACGTGTTTTTATTTTGCTTTATTTCGTATAATGTGAAAACGTACCTGAACTTGCACATTAATTAAAAATTACATTATACATAAGGGTCTGTAACATCTATTACACTGTATATAATTGTCAAGTTCTTAATGACCCTATATTTTCGTATTTACATATGACCGAAATGTTTTAAATTTTTGTTATGCAGTAATAACTATACTTCAATTCAGACAAGCCACTTCGTTCACTACAGATTTCTCTTAAGCCTTTGATCCAAAACGTCCTTATAATTTGAAGGAAAGAGTAATTTACTCGAGAGAACAATTTTAAAATCAAATTCGAATTGTAACAAAAAACAAAAACGAACGTTTACGTTAAATTCAAATCGTTTACGGAAGAAAACAAAGCTACTCGTACCAGATCCGCGTCATAAACGATAACAATGTTTACTAACTTAAAACTAGTTTACAAATAGTAAAAGTTTGCAATCAGTAAAATGAAAGTGACCAAAGGCGTTAACTTTTTTGAAGTTGATGAAATGAAGTGAATTAAACGTGTAAACAGTATTTAGTGAGAACAATACCATTAATTTAAGTTGATTATTATGCAGCAAATCATGACAAGTATTTACGTGCAAAAAATATCTAAAGGTGAGTATTTCTATGATTATTATGATTTAATTCAATTATTTTAAGTTACAGCTTGGTAACAATCCCACCTGATGCAAAATGACTAAATATCCTTAGATGGTAAAACGCACTAACTTAGTAAAAGCCCAACTAATTGACTTGAGTACATCCACAATATAATCAAACATGAAGACCGACACGAGCGCGTTACATATTTCAATTCAATGTGATACGTATAATTAATATGCTCATTTATTGTTACTCTCAGAGCACCTTAATAATTACTCAACAATAATAAACTCTATTCTGTTGGATTAGCTTTTTTCGTTTGTTTGATAAGCAGAGTTTTAAATGACACAGTTACAACTCGTGCGGCAAGTTTAGCTAGATCTTATTCTTTTGTTTTGTGAAACGGGACATCTTGTGTGGTTTAGGGCCAGCGGGGCAAATGCTTTAAAAATGGAACTATACCGCTCAAAGCGGGACATAATATATTTCTAGCGTTTGTATAATGAACGACATGGCAAAGCGACGTCTGTACCAACGCGATACTTACGACGAATGTAATAGGGAGTATCCCTATCATCACTTCGTGCTTCGATCGTTCAATACTGGAGAGGGGATGGGGTAATTAGGTCACGCAATTCATGCAGTCATTCTCCAAAATGTAAGCTATACAATAATAACAGTTGATTTATGACGAATATGAGTAATTAAATTTTATGTATATGTATATGCTTAATTCTACATTTTAATTTACATTTTGGCGCAGTTACCTTACAGCAGCTCATGAATAAATAAAACATTTTTCCTCCTAAATTATACCTAAATAAAGCTGTATATCTGGTATTTAACGCAACATGTAAACAAAAATTGTTAAAGTGTATCATAGTTTTAAATTCATTCTCTTGGTTAAAATTGGGTGTTGTTGGTTATTCTTAAATAGTGTAAAACACCTATCTGTTTCAAAGTGACCCTCAAAAACTTCTATACGAATTTTCATATTATAAACAACAAAGTTTTTCCAGTGTGGTTAGGTTAAATTGCAAGTCAAAATAGAAAAATATAAAACGCCTAATACGAACGAGTAGCAATTACTTCGGGTGTGTTTAGCATATGTGCGCGTAAGAATCAGGGTTCCCAAAGCGAACCGAGGTTATGTAATAGCTATTATTATAAATAATTGCGGTGCGTGCAGATTAGGTAATATTCTCTACATGCACCGCTTATGTTTGAATTATTTGTGTATTACAAATGATTTATCACTTGCGATGGATTAGGAACACATCTTGAGGAAACCTACATATGTACCTGAGAGCTCTGTATAATGTTGTTAAGGGTGTATGAAATCTGCCAATCGGCACTTGACCAGCATGACAGACAATGACCTTATTCTTTCCCAATGTGAAAGGAGACCCGAACCCCGCAATGAGATCATTATACGTCGTAATGATGATTATAAATTTAAAATGGAAGCACAAGGAGCTGGTGTATAAGTGGTGTAAAAGTGTAAAGAAACGAAGGCATTTTTTAAATTCCACGAAATTCCGTACCTAGAGTACGCCTAAATGGTACTTATGTAGGTCCTTTACCTGGCTGTAAGCTGTAGAGTGTTTTAGTTGCAAAGAAGTAGACAATTATATCACGGTTTCATCGCTGCTTTCGTAGCAGACAATGTCTTATAAGATTCCAAGATTTACCTATGACCATTACGGCAATGTTCACTCATCAGATGACGCAGTAAACACCGGCTAATAACACAAAAATGTTACGTAAACTCTCATCGATCTCCAACGATCGATCAATAATCACATCAATCATCAAAGTTATTGCAAGTTTAATTATTTCCTTTTAAACTTTTTTATTATTAATATCGACCTAATGTTTTTCGTTTTTTTTTTGGTTAATTTAACTCCAGAGTAACTTTTGCGTATTACGAGGACTGAGTAATGCCCCGGAGTATGGACGACACTTTTCACCGACTTCTATGGATTACGCTGGTTGCTGTGGCCTTCACCTTCACTGTGATTCTTACCAGCGTTTTTGTGGACATCGATGACTTGATAGCTAAACGAAGTATGTTTAATGGTTTTTCATACATATTTTTATATCAATAGCCGACAATGAAGCAGATGGAATACCTGAAGGTTAATCCACACACACGTACTTAGCACCAAAGACATACGCGATGCCGGAAAAAGTGGAAGCGGCGGAGCCATTTATTGCTGCAGCAGTACTAGTCGGCACTAAGGCGGATGGGTTAGCGGTGACCATACCGGATCCAAAGATACATAGTTTTATCTATCGCAAATTACATGTGTCCAAAATCACGCGTTCATAACTCAGTCGATTGAGTAGGTACTCAATGTAGGAGGTAGTAGGAGATTCTACTACTAGTTTTTTTTTGTCATGTACCTCGTTAAGCTATAACTGTCACGGCGATGAAACTCTTAATACTTGGCGTAACTTTGACATTAGTATCTGTCAAATGATGTCTGTCAAGTTTCTCTCGGTGGAATTGGGTTTATAATGGATGTTATAATGAAGCCAAATATCAGTGTAAATTAAAACAAAATAGTGAGTACCTACAAATTACAGGAGACCATTAATTGCTATGGGCTTCTGAAGAAGAATGGCTGCTACGTTGTACACTGTGCTGCGTATTGTTATATTACCATATATATTATAGGGTAATTGTTTCAAAAAATTGATTCATATATTTTACAAAAATTAGGCTCTTTCAAAGATCTACGTGTGAATTGAAGAATTTTATCCAAATACGGATATACGTGTATATAATAGCATTAACCTTTTATATAGAAAATACGTTTGCATTATATGCTGGTCAATATTTTAAGATCCATTAATATTATTTAAAATACATGAAAGTAAACAATACACTTATTGTAGCACCGGATGCGAAACAACAATCAATGACAGAAGCCCTCAGTACTGAGCTTCCAGCATCACTTGCTGGAGATTTCCAAGAATTTCCATCGATTGAAGATGATACAGATGAAAATTATTCGTCTTTCAGAACTAAAAGATCATTGGGTGCGTTAAATTTTAAATGTTACTTAAGAACCTTCACTAACCCACATATGAAAATTTTATAATCAAATCATCGAATTCTTTTTTGTTACTTATCATAAATAAGTTCTTGATTAAAATCTCATCTGATGATAAATAGAAGTTTGGTACAGGATGCTAAAATGCACTAACTTAATAAGAATATAATCGCTGTTGCATTGAATTCCGACGCTAGCAAGCAATTTCGGTACTTCACATTACGACATAGTATAAATAGCATATATATTTATTTAATAAGCTTTAATGAATTATTGTAATACTTTGTGCGTGATACATAAAATGTAATTATTGATAAATATGAAATTCTACAAGTAAATTACAAAAATACAATTACAAAATAAGGTAAATCAGTAATTTAAATTATTCAGATTTACTTAAAATAAATTAATTAAATTTTGTCAATATTAATTAATATTCAAAATAAGTTACGGTAAATATATAAATGGTAATTTTTTCCAGAATCGAACAATTATCTCCTTCATATAAAAAGTCCAAAGGTAAAAAAAATCTTAACTAATCGTCTTGCGACTCTACTCGAAGAATTAGATGAAGAAGAATCGTTAAAAGCTACTAATGCAGAAGGAGCTGATTTGAAAGATAAAAATACCGTAATTCCAAAATATCTTAGCACAGAGGAAACTGCGCAGAATACAGAAAGTGTATTAAATATTAAAGACACAGATAAATCAAAAAACGAAATGAATAATAAAGATATACTTCATCTAGCGATGCACAATATTCTGTTACAAGGTATCATAGGACACATGGATTTAAATGAAGTGTACAAGAAAGTCCACTTGTTGATAAAGAGTTTTGAGATTAATCCAGACCGTGGTAAAAAAGGTAGTTTGATTCATATTACGTTTATCTGTCAATTTATATGTAGTATAATTCGTTGTTACTCTGAGCACGTACATCCTAACATTTCCTTCTTTCTTTTTTCCCTCACTTATAAGTTATACTCCTTCAAAATTGATTAAAACCGTTATTTCAATCTGTTCCATAAAAAAAATCCAACATTATTTATATCCTTACGTTTATTTAATTATTTACTTTTAAATAATTAACAGATTAATTGCAACAATCCAAAAACAGCAAAAATCTAGCAATACATTAAAATAATAATTAATTTCCACAAAATTACGCCAGATACTACAATAATTGTATTATTTCTAGCAATAAATGAATCGAAATTAAACAAAAGTAAGCCAACGGAATTAATAAAAATTATACCATATTATTCTTCGAAAGAAGAAGACAAGTTTTTCAACGAACTTATTAAATGTGAAAAGTTACAGAAGCAAATATTACAAAGTCAAGATTTAAAAATGAAAGATAAACAAGAAACAGCTAAAGGTAATCTATTTACCATTATTTTTTCACAGGTTAAGGTTATAGATAGTAAGTTAAGATTATAGACAGTAAGTTAAGGTTATAGATAGTAAGTTAAGATTATAGATAGTAAGTTAAGGTTATAGATAGTAAGTTAAGGTTATAGACAGAGAGTAAGTTAATACACAATTGGAAAATTCTGTGGGAAATGGTGTATTTCCCGGGACGAAAAGAATCCTAGATTACGACCCCTTATGTAAGTTTCAAATATACCAAGAATTATTTTTAAAGTTCAGTGGTTTTAGTGTAACACCTGTACAGACAGACAAAAGTTTCAAAAATATATGTTTAGGCCTCTATATCAATAAAAAAATCCACCTACATTAATATTTCTTTAAGACAATATTAGTATACATATATTCTGAAGGGAAACGGGGAAACTTTTTACGTTGAAAGCTGTTAATTCTATTTCTAGGGCTTTCTATAAAGTTGTTAATTTCTGTATTAACACATTTACACTAGAGCCGTAAATTGAAGGATTCCACATCAGTTATCAGAGAAATTCATCAATCACTGAATTCAATTAAGAATAAAACTTTATTTAAACTTACTTAAGTGAAATCTTCATCTATGAATAATAAAATTCAGAGTGCAAACAATAAGCGTGGCACTGATTCAATTTTAGCTGATGATGCGTCGGTGATACGTTTAGTGTTACGGGCACCCATGCGCGGCAGTGACCACTTATCTTGAGGTGACCAGTCATCTTGTTTGTTGGCTATTTACATAAAATATGAAACAGTTTCAAATATATACTTATTATCTGATATTTTCTTCTAGATTCTCACATGCTAATAAGAACTACGATTGAAATAACAAACAACAACAAAAGAAATGAAAATTTTAAGTTAGTATACAAGATTAAAAGTGTTTTATTTTTGTTTTGGCTTACTTCAAAATCTCCCAATAACATAATCTTCTATTCTATAATTTTTTTCAGACATTCAATCGAAAACACAACCGGTTCTATAAAATTGGTATATAACGGAAAAGAAATTAACATGATTGATGGCAAAAATCAGGAAGCTGAATCTGTTCAAAATATAGATATTGATGAAAATCACCGTGATATGGAACCGCTTGATAAAAACATTAACACCGAACAGCAAAATATTAAAGAATCAGCATTGGATCAAGCTATAGCAGAGTATTTGAAAACGCATTCTCTAAAATTTCACAATAAATATAATGTTATGACTAAAGGTAGTTTTATCACGAAACGTCTTAAGCGACAAGTGAAGATTCGCTATTTAGAGGATCAATTCACAACAGAAAAATCTAAACGATTGAAAGAAAAGTCTAAATACCGTGATGATGAACTGTACGTGGAAATTGAAACTCATTTCGACGGAAAAGGCACAAAAGGAGAAAAAAAGAAGAAACTTGTAAGGTGTTTAATCGATAAAATACAAAAAGCGATAAAATCAAACGTTGAAGTTTTCAATGAAGAAAAAAGTATTCGGAAAAAACATCCTCAGATTAAAAAGAGAACGCAAAATCCTATTGATCAAAACGAATTAATTAGCATCTCAAAATCGCCAATAAATGTTATTGAACACAGACAACTTAACCCTATAAGTAAAACTGCAAATGTAATACAACCAATATCAAGTGTACTAGATAAGTCTGGGGATACTTGGAAAAAAATATATAACGGTCCAGGTTTCTTAACAGCTTCCAAATCGCTAAATTCAGCTGAGATGAGAGAATTGGATATTGATTACAATAGTGTGATGAAAGATGGAATACCAAAGCGTTTACAACAACCCATTAATACAGAAAGTGAAGATTTTATGAAACCTAGTGAGTACACAGATATGGGTAACGTAACACTATTCCTTAAAGACATAAATGGCAGTGGTTTTTCAATCGGTATTAATCAGTACGTAGACGAACCGCCAGACACAGAAGCGTTAAAAATGTTTACCGGATTAGAAAATCTTTTACAAACCTATCATGAACATTATGATCAAGCTGGACCTATAAGTAACGAATCTGAAGAACAATCATACTACGTCACACATACTTATCATGAAATAAAAAAAAGAGATGTAACTAATCACAAAAAAATACATAAAAAAGGGTTTGCAGTGGAAGGAACCATGGATAAAGAAAACGACCAAGAAAAAAATTTTTTTGATTTTACTCAAAGTAATCCACGTAAACGCCCTTCAATGAATGTAAAGTTATTCTCTAATATAAGATCTAAAACAAAACTAAATAAATTCATTAACACTAACGCAATGGTTAAGAAAAAAATCATCCACAAAAGCAAGAGAAATAAACGTCAAATTGATAAAATTAGAATTGTAGCATCAGATCGTTATCCATCGACTTCAAGTGAAGATATATTTTTATTATCACGAGAAAATACTTACGCTAATAGAGCTATGGTTAAAGAAGAAGAAACCCCTGAAGTTGAAATAGGTGATAGGAATGAGGAACATTATGATTTTATAGCACCTTATTCTTACAATATGGATATTCCTAATTTACATCCTGCTTATTTATCGAGTAGCTATGACACTACATCTCTACACACTGGATTAATGTCAAAATATCCTCATATTTTTTTAGAAAATATTTCAAGAACTAAAGATCTCAGCAATGTTAGTCCTAGTAATACGATAGAAGAAAAGAATTACCAAAACGGAAATGTAAAAAGTACAGTTTATACAGAAAACGATAATAAATCAGGTGAAAATAACGTAACTTCAACAAACGTAGATGATATCGTTAATGCAATTTTACCCTCAAGAAATAACTTTAAGGTAGTTGTTAAAATTTTTCCAAAAAATAACACTAATATTGGTCCAGGCTACAAAGAAGTCCACACATTAATTAACAAAAGTTATGATAAAAATGGTGTAAGATACGTTTCATCTTTAAACGTGTCAGAAGTATCCAAATTTGAAAGTTTAAATAAGACTAAAGAAGTAATTCAACCTACAGCGTATAAAAGTGACAAGAAACGACAACAAAATCAGATTAAACTATTATTAGAATTGTATAAAGACAGAATAGATCACCAGCTAGAGCATTTAAAATTAGAAAGCCAAAAACTTAAACAAATAATTGGATATGAGGATTCTAATAAAAATATTAGCTACCTAATAGATGTTTTTAGACACTTGGGTTTGAAATCTTTATATGGTAGAAACTATTTTCAATTAAATGATAGTGACTCTTATAAATATGTCACAACAATTTCCAACACGCTTTTACATAATTCTGAATCAACCATGAAACCTCATTTTACAGCTACAAACAAACAAGAGGATGCAGAGAAACTACAAATTATAAGCTCAATGAAGGAGTCTCAAATTATTTCGAGAGAAATACTGCAGAAAATCGATAATAATACAAACATTTTGCAATTATTATTGCAAAAACTTTTGGATCAAACACAATCTACTCGACGGATAGTTATAAATACAGAAAAAATATTAACCACTGATAAACCTAAATATTTGGTTGGTGAACAAGTGATTCACCCTGTTCTAGAACAATTACACACAAATTTTACAAATGCTATTCCATTTATCTATGCATTTCAACACCCATTGACAGAAAATAAAGGTAAACCTCTTAAAACTGTTGCTAATGTGATCTATCACGGACACATTTATGCTAATAAATTTGGCAATGATGAAAAGAATAATGATTTCTTGAAAAGCGTTACAAATAACTTAAATATTGAAAATGTAAAAGGACTGAATACTAACAGGGGAGGCGCTGGCAATGGAACAAGATTTTTTATTGATGAACTTGAAAATGATTTTAAACTCGTATCGAATGTTAACGATCACTTGTCTGTTTTGACTCCTGTTAAAACTAACATAACAAAAATATAAATTACAGAGTTACTTAAAAAAATAAAACACTGTTATATTTGAATAAGTTTTATTTAACTACAACTTTCAAATATTTTAGATAAGTTAAATACACAATACAAACATCAATATCTTAAATACACATAAACTGACAGACATTTACTACGATCTTAAGCTTTTATGAATAAGGATACCATTTATGAAAACCGTATTCGACAGGCATTTTAATCCAAAACCCGCCAAATATGAGTTATGAGTTACACTTAATTATGTAATAAATTGTTATAACACAAATTTTCTCTTTATGCTGTTCTGCTTGTTTATTTTGCACAAATGTAAAGTAAGTAATAAAGTACGTTATTTATTCCAAATAAAAAAAGTGTCACAGTTATGGTACTTAAAAACTATGGCTTTATCTCACTTCATAAATGTTTTATGATTTTGTCATGAATAGACATCGAAGAATTACTAGAAAAATAGTAGATTAACTGTTGGCGCCTATTGCTAACAAATGGCAATCCTTCTTGATTTTTCTTAACCTTTTTAGTGAAATATGTATATTGTTATAGACACTTACTTACTGTACTAAGTGAATATATGTATAAATTTCAAAACTGTTGATATACTATAGTTTGTTTTTCTGTTGCCTCGTTGGCTCTATCATTAGTTGTATAGAAAGAACACTCAAAATATAAACATGATAAAATTTATGAAGATATTTATTAAGTTATATTATTAAAAAGAGGTATGTTGCATGTCATAATTAAAAATACTACATAAAACTCTCCGCTACGTTTGCACAAGTTTAATAACTCTAAGACAGCCGTGAATGCGATTTTATCGAAGACAGGCATAATAACTATATAATTCGCTGAAAATTTATTTATCTTATGATACTAAGCTATACCGAATCCAAAATTATTAAAAACAATACAAAGAAATGACCGACAAAAGTGGCTCACCTTGGAGATTATACGGCAATCATATGGCCAAATTAGTCTTCTTGTAGCTTCAAACAGAAGAATATGTAATTATTATACCACTTCGTAGACTAAAAAACGGTGGCAAATCCGGAGAAGAGCTATTTCCGTAAATAGTTGAAGCAGTGCATTTATTTTCTTAATTTATACTACGGTGCTACGACATTTATCTACAATTTCACGTTTTACAGACATCAATTTAATATCTAAGTATTAATAATAACCATTATACTCGTTGAAATATCTTGCGCACTACATTTAACATGTCATAATATCTTCTATAAAGTTATAAGGTAATATGAAGGAACGAGGTATTTTGCAAGAATTACTATAAAGTACAACGAACGCACCGACATCGACAGCAAAAGAAGTTAAATTAAAGTTGATTGATAGCCAGTTGCATCTAATCTAATCTCGAAGAAAAATCTAGTCCATATCAGATTACTTACAACAAATTTAATTTTTATACGTCAGAGTAATCGTACCTACCTTTTTCTATCACGGAATAAATTTATTAATTTTACAACTTTATCAATATTAAATTTTCGAACCACCCGAAGTACTAAATAGATCTCAAGGTTTGTTACATGATTTAAGCAAAAAAAAATTATTTAGTTCAAAGCGCCTACCAAAGTTTTCCCACTGGAGAGAAATAATTCAAAGAATGACAAATATTTATGTAAAAACTTCATAACGCCTAAAGCTTGATTTTCCAACAATTACGCGTGTCTGGAACCGTTGCCCTGGCTGTACAAATAAAATCAGTAATTATTCAGTACAGTATCTTTATACTCTGACATTCAATCAACCAAAATTCAGTTAATATTAATATTTGGAAATATCTTAGGATTTACATTTGGGTTTACTCTCAATTTGATATCATTAAGTAAGTCCATGATACCGAAACGAAACTGCAGATTTTGTTTTCCATTTAATGACATGACTTCTGGCAACAGAGAAAGTAGAAAATTTTTGCTGGCCTCAGCTGTTGGATCTAATTGGACTGATATGGACAAAACATTATCTTCAGCTGGTCCGGCCGTAGGAAGATACAAAAAATTGTTATTAATAGGTGGAGGTCCTCGAGACTCATTCAACAGTTTCATGATTTCAGGATTCTTCTCCACTATTTCAGTGTTAGATGTTTTGTTTTCGTTAACGGTCACTGGAGAAGTTGCGGCATTTTCCCAAAACTTTAAAGGGTCATTAGCTTCGCGTTTCACATCTAAATGTGGGTCGGGGTCATTATTCTTGTTGTGTAAAAGAGCAGGTGTAACCGCGGGTTCACTACATTTAGGCGACAGCTCGTTTTGTTCACCAAGGTCTTCTACAATACATAGCTCACCAGATTCCGAATCAGATGAACTACCGATGTTGACTTCTTGCGTACCGATGTTTTTAAATTCTTTAATTCTTGGTACACGCCTCTTATGCACGGAGTCATCGAGAAATGTCAAGAGATGGTGATATCTTCTCTGCCGCTTTTTAGGGGGGCTGGTAGCTGGTTTCCTTACTTCGTCTGTATAATATTTCCGTATGTTTGCCCATTTTTTCGACAATCCCTCTACTGAAAATTGAGAAAGATTTTATCGTATTTATCTTAAAGACAAAGAAATTTTCAAAGATGTATTTTGTCGATAAATTTGGATAGTTAGTGTTAGAAATTAGATAAGGTTCGGCTGTTCAAGTGCTACTTTTACTCCAGCCACTTCATATTTCGCTTACCAGGCTCTTAAAAACAACGCCTACGCTCGGAAAGTCCTGTTTTCAGTGTTCAAGAGTAAGACATCTGTGATGTAGGTAATTGAACTAAGAAAGTACACCGATTTGATTTAAGAAATCTAAAATAGTCCACTACATTATAAAAACGACTGAAATTTACATCTTAAAGAACGCTAGCACAATATGTATAGTAATTAAAAAGATGACAAATGTTAAAACTGTCATGACGATCGAAACCAAAAAGACACTAAGTAGACACAAAGTTACGTGCACGAATGACATTAGTAAAAATATCCCTTCGCATATAAAATATTAAATTACACTAAGCATTACTAGACTCGTATTTCTGTCGTAAAGTAATACTGCGTTTCAATCAGCAGGATCAGTCCAACTACATATAGAAATTCTGAGGATCTTTTGACGCCATGCATTCTCTTCTGTTTGAGACTGGTAATAGATATTTAAGTATTAATCTACTTTTTGATACGCGAATGTTTATTGTTGCTGTACACAAATAAATAAATTTTTTTTTAGCTCTACCGCACTGGCTTGACCGGACGAAATTACTAATTAACGATAAGTGAATTATGCAATATACACATAGCCTTGCATTAATACCTAATTGCGCTGGACTGTATTTTACCGCGTAACATAGCCAAATAAATTATACGCGATATTAAAAACACATATATATAAAGTAAATAAAATTAGAGAAACCGCATTAGCAGTAACTTAACAACCAATTTGTAATACATTATGTTTATAAACATATAATCGGCTCACCCCGACGTCGTTTGGGTTCAACAATTAATTATTATACTCACACACTTGATCTTTGTCTATCCGGAAAGTCTGTCATTTCAAATGGTAAAAAAAATTCAAATGGGTGCCGTGAGATATTACCCTCCGCAAACACAACTCACAAAAATCGCACTCTTCACAATTTAGCATACGCCACGATAAAGTACAAACATCTTAACATATAAAAAAAAATTAACTCTAGTAAGATGAGGACCTATACCAGTAACTACTAGACATAGCCAGTTTAGCGCTCCTCTTCCCTAAGGGGGGGTCGCATCAGATGGAGGTTTAGAGGACGTACGGCCAAAACCAACCTCGAGTGGTATTTACTGGGTAGGCCCCTAGGTTTATCGGGAGTCCCACATAACCAGCGCAGCCGGCTGCGCTGGTATGCATGAGCATTCACCACCCCCCTCCCGCGCATCTCCGGAGGGTAGCCCTATTCCATTTGTCTGGGCGCAAAAAAACAGCCAGTAATATGAATAGTGGTCCATTCAGACTATTTAAATCTCAATTTGGTTCAGTCCTATATCACCAAATGTCTGACAAATTTGTAAGTTTTTATAACCATTCATTCATTACGTATAAAAATCTTTATAGAAAATAAAATTACATATATTAGATACATTTTTTATGTTATGTATGTTTATTGACTACAACTTATTACATTATATATTTATGATTGGATGTGTGTTTGTTAGCGATCATATAACATATGAACGACATCTTTGATTGATTAATATACACTACTGTATTAATGATTAATATAGGTTTCATGTCAAGGAGGTTAAAATATATATCTAATGCCTTAGTAACTATGGTAAGATGTTGATGTTGTGTCCAGCGAAGCGAACTTGCATTGGTATTAATATGTATTGGATACACTGAATACAATACAATAAATATAACACGATTTAAAATATATATCAAAGCAGAATTCTCACCTTTTTTCTGCCGGTCTTCAAGCGTAAGGTTGTCCCAATTGGGGTAGAAAATCTTTGCTATCTCCTCCCAAGCCCTCCTCTTAATCTCCCTGTTCCTAATGCATTTTAAATTATAGCTCTTGGAATTCACATTCCAAATACACTCGCGTTTCTGAACTTCTAATATGAACTTTTCGTCATCAAACTCGTCTATCGTCGTCAATTTTTTGATGTACGACGTGTAAATATATTTGGAGTTCATGGTTTCAATCCATGAACTATAAAGAGCTCAGAATGCAGTTTCAGTGATGGATCGCGATGCTGTTATTATCGACAGGGTTTGCGATGGAATAAGGATGGGGCGACGCAGTCACTCAGAGCACCTCGGCGGACCTACGTCATTGGCAAAGATGAATTACATATTTCAGTAGTTTATTTATGTGTAAAATAGTTTTCCACTCATACTATATGTTGTAGTCAATTGCAATAATTTGAAAAAGTTATGGTTCATGATGGCTCATACATTCAGTATTTATATCAACAATTATATTGTGTAAATATGACCGCTACCATTTCAATCATTGAGATGATACATGATCGCCAAAAAGTACTAAATATTATGTATACAAAAAATGATCCTTAAGTATATCATCGCCGAGGAAGGAAGTTTCATCCGCACCGACTGGACTTGTGGAGAAGCACCACGGTCCGATTCACAAGATCATTTTTGCCAACAAAGTGCAAATTGTGGAATGAGCTTCCTTCCTCGGTATTCCCGGTGCGCTATGACATGGGATTTTTCAAAAAAGGTGTAAAAGGAGCTCTCCTTCAGGGCCGGCGTTGCATTGTCGATTCCCCTGGTGTTAGCCTTGTCAACAGGCGACGGTGACCGCTTACCATCAGGTGGTCCGTCGGCTTTTACGTCGGCTTTTCAAGCTATAAAAAAATGAATTAAAAAGGAAATCGTAATAAAGGCTTACAAAAGGGTGAAATCTCGTTAATAATTTATTTAAATTCAACTCACAAATACTGCACTAGTAGGTGCATAAAACCAAAATTACTTACTTATCTATCCATCCATACTGAACATGGACCTACAGTAAATTGTACCACTTTGACTTGTCATCAGTTCACCTTATTAGAAGGTGAATTGTAATCTAGTGGCTCTTTCGAGCTATATGGCCAGCGTAATGCCACGGCAACTTAAGTATACCTACTTGTATTTTTATTATTTAATAAATAACTATCCATAGTTAGGATTGTGAGCCGCATAATAATTATCGTAGGAAAAAACTAAAAAACCAAAGAATAAAAATACCTCCTAATCTTAAATAATGTACTTAATAATACGATTGCCTCCCAGAGGCATATTGATCTATGCATAAAAGTACCTTCTGCGATAAACTTATCTATAACAACATGCATTTTCGCGCATGTGCAGTAGTGCATTACACACATAGAATCACTGTAGAACCGTAAATCAAATATGGCAGTCATTAAAATAGGGTAATTAATTAAATTGTTAAATTCAACCAGAATATTAAGGTAATTCTGTTTTTTGGATGACACTTTTTTGTATTATACATGGTTATTATCATTGGAAGACATTGCCTGACGAGCTGTTCACTCCGAAGCCTTCTATAGTCAGTAGGCAATTGGACATTGAGTTCCAACTCCTTAGGACTGATAATTTGTACATACTGCACCTAAAACTGGGGACTTAAAAATGGGGATTTTATGAAACAACATGATCGACATGGAAACAAATCCAGAAACCATACTAGACCAGCGATCGAGGAGGCGGAGAAGGATAGGTATCCTAGGAGAAAATGATCTAAGTACAGAAATGATCTTGACATTCCAGCAGTGTTACTCCTTAGGAATTGAATAGCGATGTGTTAACCTCATATTTTATCACGTTTTTTTTAATTCGGTTTGGGTCTCGTCTATTCTGATCTAATTTTTAAATTAATAATGCACCTTTAGAAAGAAAGTGACTTATTTCAAAATTCCTGAAATTCCAGATTTTACTATAAATTTACTTAAAAAAGCCTACTCTAAAACCCCATGGTGAAAAAGAGCCCGAATTATGAGTGAGAAAGGGAAAAAGGGAAAACCTCATACATCAGTCTTTTTAAATTTACTCAAGACCATACATTTTTAAAAACTTTCTTCGTCATTTCCCGTAAATTGCAGTTTTTGAGTTAAGTCCCTTTTATTCTAAGGGTGCGATATAACACTAGTTTCCAGTGAGTAGACTTTAAATTTTGGACTTAGCTCAGATTAGGATGGCAATACCGAAAAATGAAAAAAGAGACTTAAAAAAAGTCCACTTATATAATATATTGTTTTATATGTAATCATAATTAACTCCGATCTTTTATACATTTTTTTATGTGAATAGCCGACTACCCAACAGACAAGTCACCTGATGGTAAATGGTCATCATCGCCCATGGACATCAGCAAGACCAAAGATATCAGTGAGGCGTTGTCGGCCATGAAATAAGAAGATAAGAAAGAAAGTAATCGCTCTCAAGCCTTCAGCTAGAACAAGACGGTCGTTTGGCGGCTGATTCAATCAGGAGGAGTGGTAGTTAGCCAGGCAGGTAGACGGAAAGATACCAGTAATAATATTGATGACGTAATAATAATGCTGTTAATATAATCATAACGCGAAGCCCTGCCACCCAGCAGGTCGGCTATGTCGCCTCTTACGACACCCCGTTCTACCAGCATGGGATTGGGGGGAGTATTGTAGGCCGCCCCAATACGGACAAAATATATCTGTACACATCTGTGAAATGTCTAGTTTTCATCATAACACATAAATATCCTCCGGTGAACGTGAACCTTCCTTGAATCCGCCACGTTGACGAAATGCGAATTGGTAAACTTTACTCGAGATAATTATGAAGAAGTTTGAAGGATGCAGATGCCATCCTGAAGCGAAGCAAATTATAACTAATGCCTAATACGCACATCTTTTTGAAAATTATATAAGTGCAAGATTCGAACCATAACCTCTCCGTCAACGGTCGAACTAACTGGACTGTCACTACTAAACACATAACACCAGGCGAACTTTATGTCCGTGTGTGCCAAACGTTGAACTTTACACATCAATATAAATAACGAAATATTTTTAATCATAGGATTTATAAGGACTTTGAATGAGAAACAACGCTATCGCTTCAGAAACTTCCTACCGTGAGGTGTCCTGAGAGAAGACGCGGCAATAACTCCTAAGCAGAATACTTTTCGACTCATAGTTGCAGATAACACTCTCTTGTTGTTATCAATTATCAAACATATGTTAAAGTATTCTTGTCTTGTAAATTATCGTCTAGTTTATAGTAACAAGTAATGAGATGAATCCGATACGAGCTTCGAATTTGCAATAACTCAATAAATACCTTGATTACTTCAAACATTATTTAATTATTAATTCTTACGCCCCTACCCCTAGTTTTATAAAACCTAATATTTGTTAATTAAGTTTTATTACTGATGTTATAACTTTGACATCCAAAATGTCACTCTCCTCAACTAAAAACCAACAATATCAAAAGTACCTAAGTATTATAATATACGACATGGTATTCAATATTAATTGCAACACGGCATTTAATATTTTTATGTCATTTATAATATTTCCGAGTGCCGCAGTAAAATAACACTTTGTGGTAGACTAAGTATGATAATTAATAAATCAAATTTATAAGTCATTAAAATCGTATTAAATATTTTAAACCGGATTTTTAAGCGATTTATCTAACAATTTTTCCTATATAGTTCTACGATTCCGTTAGGTAGTGTATCACTCAAGGATTACGTGACTACTTAGGGATATCATAAGTTTTATATATTTAAACTCACTGTTAAAACTCTCTCTTACACATTTATTATAGAATCTGTGTCACAGTCGGCATGGACACATATATAATAATATGTCAAACAACCAATTATATGCGCAGTACGTACGAATTGTACAAAATGAATCCCCCATCCTCGTTCCTCTATCGAACAACTCGAGGTTCAGTGAATATACAATCTTACGTTGTTAACATTTCGTCAGTACGTTATGCGCACTGCAAAGGTGCACGCAACGGCAATAGATTGCCGCGGCCGTGTTTCCACCTACTTATAATGTGAGCTTCTTCAAGAGGATAGTGAATAGGCTTTTATTAGTTAGTATGTTGAACATCTTAGATTTCATCACCACTTACCGTCACGTTGGATTGTTGTCAAAGCATCAACTTATTTTATGCAGAAGAAAAAACATAAAAACTATATTTGTTACAGTATCCAACTGAAAACGTCTCGTACAAATAACATTTCCCTGGAATCACCCCCAGTGAATAAGTAACGCGCACACATTCACATCTTCAATTAAGACATCACAAATACTCAAAACCCAAAACTAAACATGGATATGTCACGTACGTACCTGCCCCAAAATTGATCCAGGTACCCTGAGCTCGGTTTAAAACCGCCAAGTATTCGATATTACAGCCAATTCCCCAGCAGACATTCATCATCATCTGTTTTGTTACGAGTTTAGGAATTGTTTTGAATGTAAACAGTAAATTTGGTTTACTGTTAGGCCGGTATTTCTCGAGGGCTCAAATTGCTTACATAATTTTAACCGAGCTGTCAATATCCCAGCTACTGCCGATTACTCAGGAATTGCCTATTACCCTTGTGCTGCGGAAACAATCAACGGCTGTCAGTTCCTCCAGAGACAGCTCGAATTTTAAATTAACTGTAATATCGGACTTGCATCAATTGAATTTATGCAATTAACCATCAGATAACGGCACTAGAATCATTAATGAAAGAATGATACAGTTCAAGATTGAGATAAAAAGTTTGATAAAATAACAATTAGTATATGTTATAAATAGAAATACAAATTAAAACTACAGTTTGTGACTGTTTAGTATGTGAACTAGTTGTGTGTTGTTTTTCAAGATGCATAGCTTTCTGGTAAGTTTCTGTACTCAATTTGTTTTGTAGCAATTTGTGATCCAGCATCTCGATCTAAAATATGTACACAAAAAGCTATTTCACGTTTCAAGACTAACATAAATAATGTGTTATTACCCATATTAAAATAAAATACCAATATATAAATTTTCATTATAAGAGAGTCGAAAAGTTTACCAAATGAAATGTAATTTTTAAGTTTTAACGTCGAATTAATTGTGTTAAGAATACCCTTATTTTTATTAGCCATGTAGATCATGCGCTCCATTGTATTTGTTGTCTATGCATTATTTTCTCAAACTACCCACATATATGTTCATTATTTTATGTAATTATTCGACAAACGAACAGATGAGCCACCTGATGATAAGTGGTCACCGTCGCCCGTAGACTTCAGTAACAACATAAGCATCACTGAAGTGTTGCCAACTTAAAAGGAAGCGGGCGACCCACATTATAAGTGGCTCTTTGAAATTGCGACTGAAACACGTTTGACACATTTCGCGGTCGGTTTTAGAAAGGGGTGGTGGCTAGCCAGTCAGGGTAAATACCCTACCACCATGCAAACATCATCGGGATTAAATTGGGTGGTACAAATCCCAGTGACATACAACAGGAGGGACTATTCGCTATAGCCCGACACAGGCTATGTATATGTAGTAATATTTGATTAAATTTTTACGACAGTAAATGAATGTTTGTTCTCGGTCTTGGTTGACTTTAACCGATTAAAAGTCCACTTAAAGGACAAGGGCCTACCCTCGTTGACGAGGAGGCCTAGAACATATTCTAGTGGAGTTATTGTAGTCAATATCTTTTCAGTTCTTTATAATTATATTCTATGTTCACTTTTTATGTTATAATTTTTAAATGTTTGTCCGTTTTCAGGTGATATTATTTGTAATATTTATTTTACACACAAATATTACCGCGACTGCGATAAGCAAAGCGACTTCATCAAACAGGGAGGAGGTATGTTCATTTACTTACTTCTATATTCAAAATTAATATATTGCCACCGCTGAGCTTCTGTCCACAACCGTTTTGTAAAAATATAGTGAGAGAATATGAGCATAATTGATAAAATCTGTCTCTAGTTAGGGTCAGTAACGCATAACCAAACTTGTAGAATTTTAAGGAATACCTTTCAAGTTTCAGTATACAGATAAAGATATATCTAAATATACATATGTATATAAACATACTTGATTTCTTCTAGCAATCCACAGAAGAACCATTCTGGAGCGAGACGCGATCTTTCACCAATGGCCATGGTTACCAATTTCTCAATGGAGAAGAACCATTAGTAAGATTCTCTTGATTCTCGTCCTACATTTTTTCTGATAGTATAACCAGATATAAAAATAGATATAAAAATGATCCATCGACTATACCATCATAAAGTTGCGACGTCTCGGTAAGGCTGCCAAAAGTACAAAACAATATTATAACAACATAGTTGAAGATAATTTGGTTACTGTATATAATATTACAGAGCGTCAGTTCTTAATTAATTTTCCGGAACTCTGTTAGAGGTGCAACCTCCTCTCACCCCGCTCTTTTAACGATTTTATGAAATAGGGTCGGTAAGGCTGTGAAATACCTACCGTACATTTAGTGAGATCATTAATAATTGCTTATTAATCGATTGATTGTTTGAAATGTGATCGACTTCGTGGTACATGCCTCGTTGTGTACTCGTAGTTTGTAGTTGACTTCGCAGATGTAGTTCCGCTGTGTAGATAACAAACAGAAAAAGATATTGGTTTATACATATCGTGAATTAAAATGATTGCACGGATTTTTTGGAGTTATTACAAGTAGATAAAGTGAATAACGAGAAAAGCTGTGGCGATAAGTAGGTGGAAAAGGTGTAGAAAAAAATACATTTATCCATGAATTTTCCTTTCCAACAACTGCCCAAGCGAAGTAAAACTGTATACAACGTCACTTATGCGGTCCTGCATAACTATAAATTGTCGTCACAAAAGTAGTCTCGATAAAAATATATTAGAGCAAAAGTCTTCAAATATTAAGGGGCAGTTTCAATAATCTATCTACTGCTGAATAATATCCTCCTTTTGCCTGATGTTAATTATCTTCCTTTTTTTTCTAACCTACAAACACTCCCTCAGAGCGCTGTAATGCAATGAAGAAGCATAAAATGAAGTTTCTAGCGCGGAAATCCCAATCCTCTCTAGTTAACAAACGCGCGCCACAAAAAAATAAAAATATAGTCAATGGTTCGGTGTTCCGGCGACCTAAGGGACAACGATATCTTCCGCGTAAACTGAGTGTTAAATTTTTTTATTATATTCTGAATGTAATTGTAAACTCAATAAATGGTGCTATAAGTAATAAATAAATATGTTACTGAAATCAAACGTTAGTTTTTCAATAATTTTGTTATTTAAAATTAGTTCAATGGAACTTTTACTGCGGTCCGTAGATTTTTATACATAGTAAATAGGGCGTTTTTTTTTGCAGAAACCGAATCTGTTTTGAAGTTATAGGAGATAAAAGATACGAGTATAGAGGTTGTGTTAAGAGCACAGTAAAAAAAGTTGCATTTTTCTCATTCATAATCCATTATACCAATAAACGGGGTCAAACTTTTTGAAAGCTTTAATGCATGGTTTTTGAAATTATTCTCTGTTTGTGCACCGCTGCACACATTTTAGTGGTTTATGGAATATTTGTAATGTATATCACCGATAATTAACTGAGATGACTTTTCATCCCGGGAAATGGGTCTATTTTTGCAGAATAGGAAATAAAATTTAGTATGAACATTCTGTGACGGGTAATGAACGAAGTTTTGATTTTAAATCTGCAAATATTGCAATAAATTAATATTTTTAATCTATTTATTATATATTATATTATATTTATTTATTTTTTGGGTTTATGCCAGATCGAGGGACAATGGACGCCACCTTTGCACTACGCCAATTGTGCGAGAAATACGGAGGTGCTCATAAGAACCTGCACATGGTGTTCATTGATATTGAGAAAGCGTATGATAGGGTGCCTCGGGAAGTACTGTGGTGGACAATGAAGAAGAAAGGGGTGCCTGGGAAGTATGTGGAGTTAATTCGTGCAATGTACAGGCATGCTTGTACATATGTCCGATCGTCTGCTGGCAACTCCAACCAGTTCAATGTGGCAGTAGGCTTGCACCAAGGGTCGGCTTTGAGTCCTTACCTCTTCCTGTTGATAATGGATGCTCTGACGTCGGACATACAGGAGGAGGCACCCTGGTGCATGTTATTTGCTGACAACATTGTTCTGGTTGGAGAAGATGGACCTGAGATTCAGAGCAGATTGGAGGATTGGCAACAGAAACTGGAGAATGTTGGCCTGAAAATGAGCAGAACCAAGACAGAGTACATGTTCTGCGATTTCGGCGGTCTCTCCAGTCCTAAAGCCATAGCGCTCAACAGTGCGCTTCTTCCAGTTTGCTCCGACTTTCGGTATCTCGGTTCACTTGTACAATGTGATGGCGAAATAGGTCGGAAAGTTACGCACAGAATTAATGTAGGATGGATGAAATGGCGGCAGGTTACGGGGACAATTTGCGACCCCCGTATTCCCCTTAAACTTAAGGGGAAGATCTACAAGACCATGGTCACACCTACTGTCTTGTACGGATCAGAATGTTGGGCCACAAAAGGAATGTATGAAAGACAACTGCATGCAGCTGAGATGAGAATGTTAAGAGGGATGTGTGGTATAACGCGAATGGATAGAGTAAGGAATGAGTACATAAGAGGAAGTATGAAAGTTGCACCGGTAACCGAAAAGCTACGCGGAAACCGGCTATCATGGTATGGTCATGTTATGCGGAGGAATGAAGAGCATGTTGTACGGAAGGTATTAAGTATGAACGTAGATGGCTATAGAGGTAAAGGAAGGCCAAAGAAGCGATGGATGGATTGTGTGAAGGATGATATGGCTAGAATGGAAGTTACTAGTGAGATGACGGCTGATAGAGAAGTATGGAAGAAAAATACATGCTGCGCCGACCCCAAATAAAATTGGGATAAGGGCAGGGGGATGATGATGATGATGAATCTAAAGAACTAGGAAAGTCGACCTATAAAATAAGTTGTTTAGTTCCATCGTCTGAACCACCTATTTAAATTTGACGGAGTTCCAAAAATAACCCTGTATGTAAAAATTAAGGTTGAAAAATAAAATAGTTTTATCGATATTTGTACCAGTTACTGCCTGTAATTCGTGTCCCATCCGTCCGACCGATGTAACATTGTACCAGCGTCTATTATTTTCAGTGTTCCTATTTAAATTTTACTTTGAAGCAATAAAAAGTCTTAATATTTTCGGATAACGCTTGAATCTTTAGGGACTTTTGTGTTATATATATTTTTTTAATATTTTTACAATTTTTAAAATCATTAAATTTAGAAAATAATATGTTGTCGTTGCAAAGTTATGTCGATCAGAAAAATTTTCATGTGTCAAAAAGATCAAGCTAACTTGTACAGTGTATAAAATATCATGCATAAAAATAATTATATATACTACATTTAAAACAAAAAGGTTGTTCAGAGAGGACAAATTCCGATACCGGGAATCGAACCCGAGCCTCCTGGGTGAGAGCCAGGTATCCTAGCCACTAGACCATATCGGATTATGCTTCTTGATGATAATTAATAATCATATATAATTTGTAGTAGTTTATTGTATTCTGTTTACAAATTATGAATTCAAATTTAAACTAAATTGCATACCTAATATAAACATGCAAAGAGATATTGCTAATTAAATTAAAAATCTAAATATTCTCTTATAAGTTTTCCGAAAAACTATGGGATGCTAATGCTACTCTCTAAATTTCAGGCTCTGTGAGTTTGCAAATACGAATACATATATATATACATACATACATATATATATATTCTTAATTAGGTTCCTTGATATTATAATAATATAATCACATGATGTATTTGGTATTACTAATTTTTCATAATTATAATAATTAGATATTAATATTAACAGTTTACATGTATTTTACCGGCCTGTTTTTTCTATATATAAAATTTGATCTTTTTCTCTCCAGTTGTTCGGCAGAAAATAGACCATGATAACTAGACAAAAATACATGCTACTGATACTTGATATATTCTGATCTACAAAAGAAAATCCAGAACATTGAACAATTGAACCAACAAGACGATCTGTAGAAGTTAAATCACGCTCTTAGAGACATTATGTTTAACTTACCGTGTCGAATAGACAAATTTTCATTCGTTTTTAATTCGTAATTATGTTCGTAAATATATATTTCTTTAGTTACAGGCCGAATTATCGCGTCATAAAATGTTCGATACTGCTAAACAGAAATATCATGAAAAATATATTGCTAAGGTAGGTAATTGCAGTTTCTATTTTTCCCAGTGGTAAAACTGTTGTATGTTTCAACTTCAGTTACCAGCTTCATGTTTGTTATGTTTAACGTGATGTAATTTATTTTCATGAAAGCAATGCTTTTGTTTTTTTTTTCAATTATTGATTTATTATTTACAGTATAACAGCGCCATCTACTTCATTGTGATAGTAACTTCTTGGTAATATCACATCACACACGACATCCTGATTTCCATGTAAAACAGTGCCATCTATGCTGATATTTAGAAATAATTTGTATAGAGACACAAATTTGGTAGTAAGAGTAACAAAAATGAAGTAACTACTTACGTAGTGTATTATTTTATGCGTTATTCGTATTACTTTAATACGTTAAATATGTTATAAAACATATAGTTATCTCTGAGTCCTTAACTTCAATGCGTAATAGCGCATTATTTCAGAATTCATTATTATTTATTATTATTGTTTTCAAGTATTATATGAAAATTTATCACTAACCGTAAAGTAAATAATAACGCAAAAAATGTAAACATTACTGAATGAAAAAATAATAATTTCAACTCATTACCGGCGCACAGTGAGGCGCTGGTTTTTTCTCATAATTGAAAATGCCTGAAGCGTAGTCTACTATGCCGCTCCAGCTCGAATTGGTGGAGGGGTTAGTACCTAAGTATCAAAACTCCGTATGCCAATTAAAAGCTTACAACATGGCTTAACAATTTATATATATCTCGTTAGGTAGAACAACAACCAAATTCATTATGTCGCCTGAGCACGGAAGCGATCAAGAAATTTTTCGAAAGAATCGACGCAAGCTATAGATTTATGAGCAGCTCAACCATTATAACTGTATAATCATTAACTATGATGTTATTTCAGGGAGATCGGATTGGTAGAAAACAGAAAAGGGATACTTATAAGGTAAGGTTATAAATAAGGAAGGTTTCACATTGAAATATGTACAGAGTTTCCTACAAATTCTATAGTACACGAAATGTAGAAGGTCTAAAGAACTCCATCCACCATTGAATCCAAACCAACCTTCTCTGGTCGTGGTGCACCCTGCTGAATACTGGACGAGGTAACAACGCTAGATCTCTCCTGTTGCAGGTCGCTCTATGCCTCCATTTTAATACCGATGACTCTCTAGTCTTACGAGACTCTTAGAAACTTTTTACTAGAGTGGCTAGCCACCAACCTTCTAGAGTCGACCCTGAAATATTTAAATGTTACAATGTTAGGGTTAGAGAACGAGTTAAATTAAATTACAAGAAAGTTCTTCATCGTAGACACCTAAACTAACCTACCTAGACGCCTAAAAGTAAAGGCATCATCGACGCTGGTGGCAGGAGGACCCACTTATTGCTCTTTTTTCAGCTCTTATACCAAAAAGTAAACGAGCCCAGTTAGTCTCACGACTATATTTCGAACAGCTTTGAAATCCTTGGCACTGGTATTTTAAGACTTCTACTGTTAAACTTGTCGAACGTCTTCACTCGTTACTCCTTTAAGACGTAATTCTTTCTGCCTATCAATAGACGTGGCGGGCCTCTCCAATAAAATTAATAAATTTGAATTTGCATAAATTTTCAAAATAATAAGCCGCTCACTGTTAAAGTTTTTTGTATGAATTCCACTTTATCGGAAGTGATGTTCCTGTACTGTAAGTCTAATTCTAAATATTAGCCATATTGAACAAAAACTAATGGGTTTCGATTTAAACAGAGGGGAGAGCAGCGTTTATATAGTTTCCTGCGTTATTTCTGACCAGTCAACGCCAAGGTTATGCTTTTGGTCAATGGTTATCACTTGCCTTTAGAAAGCCCGCCTGCCCTTTTATCTGTTAGATAAAAAAATAATTAAATGCCTTTTAAATTTTTCAGAATATTCCGCCAGCACCGACTTTATCACCATTAAATGTTAGTGAATTACCGGATTTTTTGAAGATACTGTTGAACAAAGGAAATGCTGTTAGTATCACTTTACAATTTTCATTTCTCTAAAATAGCCGAATTTTCTCAAAATATGTCTTTCATATGGAATTTTTATCCATTAAAACCCCCTCGGTAGTCATACATCGCATTTAAGGAAGTTTCTATATCTCTATCTTTACCATACCATTTTTACTTAAACCAAGGGTTGATAGCTCAGACATCCAACAGAGTCCCATAAAATTTGGGTGGGAAACTCAATTCATCTCTCACATTTGGTTCTTTTAACGTGTGGCATTAACATATGCTACAAGCAAAAATTCACTTACAGTCAAGAGTTTGAGTTATGTAGAAATAAAGATTTAATAAAATTAAACATTTTTTTTTCTTAAAAAATCAGCATAAAATAATACTCTATTTCACAGGTTGCCACAGCATTCACCACACCTTTGATTCCCACTGAAAAGTTCTGGGAAAGAAAAAGTACAAACTATCCCGCTGATTCGATCATTAACAACACTTTGTCATTCTTTCCACCTCCGTTACAAGAAATGAGAAATGAAAACATCCCGAGAACTTATGGTATTAATTTAAGGGGCAACGAGGGATTTACATGGAACGTAAGTTAGTCATAATAATACGTTTCTCGACCTATTCAACACAGCGTCTGCTCGTAATTAATGATGCCTAGAGTACATTCAATCACGCTCCAGCATTGCAGACTAGTGGAGGCGTTAGGTCAAGCTGAACGAATAACAAGTACGCCTGGAAATGATAGTATCGAAACCCGTTCCGCGCAGGTTTAAATTTACTCCGCAATTGCCATAATTTGTTTTAAAAGACGTGCTGAGGAGTTCCATTCATTTCTTCGGTTCTTTTCCGTTCGCCTTTTCTTCTCCTCAATATTAAAGCACCTTTTTGACAATGTAGCAAAAGCAAAAAATTACGTGCATAAGTGTATTTACAGAATACCTAAATTATGAAATGATTTTGAATTTCAATTTGAACTTTATATTTTCTTAAATATTATGAAAACAACTGAAAATTTCATAATAGTATCGAAACCAGTTCCGCGTAAAAAATTTCATATAAAGTTCCTAAAAATTTTATATAAAGGAAGATTTAAAGCTTTTAATGTTACTTTATTGTTTACAACTCAATGAATTTACTTAAAACTAATAACTTAGTTAAAAACACATAGGTGGGCAACCTAGAAATTTTGGAAATTGGTATTTAAATCTCACAAGTATTGAATTTAAACATTGACAGTTGTACCAGTCTGGTGTATTATTTTTTGAAGTTTATACAAATTTTTTTAGTTCTCCATTACATGTAAGAAACTATAAACTGATATAGTCTATACACATACAAATACTTGAAGTAGATATTGCTCTTATTTTGGAACTTATACAATGAATTTATTCTAAAACAACCATTACATTTGTTTACACAGAGTTTAGCTGAACCACAACGGCCACAAATCATTGACCACGATAAGATCAAACAAAAAGTAACCATACCTGTAGAAAATTCAATAAAACCAGTTGAAACCATGAAGGTAATACACCATAAACTAGATATGAAAGGAAACACAGCGGTAGAAAATACAAAAACAGAGCAAAACAAAGAATATGATGTTTTAAAATGGCTGAAAATAGGAAAACAAGAAAAACCAAAACTCGATACTAGCAGCAAAAAAATTACTAAAATACAAGATTTTCAGGAAAAATTAATCAGTAATATTTTACCCCCCCAAGGAACGCCCGAAGAATATACCACAAGATCAGCAATAGAATCTTCTACTACTGATGTCAATATTCTAAATTTCAACAAAGTTACACGAGATATGAATCTAGCTGAAAGGAGTCTTATGCAAAAAATCTTTGAACCTTCAACTTCAAATATAGATAAAGAGAAAGATGTATCTGGCTTGTATGGAACTCAACTTTACAATGGAAAAAACGAGGTTTGGAATATAGTCAAAACTTAAAAACACCGTAATGAATTTAAATAACTACTAAGCATTTAGCCATTTCTATAGTCCTCAATTTACCAATTGCATGCTACATACTAATATTACATACATTCATTGGTTTGTGTTTAATACTAATAAGTTGTGCGATTAATTGTGAACTCCCTACTTTTACAGAATATTGCTAAACCTTCTTTATTGTTAGTCAAAGATGAAATGAATGACGTCACCCACAAATCTGGTAATGAGAACAAAGTCGCATACACAGAATCAAATAAAAGTATACTGCAACCTGAAACTTTGAAGATTTTCGACAGAATATATCTAGATGGAAAAGACATACTAAATGAATTTGATGAAAAAATCACTAAAGAAACTAAATCAGAGCCTGTATATAATGGCACTGATGACTGGAATACAAAGGTAATTAAATAACTTGATATTTTTATTGATTTTTAAAGAAAAACAGGCAAAAAACCATGTTACTGCAACCCATGTACATTTATCATAAACATCTGATCTACACTTCTTTTTGATGCCATATTCCAATAATTGTAAGTCTTGCTGTCGCCAACGACCCCAATACTGCAACGTTACTTTGTTAAAGCAACTCAACCTCAGGGTAAAATTAGTAAAGGTGATATGTGTAATTGTATGTAGTGTAATAGCCAAGGTGTAATGGCCAAGAGAAACTTACAAATTTTCACTACTAATATCCCATCATGTAATATCATAATATCTATGCAAGATTATATGCTACTTGGAGAATAATCCTATATATTATAGATATCATCGTCCAATCGTAAAATTGATAATATGCCAATATAAAATGAGTAGTAATAAAACAATATAGTTTTTCTTAAATAGTACTTAAATTTACTTTGCAGAAATTCTTGTCACCTTTTAAACTTCCTGAGACACATTTGAGCAATGATGTAAAACCAACCGAACTTGATTCTCAAATTGATTCCAAGACGTATATGGTCAATAGTAACAAAGACATTGAAATTGAAGAACCAGTTCAAGAAAAAATAGAACTATCTTACAATAACATAGTGAATAAAATGCTTGGATTTGGACAAGGTAAAAAGGAATGGGGTATTAACAAATTGGGTACAGAAATGGGATCTTTAGAACGCACATATGGAATGGATGTTAGAGGAGCTAGTGGCTACTTTTGGAATGTAAGTACATACCTTTATTATTTTTACAAGATAAGGTAAAGCAATAAATATTGAAAACAGCAAAACTTATTCACCTTCAGTCTACAAATACACGTAACAACGTAAGGTGTCATTTACAAAATTTAATAATATTACAACTGTTGAAAAGATTTACATTAAAACTCTCATACATTTTAATACATCATTTAAAATTAAGTTGAAACTTTAAATTTGCTTGTTTTACAACCCCAAAATTCGATAAAATATTTGATTTTTTTAAGTGCTAAACTATATTTATTTTCAGAAACTGACTCCAAATAAACATGAATATTACATTGGTGAACAAAATATGAATGACGACGTCAAGGTATATCATTTAATACATTTCAAGTAAATTTTACTTGATGTTCTGATAAATAACTTTATTAAGGCTTTATTAAGCAACAGTTATATATGTGTATGTTTTCATTTTAGGGTCACACGCAAGAAATCATGAGTTACAATAAAATAATAGATTCCACTATTAAAGGCATTGATAATCATGAAATTACCAATAACATATATAATATTGCTGCCACTGAACCCCCCTATGCAAAGACTGAACATATTAACGAGACAGCTACAAACTTTCCTTTTCTTAAAATACCCATAATTTCCGTAGATCCTATTGAACTAGCTAAAGGTTCTAATTCCAATTCAGAGGAAAAAAACAAACCTATTACAATTTCATCATCTAATCCTGTTAAATCTATCAATTTGCCAATCAGTTTCAATTCTAATGAGGATAAATCTACCTTAGTTATAAATGAAAGAACAACTACAGAATTTGATAATGGTTTAGCAGCACATTCAAATGAAGTTACAGCTACAACAGAAGAAGTAATTATAGAAACACCAGATACAACTAACACGTTAAATTTTGATTATTTATTGGACACGGTGAGTATCTTTAACCAAAACATATTAAAGATATACTGTTTGTCTTCACTTTAAGAGCAAATACAACATAGATATGTGTTGTTCTTGAAAACTTTCAATAAATTGAAATTTGGTGTATATAATACATGTATCTCACTGTACTACTTACAACTTGTATGAAAATACCCAAGAGCATATTTTTGTTATCATAAAATATTTGTTATCTTATGGGATAATTTAGGAGTTTAGGGAAAGCCGCGTCTTGTTGAAAAGATTCAGTAATACTCCATACACTATGGGAATATGAAAACATTTTCGGTTTTACGAATTCTGTAAAACATGTCAATAAATGAAAAGAATCGTGGTCAACTGCTTACTGAATAATTCATATCTGATGAAATTTTATTATTATTATAATGTATTTTATCTATTCTGCAAATAATAACTAATAAATATTGCAATAAAATTATTATTAAGTTTTTACTTTACAGAAACTTAACAAAAATTCTATCGTGATAAAAGGGAATAAAAACAATGACAACAGCAAGGAACCTAACATGGATAATCAAACCAATAACAAAGATGTTATAAATAGTGAAATCGATCCTGAAACTTTAAAAATATTACGAGAAATGTACCTGGGTGGAAAAGACGTTGATGAGAATGATATTGATAAAAATGATGAAAATGTTACAACTACAACAGAGGAAGTAGTTGTGGAAATACCAGATACCACTAAGATATCAAAAGATTATTTATTACAAACGGTAAGTATCTTTGACTTAAACATAATGTGCATATTTTGTGTTATCGCAAAAAGATATAAGAGAGATACAAATATATGATACACATCTAGTTTTACTGCAGCTTCAACAGTCTGAATTTTAAGAATATTTCTAACTGTACTACTTATCATTTGTAAGAAAACACACATGACAATATTTAGGTTTTCATTAAATATATATTCTGTTGTGGGTTCAATAAGGTGTTTAGTAAAAACCGCTTAATTTGCAATTTATTCTAGAATGATCCATATACAATATGAAAACATTTGACGCTTTACGAATTAAATAAAGAATATCAATATACGAAAAGAAAAGTCTACAATGACCTAATGAGTACAATAAAATTAATTATAAATTACTATTAATAATTACAATTAATTATTTTATTCAGTTTAACATCGCATAATTTTGCTATTAAATAATCATTATTTCTTTACTTTATAGGAACTTGATAAAAATTATGTCTCGACAAACGGAAATAAAAACAATGTCATCAGTTATGAACCTAACATGGATAATGAGAACAATAACAAAGATTTTATAAATAGTGAAATCGATCCTGAAATTTTAAATATATTACAAGAATTGTACATGTATGGAAAAGACACAATGAATGATAATGAGAAAATTTATGAAAATATTACAACTACAACAGAGGAAGTAATTGCAGAAATACCAGATACGACTCAGACATCAAAAGATTATTTATGGCAAACGGTTAGTATATTCAGCTAAGACATGGTATACGTGCTCAGTATTATCGCAAAAAGATACAAATATATAATACACATCTAATTTTAGTGTAGTTTCAACATACTCCATTTTAAGAATTTATGTCTAACTGTTCATGTTTTTGTGGAATATTTATTATCTTATGCTCCTCACTAAACAGTGAGGAATTTCATGAATTTACGAAAGGGAATCAATAAATAAAAATCTGTAAAGCTTATTGATATGTAAATTATTACAATGTATTTCACAATTAACATCGCATAAATTTTGTAATTAATTAATAATAATTTACAGAAGGTTGATAAACATTCGTTTTCGACAAACGGAAATAAAAAAAGTGACAGCAACCATAATCTTAACATGAATACTCAGAACAAAAATGTATACAATGAAATTGACACAAACAAACAGAATAAACAACAAAAAGAATCACTGCCTGTACCTAATAATGAATATTACACTGCTTTAAATCATACAAATTCAATCATAATATTCAAAGACGACAGTATTATTGGTGATGAAGACAAACTTATCAATATAAGAAGTTATGGAGTACCTGCTACAGATAAAAAAGTATATAATACAGAGGTAAGCAATTCGTAATAAAACTGTATGACGCCTAATAATTCTATTGAGACATCACCACAATCCTGAGGTGTGAATGTGTGAACGCTTTCTTTTTTTTGGAACTGTTCAGTATAAGTAATGAGATTGAATTAAACATACTCAAATCTCAATTTCATGCACATATTTCCAGAGTAACAATAAAAACAAAATTGATGAAAAAATTCAAGAAAAAATGGAAAAATCATTTAATAACATAATGAGTAAAATACCAGGATTTAATCAAAGTCCAAAAAAACTGAATATGAATACGAACGAATTGGATAAAGCAGAAGATGCTCAAGTACGCATATATGAAAAACATTTAACGGAAGATAATAGCTATGCTTGGAATGTGAGTAAATGAGTGATTATCTTTAACTTAAACTTAAATCGTGAAACGTTTTTAATACACCTGCTCGTTTCTCGTTAGCCGACGATTCAAAAAATAAAAGTAATGGATAATGATAATAACAATAAAATGTTATATTTTACTGAACGGTTATAAACGAAGATCCAACTACAATAGGTACATAGATATCAACTACTTATAATAACAGTAAACAGATCAATATCATATTTTCAAATATCATTAAAAACAAATATAACATGTTTATTTAATATTGCACGAAAATGCTTCCACTTTAATTGCTAATTATGCATTTTTTAAACCTAGTATATATATCAAATGTTCTGTTTTGTAGTAAACTAATTGAATCAACCCTTATGTTTTTCAGAAATCGTCACCAAATGATCACGTATATAATGTTAGTGAACAGAACACTAATGACAAAAGCGAGGTATTAAATAACATTTATTTTAAATAAAATTTGCAATTTCATAAAGTAATTGACCGGTCTGTTATATCTATGTATAATCCATTTTCTTTCTAGGGTTATAAGGGCAAAATTAATAATTCCGATGCAAAGAAAAGAAATTTTCTTAATGCTGCCCCTAAATCCACTGATTTACCGATTAATATGAAACCCATCGACGAAAATCCTGCTGTTACAATAGAACAAACGCCTATAATGGAATATAGGCTTTTACAAGAAAATGTGTATACCTCAGATAATAACAAAACATGTACTTTAAAATATTTATTACAAACGGTATGTTAACTTTGACTTAAAAATGTTCTAAAGAAATTTTATTCTAGACTTTGTAAGTTTCGCTAATTTTTAGAGCGACTAATACCGACAATAATGAATATTGACAATTCTGCGACCAAGTGGGATACAATTTGTATTTTTTTTTGTATTAACAGACTGAATTTTGGGAGTGGCTGTCAAAATGGAGTTCATCGTCATACACAGAGATTATGAATGAGGTAACATAATCTTATTCGAATTTAATAGTTAAAATAAAGGAAAGGTGACTTTGGGTAAACCTTGTAAATTGAAAGCTTTCGTAATATTCATCAATTAAGTTAACTCAGTTATATGATTACAAAATCTTATTCTTGCGACTCTGATAAGAACTTGACCTCTTTTACTTTATGTCCTACGAGTATTTATTTATTATTATTATTCCTTAGCTTCTCACTCATAAATTTAATTAAAATAGGTATATGTATAATATAGTAGCAAATCATGTATTACGCATTAAAAATACATACCTACATTGTAAAGAACATGCAAACATTATACATGTATAATAAATAAATACATTATTTCATTCATTCTTGGAAAATAAAATACTTTAAGTTATCACTGAAGATTATTTATTTATTCAGGCAATAAGACATCTGATCGCCTTAGAAATCGACAAACAACTTGCACAAAGAAAAATAAATAATACCAGTGATGGTCACAAATATGAAACAGGAAATTCTAAGAAAAAAGTAACCAAACCAAAAGTAAACAATAATAGCACATCTATAAAAGTAAATGCTCAAACTATATACGGCAATTCTCTGGACACAAATAATGTTACAAATATATTTATATACAAAGACATCAATAATTTATATAAACCCGAAAATGGTGTTACGATAGATAATAACGTAACCTCAAATGAAACAAACGAGGCAGATGATACCGAGAAGAAATTGGATATTACTACCGCACCAACTTCCTCTTCGATTGAACCTGATAATAAGCCTGTAACCACTGAAAAAATAAATAATGAAATGGATTCTAATCTAGAAGGTAAAATTTTTTTTACAAAGCAGCGCCGACAAACGAGCAAATTAGCCACCTGAGTTTAAGTGGAGATAAAAGTCTGTAATACTAAATGTTTCAGATTCAAGAGTATAACTTACTTATTATTGGCTCTAAAAGTCTGCAACTGAAACGAAGAACTATTAAACAGTTAGCTTGGACTTTAGGATAGATGGAGCCCCTTACACTCCAAAACTGATTTTTAAAATTGTTACTTAAGTTATTACAGAAATATTAAGACTTAAAATCACAACATAGTCAGAAGGCTATGAATACTCTTCATAACACTTAGAAACAAATAACTGGAATATATTAGACAGAACTATATTATAAATACATAGTAATGAGAAAAACACATAACTCTTTACAGGCTCCACAAATGATGTCATGACTATCACAGAAAAAAATATTAGCCAAAAAAATGATTCAGAACCAGTACGGAATGACCCATTTTATACTAAATTAGATAAAAAAGATCCAATCGTATTTATGGACGAGAGTGATATTAACAGTGGAAGGAAATTTTTCAATATTAGAAGTTACAATGTACCTGCTACAGATAAGAAAAAATATAATTCGCAGGTAAGCACAATCTAACTTAACAACTTAATTAACTTTTTAAATATTTATAGATTCAACGCTTTTTTCTCGGACTGCAACACAAGTGATACCATATACCCTCATATGAACCGTCTAAAATATAAAAAAACAATCCTTTATTGGAGGTGAAAGTAGCAAACGGACTTTATAAAACGTGACATAGATATGGAACTCTTGTTCTATTACAGACTAGCAAACGGCCCTCGTTTCGGTTCGGAAAAACTACCTTAGACTTAGAAAAAGCACTTGTATTGTTTTAGGACTGGGTTTTTTCTCGTTCTATTAAATAGAAATACTTGTATTAATTTGTAACTTTTGTGTTTAGGAACGGATTGTTATGAAATAAATTTTAAATATTAAGTAATGCTTACAGCAATACCCTAGTGAAAACCAAAACGAAATCAGTTAAACCGTTTCTGAAATTAGCACGCACAAACACACAGACAAAATGACTACAGTTCTAACAACTATTGCCTTCAGTACTATTGCGTTAATAAAGGTCCCTAACAAAAAATTTTTTCATATATCTTCATGTAAAAATAGCGATGAGTTAGAATTTTGATATATGTATAGATTATTCCGTTTTGTTACTACTGCTGAGGCCTAAGGTGAGTTGAGGTGAAATACTATTGGCCCCAACAACTGCCTTGAATACTACTGTATGTAAATAGCCGACAAACGAGCAGACTAGCCGCCTGATGGTAAATGGTCACCGTCGCCCATGAACATTAGTAAAAAAAAGGTTGTAACGCGTTGTAGGCCAAGGGAAAAGAAGAAAGAAGAAAAGTTCTTGCTCTCTAGCCCACAGCCGAAACACTACGAGTCGTTTGGCGACTAAGGCGGGAGGGTGGTAACTAGCCAGGCAGCCTTCACGGAAAAATAATAATACCAATATTATCACTGAGTTAATAATAATATTGATAATATAATATTTACGTGAAACCCTACCACCATGCAGGCTGGCTTCTGTAGCCTCTGCCATGTTCTCACTGCCGCCCCAATACGGCCTTATTACCTCAAACGTTAATGTAGTAAAAGTAATTGTACTTTTCAAAAACTAATCGAATAAATACAGATTTAGTTACTCATTGGAAGTAACATCCTTCATTAAAATGTAGGGCAGGGCTACGAATAAATAGACTTATTATTTATTCGTAGGGGCAGGACTACCATTATGAGCTCTATTGACACAGCCATCGTTTTTCGTTACTATGGAAACTAGTTCTCTTTTCACGTGTTCAGTGTGAAAAGAGAGCCAAGCGCAACAGTTGAATTGGCTATATTGTTAATTAATTATTTAATTACCGTAATATATTTCGCAGATTTCCTCATCATTTCCAAATCTAGATGCATTTCATGGCAGGGTTAATACGATTGTTAATAACGAATTTGAAGGATCACTTCCAAAAATGAACAAATTTACTGACATGAGTAAAAGAGCAGTGTTCAAACAAGGACGAAAAGAATATAATGAGAATGACAATGCGAATAAATTGTTTAGAGGCAATGGAGGCACATATGGAATGTCCATTCGGGGGGATAATGGCTATGTATGGAATGTAAGTCATAATTATCTTGAATATAATTTGAAAGAGATGTTAAGAAATAATACATTACAATTTGATTCTTCCCGACACTACTACCGGTGAACTTATACAATGAAACATGTTTCACAACTAATCAACGTAAAATGTTTTGCTGCCGTCATTATAATATATTATAGTTAAATTTTCAATGCTTAAACATTTTTTCGTAAATTAATTAACTACAATACCTTATATTATTTTAATATCACCTCAGAATCAACTGGGAAATTTGATGTGTTATTATATTCTCTTGATTCTAAGACGAATGACCTGAGGTGCAGTCTGAAATTATTAGATTATGTAGAATTACTATGCTGGAAGCGATACAATGTTTTATTGGAAGACAATCAGCCTTAGTATACTTACCACAACAAGACTTACATCTGTATATTATATGCTACGTAATTTTTTTACCAAATTCTTTAAAAATACCTTTGAATTAAGTTTACTTAATAACGAAGTTTATTCAATACCTAATTAATGTTTTTAATATAATTTATTCTTTACCACGACAATAACAAATTCTCCCTTTAATAACCTCAAATTGTTTTGGTTATGATCTTACCAAGTCAATAACTTTTTTCAGAAACTTTCGCCAAATAATTATGAATATTATATTGGTGAACAAAATACTGGTGGAGAAGTTAAGGTATTTACATATTTTATATAAGCTTATTATTCATATTCACCTTGTATGTCTCGATGTTATAGTGTTTTATGTTCCAATGTTGATATGAAATTTACGACGTGTTAAAGTACTTTTAAGTATTATAAATAAACATACAAACGGTAAGGACGTTTGAAAATAACAGTAACGCAAACGATTCAACACAGGTTAAAACTTACTTCATAATATTAATATGTTCATTTAGAAGATATTCTGAGGAGTTTCTTTCGCCGTTTCTTTTTCTCAATGTTAAAATACCTTTTCTAAACGGTAGTAGAAGCAAAAAATTACGTACATAAGTGTATTTACAAAATACCTGAATTGTTAAATGACTGAATTTTGAATCGAATGTGTGCATGTAATGGAATGTTTGAACTTAATATTTAACAGCTTCGAGACGTTCACTAAAGCTTAAAATGTTTCATATGAATTAAGAATCGATATTAATATAATATCATATCATGTCATAGTAAAATATTACTATTATACGTGGAACGCACTAAGAGTTTCCGGAATCAATAATAAAAAAATACTATTAATGGTCAAAAAGGAATTTATTGTTTCTCAAAATATTCTCCCTTTGCGTCAATGCACTTTTTCAAACGATTGAACCAATTTTGAAAACATTTGTGCCACTGCTCCGTGGAGACGTCACATACATGTTTTGCATAATCTACGACAGCCTCACCCACACACCAAATTTGAAGCCCCTTCGTTGTATCTGGCAAGCATAGCATGGCACCAAGTGATGCGGTCCATTTTTTGAGCATCAGTCAAATTGTGTGGGATCCATCGAGAACACAGCTTTCTCACACACAAATGTTTGTGTAGGATTAACTGTATTTGACTCACTCCTATGTCCAAAGATGTCTGGATCTCATGATAGGTCAAATGCCTGTCTGTTTTGATCATACGGCGCACAGCATCAATGTTTTTGTGGTTCACAGAGTTGCACAGCCGACCTTCACGGATTTCATCATGGAGATTGACACGACCGCGTTTGAATTCTGCGAACCAGCTATAAATAGTTGTCTTGCATGGTGCTTCTTCGCCAAAATCAGACTGAAGCCGAACGAGGCTCTGCTGAACTATCAAATTACACTTAAAATCGTAAAAAATCATGCAACGAAAATTTTCCCCGGGTTAAATCCATTTTATTGTGTGGGCACCTTCGTCCCACATTCATACGTATTTATGTAGTTTATAATATATATTACATACACACACACACACACACTTATGTATTATGTTTATACTTTGTATACAATACACATGAAATGTCACACATATACATACACTCACACAAGCACACACACGCGGACTCGTATCTGGCGCGTCTTGGAGTCGACGCGCCACTTTACTCGCCGATTTTTACCAACACCGGCTGGGCAGCCGTGCGACCGTTTCACTGCTCTCCGCGCCTCTCACACCCGACTAACGGGGTCGCCCGGCACGCGCGCTGCTCAGTCCGCGCTTGCCATCAGGCAGTTGGCTTTCTTTCGTCCCGTGCAATACTCGTGTCGCTTGATCGCTCAACTACGGTACGCTTGCTAGTACTTTCGCTGTGCCTATTTAGTGTTTGCTTGTGTTTTAATGATAAGACTGTTTCCTGTGCTTCTATCACTCTCTCTCCGTCTGTATTTTATGGTTATTTTCTCGTATTGTGTTTCGTGTAGTATAAACTGTTATTGTGCTTGTAAAATAAACTGTTTATGTCCGGACTGTTTTAGTTTATTTGTTTCGTGTTACCAGCACCGACTACACGCGTGACCTAGATCACCTAGGCTACCACCATCACATACTTCCTCCCTCCTTACCATAATTGTAATCACGCAATTTTTAAAATTACGCCACACTGTGAAAACATTTGACAATCTGATGAAACAACTTGTATTCTACGGCTAAAGAGTTCCATTTTTAAATCTAGTAATAACTTTTAAAATATTGGTTATGTAAGTGGCCAATTCCGGAAACTTTTAGCGTGACCTATGTACAACAGATATTTTGTTCATACTAAAATTGAAAATTATTTATATTCCAACAAAAGCGTATTTAATAATAAGCACTATACAATAGAATTCACCCTAAAAGTATATTCGCAAAGTTTCAACGGTATCCATGATAATCAATTTTAATTTTAGGATAACGAACTTGATAATTTGGAACCTGAAAAAAGCATTGAAATAACTACAACAACACCATTTAATGAAGTAACAGTTGCTGACGTTACATCAGATTATACAACCATAGAATATATAAATGCTAACGTTACAACAGATTATACAACAGCACAATATATAACTGCTGACGTTACAACAGAATATACAACAACGGTTGAATCAAATACTGATTTACAAATATCAGATACAAGAGTCAATTGTAATTTAGACTATTTATTACAAACCGTGAGTATCTTTAAAATCCTAGCAACACTTAGATATTGCGACAAAAAAATTATAAAACCATAATCTGATCAATATCGACATGTCTATTACATTTGACAACTTTGTAACTTATGCATTTGTTTCAACAGACTGAATTTTGGGAATGGTTGTCCAAATGGAGTTCATCACACGCGGAGATTTTGAATAAGGTAAAATATAAGATAATTTAACTGTGTATCTTGAAAAGGCAAACGACTGATTGTATATGAATATTTTACGTTACTGTAACAATGATTACTATCCATTGATAATTGGTTTAAGAAAAATTTACATCTTAGCAGGTAAAATTAGGTGTTAATATTTATAGAAATCTTTATCCGTGATGTTACAAAGTTGAAATCATTTTTTACTTAAATATAACACATATATATACGTTCGTAAAAAATATACATAAAATTAAACAGAATTAAATGAAATTAATCACAGAAGTCGATAATATGTTAACATATTTTAATATAAAATGTAACAGCCTCAATTTTTTGGTGAAAAAACTAGAACAGATACGGAAGTATAAGAGTATGTTTTCAAACTTTTATATTACTAATCCTACTTTATTTCTAATGTGTGTCAATCACATAAATAAACTCCTTAATGTATGTTAAAAATTATTAAAAGAACCCTACTTAATATATTAATAACATTATATCAGAAATAGCTGAATCTTAGTATAAAGTAGAATTAGATTATTAAATTCATGTTTTGATTCTTTTTAATATGTACGTTTCTATCAAACCATATAATTCTTCAGAACATGATTCATATGAATACATGAGATTATAACTTTAAATAATTTCTAGTATATTGAATACTGATAGGGAAGTTTTAGTAATCAAATAAAATACCAAAAAATAACTATTTTTTACAGACAATGAAATATCTAGTCACTGAAGAAATAGTGAAGCAACTTGTAAAAACAAAAATTAATAATGCCAGTCAAGGTAACAAGTATGAAGAAGGAAAGGCTGACAGACTTACAATTAAGCCAGAAATTAACAATAATAGCGCAACTATGGAAGTCAATGCTCACACCATTTATGGCAACTCTCTAGGAAGCGCTAATGTTACAAATATTTTCGTATTTTATCCAAACACTCAGACATTGAAAGACATCAACAGTCCGAATGATTTTGAGAAGGCCGTTACTCTGAATTATAACGTTAATTCAAATGACACTAATTCAGTCGTTACAGGATCAGACGTCAACGCTGCACATTTACCAAAAACTATTATATCACATAAATTAATATCTAAACCTGCATCGATAAAAAAGAATGACACAACGTCTGAATTTAAAAAAATATATGAATATAAGGCAATAAATGCAACTCAGCCATTACAGACAGAAAACATAATAGAAATTGACAGAGATATTAAGACTATAAATGTAACAAGTAAGGACACTAAACCAATAGCTGAAATAGAAAAGAACAATAAAACTGAGACACAACAAAAACCTGTTTCATCACCAAAAGAAAATCGATCAGAAATAAACAACAATAATATAAATATGAACGCAAAAATTAGTAGTAACACTAAAGTACCGATTGAAATTGAATCTAACGAACCAGACAGGCATGTATCAGTACTAGTAAAAATGTCAACTGAAATGAATAAAGATAATATAAATTTAAACACAATCCTAAGAAATAACACCAAAACGATCGAAAACAAGAACAACAAAGAAACTGAAGAAAAGGATATAACTATATCCGAACTAGTAGAAGATATCACAGAAGTGAATAAAGATAGAATAACTTTGACCACAACACCAAGTAGTGATGATGAGAAAACAACCGAAATAGACAACAATAATGAAACTGTGAAAGTGATAAATGACCCGACTATATCACCACTAACTAAGCATGAAATCGGCGGTAACGATGACAGTAAAATCATAATATTAGCATCACGTAATCATGTTGAAACAACAACTGAAACAGAAAATAAAGAAGAAAAACTCGAAAGAAAAAAAAACGATAATGAAACTTTACAAGAGGATAAGGCAGTCTTAGGACTTATAGGAAACAACACAGAAATTAATGATGGTGTTCCGACTTTAACCACAATGCTTACTAGTGATTTTGCGAAAACGACGGAAGTAAAAATAAATGCCGAATCATCAGAGGAAATTATTATATCAGTACCGGAAAAAAAGGTAACTGAAGTGAATAATGATAATACGACACCAAACGCTATATTATCAAGTTCACCAACTACAATAGATGACATGACAATATTAGAGCACATAGAAAATGTAACAAGTATGAATAATAACAGTACATCTATCAACACATCAAATAATGCCAAAACATCAAATAATTATGAAAACAAACATAATCTAGATAAGATTACAGTCTACAATGTTACAGAAATTGATAATGATAGGACAACTTTAAGAGTAATATCAACAAGTCATGCTGAGACAGCGGCTGAAATTGAAGATAGTAAAAAAACCACAATTGAAAGTATGGTTACGTCAGCACCTAAAAAAATTATAACTGAAATTGATAATGATAGAACTTTCAGCGTAAAACCTACTACTCATGCCGCGACAACGACTGATCTTGAAGATAATCAAGAATCCGTTTTAGAAGCTGAAACTACGTCAGCACCAGAAAAAAAATTAACAGTACTTGATAATGATAGTACTACTTTAAGCACAATAACACCTAATAATATTGAGATAACGACTAAACTGGAAGATGGTCAAGAATCCATAGTAGAAGTCATAGTAAGGTCAGCACCGGAAGAAAATGTAGTAGAAATTGATTATGATAGTACAACTATAAAATCAACATCTACTAGGGACACTGAGACAACGACTTATACTGAAGATAATCAAGAATTCATAGTAAAAGCTGGGGTTACATCAGCACCAGAAGAAAATTTTACAGAAATGGATAGTAACAGTATATCTTTAAGCGCAACACCTACTAGTAACGTTGAGATGACTCCTGAAATTGAAGATAATAACGAAACCATAGTAGAAGCTGAAGTTACGTCAGCACCAGAAGAAGATTTAACAGAAATTAATACTAGTATTACTACTTCCAACATAACACCACCTACTGACAATGAAACGACAGCTAAAATTGAAGATAATCAAGAATCCATAGTAGATAATATGGTTACGTTAGCATCAGAAGAAAATTTAACACAACTTGATAATGATACTACTACTTTAAGTGCAACTCCTACTAATGACGGTGACACAATTCAAATTAAAGATAATCTAAAATGCACAATTGAATCTATGGTTACGTCAGCACCAGAAGAAAATGCTGTAGAAATTAATGATGACAGTACATTTTTAAGGTCAATACCCATTGTTAATACTGAAACAACGACTGATATTGAAGATAATCAGGAAACAACAGTAGATGTCATGATTACGTCGGCACTAAACGAAAATGTAACAGAAATTTATAATGACAGTACTACTGCAAGCATAATACCACTTAGATATACTGAGATAACGACTGAACTTCCAGATAATCAAGAACTCATCGTAGAAATCGTGGGTAGGTTAGCACCAGAAGAAACTGTAACAGAAATTGATGATGATAGGACAACTTTAAGGTCAACAACCACTATTAATACTGAAAAAACGACTGATATTGAAGGAAATCAAGAAACCATAGTAGAAGATATAGCTAAGTCAGCGCCAGAAGAAAATTTAACAAATATTTATAATGGTAGTTCTACTTCAAGCACAATACTACCTAATGATGCTGAAACGACGACTGAAATTGAAAATAATCAAGGAACAACACTAGATGTCATGATTACGTCGGCATTAAAAGAAATTGTAACAGAAATTTATAATGACAGTACTACTGCAAGCACAATACGACTTAAGTATACTGAGATAACGACTGAACTTCGAGATAATCAAGAACCCATCGTAGAAATCGTGGGTAGGTTAGCACCAGAAGAAACTGTAACAGAAATTGATGATGATAGGACAACTTTAAGGTCAACAACCACTATTAATACTGAAAAAACGACTGATATTGAAGGAAATCAAGAAACCATAGTAGAAGATATAGCTAAGTCAGCGCCAGAAGAAAATTTAACAAATATTTATAATGGTAGTTCTACTTCAAGCACAATACTACCTAATGATGCTGAAACGACGACTGAAATTGAAAATAATCAAGAAACAACACTAGATGTCATGATTACGTCGGCACTAAAAGAAAATGTAACAGAAATTTATAATGACAGTACTACTGCAAGCACAATATCACTTAGGTATACTGAAATAACAACTGAATTTCAAGATAATCAAGAACCCATCGTAGAAATTATGGGTAGCTTAGCACCAGAAGAAAATGTAATAGAAATTGATAATGATCGTACAACTTCAAACACAATACCACTTAGTGAGACTGAGGTAACGACGGAAATGGTAGTTAATCATGAAACTATACCGGATCTGATGATAAAATTAGCACCAGAAGAAAATGTTACAGAAATTAATGATGGTAGGACAACTTTAAGGTCAACAACCACTATCAATACTGAAACAAGGACGAATATTGAAGATAATCAAGAATCTACAGTAGAAACTATAGTTACTGCAGCACCAGAAGAAAAAACTTTAACACAAATTGAAAATGGTAGTACTACTTCAAGCACAATATCACCTAATGATGTTGAGATAGCGACTGAACTGGAAGATGATCAAGAATCTATAGTAGAAGTCATAGTAAGGTCAGCATCAGAAGAAAATGTAACAGAAATTGATAATCATAGTACAAATTTAAGCGCGCCTATAAATAAGGATAAGACAACGACTGAAATGGAAGCTAATAAGGAAACTATAAAAGATCCCATGATTATGTCAGCATCAGAAGAAGAAAGTGTAATAAAAATTGTTGACAGTACAACTTTAAGCGCAATACCTACTACTGATGCTGAGCCAACAACTGACACTGAAGATAATCAAAAATCAAAAGTAGAAGCAGAAGTTACGTCAACACCAGAAGAAAATTTTACAGAACTTGATAATAATAATACCACTACAAGCACAATACCACCTAAGGATGTTGAGGTAGCGACTGAACTAGACGTTAATAAAGAAACCATCGAAGATGCCATGATTACATCAGCACCACAAAAAAATGTAATAGAAATTGATGACAATGATTCAGCTTTAAAGGTGTTGCCAATTAATTGATAATGCTCGGACAATGATTAAAATATACGAGAACAGTGAAGCAGCTTTGATAAAGAACATGATGACATCAATATCAGAAGACAATAAATAATAATTAAATATTCATACATAACTCATGTGTATTACCTTTTAACAGTATTTTTAACGTTTACATCTAAGTTACTAATATATAAAATAAATAAAGTGAAGTATCTGACCTTTTTTATACTCGTAGTATGTTTTGTGCAGGTTCGGGTGAACGAGGAGTGTTGTCTAGATAATTCCTTTATTTAAACCAAAGGTTCCCAAACTTATTTTTCTCATAAACCACTTTCAAAATTTTGCTGGTTAAGGTGGACCCCCTGCAGCTACATTTCTACTATATTCTCAAAACTTGACAAAAAATGTGAAGATTAGATCTAACTATGGAAATTTGCGTTGCGGCTGCGTTCTATCCACGAATTAACAGTTTTCGAAAAAAAGTGAGAATTGATTGGTTAATTAATTGATTGTGCTGTGAATGAATGACAAAAAAGTTAAGTTGGTCAATCAAAAAAGTGATTCCATTCAACTTCACTTTTTTGACATCTACTCACAGCACAAGGAACCAATCAATTCTCACTTATTTTATTTAGAAAACTCCTCATTCAGTGTGGTAAAAATAAAAAGAAAAATAATATATTTGCTTGTAATTATTAAAATATGTATTATTGCTTGTAGTTATTAAATATGTATTATTATTACACAATTACTGAGTCGAAAATTAAACATTAATGACATTCTACAATGACAATCACAAAATAGTCATAATTTTAATGGGATGGATGTACTTGATGGTTTGACAGCAAATTATCAATATTTGGCTTCAGTTTTGTTAGGAATAACCGCAAATCTCCCCGTTCTGTGATATTCAATTTGCTCCTCTTTTTTGTTAAAAGGTTTGTAACGACACTAAAACTTTTTTCGACAAGATATGACGACGGAAACGCTATCAAAAGCTTTCTCCCAATTCTTCACAGTCCAGGATATTTTTCGGGTATTTCTGCCTGCAACCAAAATGTTTGATACCTTTTTGAATTTTTCCTTCAGCTCCTCATTAGTGCTAAGTTCGAGTAGCTCCTCTTGTAATATCACATTCTCCACTTCCGTTTCATCAAATGGATTTATAACCCATGATGGTATTTCCATCGTCAGAATATCTTCAAATCTGATTTTGAAGTCATCATGCAGGGCAATTAAATGTTGAACGTATGTGTGAATATCCTCATAAAGGCATTCTATCTGTGACAAGTTTGAAAACTGGGAAAATTCGCGCCGACTAATATTTTGCTTCATAAATTTCAATTTTCCAAGAAAAGCTGAAATTACACCCCTTGCTTTTATTAAATTGAGACTGTCCCCTTGTAATTGTAAATTAATGTCATTAAATTTTTTGAACAAATCTGTCAAATACGCGATGTCTGCTTTCGAATTGATCAGGTTTTCTTTTAAATCTGGATCTTTATTTTCCAGAAAGTCTAACACTGATTCAAAAAATTAGTAAAATCTTGTGAAACATGCACCTTTCGACAACCAGCGTATTTCAGTATGTAAGAGCAATCTTTGGAAGTCTTCATCATTTTCATCGCACAATTGTGCAAATAAACGCGTATTCAAAGCATTACTAAATGACGACCCCGTAGCCCAGTTGGTAGTGACCCTGCCTGCCGAGCGTGGGGTCCCGGGTTCAATTCCCGGTCGGGGCAGATATTTATGTGACAGATAAATGTTTGTTCTCTGGTCACGGGTGTTTGTGATGTGATAATTGTGTATGTCCATGCCACCCGCAACACAGGGAATCCTAGTGCGGGGGTGTGAGTGTGTAAACGTTTATTTATTTATTATTTATTTATTATTACTTCTTATTTTGTTAAGTGCATTAATCACAAATTGAAGCGATTGGTGCAATCTATCACTCAAATATTTCGCTACTAGGTGTTGTCGGTGGATGACACAGTGAATTGCGGTTACCTCTGGTATAATTCTTTTAAGAGTATGTCAAATGAGGATTTGTGCACTGTTTTTTTAAAACCTCTTCAATAGCGGGTAAAATTAACTGTTCTCCAATAGTGTGCGGTTTTCCAGATTTCGCTATAAGTAATGAGATATTGTAAGATGCCCTCAAGCCATCATCGTTACTTTTAGACGTTGAAGCGAACATGCCGTGCACACTGGGTCCCTTTTCATATTTTTCTTTCAATGTTTGAAAATATTTCAAATCTTAACCTATTTTACCAGGATGACACCTTCTTGGATGATCTTCGAGCTTCGATGGTTTCATAGTCATTGCTCAAAACTTTGTTGCATAAAAGGCATATCGGCAATCGCTTGTCTGCCTTTGATGGAAAAAAACCAAATTTTAAATAATACTGTACTGTCGACATTTCTTCTTAGATTCAGCCATGTTTCATATCAGTTACCTACCTGTATATAAAAAAAAACTTGTTTAGTAATCTTAAGGCGGCCTTACTTAACAGGATATGGCGCGGCATATTTTAACTGAGTAGGATTAATTAATTATAGCAATGAATTCAACAAAGTACCAGTGACTTTGATATATTTTTGTAAATGCGATGTAAAATACTTTTAAATAATACTTTCATATCAAAACTCCACGATTTTAATTATTTATTTATTACCTTGATGCACGTTGCGACGAGTATGTAAAGACACGAACAATTTATGAAAATATATGTAATGATTGAGTGAACCACGACATAGTCGCGAAATAAAAAAAATTACTGATAAGGTAGGGACAAAATGTTCAATCTCTTTCGGCTTTCTGTTCTTTTATGGAAGTATCAGAGCCATAATTAGGCTCTGTTCAGTATTTAATTTAGAATACGTACGTACTTCACGCAAACATTACAAATATATTCCAACAAAAATATACCTCCTATCGCAGCTGGGTTGGAAGAGATTTCTTTCAGGAATAAGCCTCACCTTTTGTACCTACGTAATTTTTTATAATTTGTCCATTTTTGGTTTACTTACGTGTTCAATAAATTGTAAAATAAGTAATAAATAAAATAAAAGTATGTATAACAAATTCATTGGCAGATTAGTACTTACTTTTTACGACACTAGCAAACACTAACATCGATTCACTTTACTTTTCGAAATTCCGGAAAAAATAAGTAACGTTTATCCTTCGCATTCGTATTTATATTGGTGAAGAATCAAATAAGTTCATGCAAGATTCCAAGCACAAACACAAGTTGTATTTCGTTTTCTTTGCAAGTCTGAACAAGCGTTGCAGACAGCGGTGGCGGCAGCGGTGCGGCGGCGCTTTGCAAATCACGACACGTAGTACTGAATATGGAATATGCAAGTTTTTACATGTAAAAGTCGCTGAGTTTCTTAAATAAATATTATCTGCCTACATTGATAAGTGAAGTCAAGCCAACATTTTAGTTCTTCACTACCCTAGTTAGAAAAAGGCATTTATAATGATTAAAACTATTTAAAACGATTAAAAAAGATTTGAATTTGATTACAAGATAGATAAATAATATATACTTTGCATTGAAGTAATCTTTTTAAATACCTTTTTCTAATCAGGGTATCGAAACCAGATAAATTTTCGTGCCCCTCCCTTACGAATTGTGCACCCCAATTTTTTGGTCACGGCAACGTAGACCCCCGTCGAGTCGCCCGTGGACCCCTGGGGGTTCACCTGGACCACTTTGGGAATCAATGATTTAAACTTATGAACTATGGCTAAGCTATACACACTACACACCGAAACACAATAAAGGTATTTTATTGACATTTGCAATATTTCATTTGACGTTTCTTGGATTAGTGTTGTTTAAATTTCCGATAAACGAATAGGCAAGCCACCCGATCGTAGTGTTCACCGCCACACATGGGTGTTCGTAACACCAATGGCAACATCGATGCGTTAGCGGCCAAAATGTTTAATAAATTATAAATGAGTAAAATGGATTATAAGAGTTGGTACTCAAGACTAAGTTTTGACGATTGACTTAACAATTTTGAATGAGTACCATAAATACCAGTCACTGGCATAGCATAAGCTTGTCCCTGTGGCTCGGGAATAGAATACGAGATTCGGTATCCCCTGCCTGTCGTAAGAGGCGACTAAAAGGGGGCTTTCGGGGTTGCGGGCGGCTAGAGTGGGAGCTCGAACCATCCATCGCGGCAGCCCCGGGAAGGACGACGGTATGTGTGGCCGCATACGTTGTAAGCGATGGGGCCTGTGGTCTCTCGTGGGCGGAGCCCGAGTATAAGGGCGCCGCGCTTGGAGGACTCCGGTTGTGTTCCTTTTAGAGATCCCCGATTTCTCCACAAGTGCTGAGGAAAGCCACCGAGGGGGTTTAGTGGGTAAAAATCCCGCATAACCCTGTGTCGCTCCCACGGAACCGGGTACCCTTTGAAGGTGTCCCCCTCGTCAAAAAAAAAAATGGCATAAGCTTAGTAAAACAAATAGTGCTTTGAACGTGGATCTCCCGCACGGGGGTCCCGAGGTCGAAATTTGCAAGCACATATAGTTTTTATTTAAATATTTTTGTATTACAAATATTAATTAATTGCATAAGTCATCTATCAGCGTTGGACTCAATAGAGAGCCGTGCAAAGAGGCTTATTGGTGACCCAGATCTTGTCGAAACGAATCTGCGAGCACAGGCGCAAGGTTGCCAGTCTCTCAGTTTTCTATAGGATACATTTTGGAGTGTGCTCAGGAATTGTTCGAAGTAATTCCCTCATCGCCGTTTCTCCATCGAACAACTCCACGTACGGAGTACGATACATTTAGATTCGGCTCGAAGAACCATGTGGTTCAAGATGCTTGGTAATGAGTGATAAATAAAACAATAAAATATAAATGAACACATTTTTATTAATAAATCTTAATTAAAAATATTTTCGGCTTTATGGCACAATAATGAAAAAGAGTCTATGGACTACATTTAAAAAAAACTTAATTACAAAAGTAAACCGAAACACGTTTAATTGTGTGATAGACGTGTTATTTCTTTACTTAAAATTACATCATTTAATTAAAACTTAAAAAATATTTTTGTATTTTTATTTTTTTTAATATTTCTAGAATATCATATATTATTATGCCGAAATGAAATTGATATTTATTTGTGGTCTGTCACTATTAGAGTAATGGGCGACAAGATACGATATGCGGAACAATTTATGTATTCTACTGATCGTTACAATCTCAGCAATGTATCGATACGATACGAGCGTGAGCGAAGCGAAAAAGATAAATCTGTTCTTTAGTGGCTTTGTATTTTTTTTCACACAACTTTATATGTTTCCGTAGGAATAGGAAGTTGCGCTGTATTGCACACTAAAGTGCCTCCTGTTAGACACGAGCAAGTAGTAACCAGCATGAAATTTATTTGTTCATACTCACAAGCCCTATTTTTTCTTGTTGCTTCCACGTTACACCTATTGATATATGAAAGGCGAAAACAAATCTATCCATTTTAATTGTAATCCAAAGTAAAATGAAAGGGTCTAAGTTTGCACTGCGCCAAAACTTCGATCAATCAAATCGCATACCTTCCTTCTCAATATCGTATACGACTCGACAAATTGTCCCACGCGTGGAATCACTATCGCCCAGGGATATCTAAAACCAATCTCAATAAAACTACATCTAACTAACCATGTATTCCTCACATTATCGCACTAAAAGACATGCTCTACAACTAAAACGTGCATATAGTAATCAACAGATTACATATGACATTTATAAATGAAAGCGAATAAAAATAAATAATTTGCTTACAATCTTAATTATGGCAGTTACACTTTAAAATTACTAAATAGCTACTCAAATTTAGATATGACCCATTAAAATATATAAAATTTTTGTAAATAATTTATAATATTGCCATTTAAATCATTGTTATTCCCAAGTATTTATTTAAAAAATAATATTCGTTCGAAAATAAAAATAAAAAAAATTCATGCAATTCCAATAATTTTATCACACCATTTTATCTGACATTAAATACTTTTTAAGGAATCAAAGGTAATTTTAATGATTTTTTATGTGAATAGCATATTCCCGTAAATATCATGCAAAAGACATTATCCCCTTTATATAATCGTACTTGTGTATCCGAAAATAGTTTAATAACTGCACAAAAGTATGTCCATTCAGACATAAGAGTACATAGTTGCTTCCACTTCTAATACCACCTTATATAATATCAACACTGGATAGGGTGTTTTCCCAATTGACAATTTACTATGAATATTTGACACAGTGCCACCAAGCGCAAAATACCTATCTATCTATTCATTTACTGGTTCGGCACTGTCCCAAGTTCAATGTTGAAACTCGGCTCTCACGCTACTAGAAATTAATTATGTCAGCATGTAAATAGCATGAATTAAAGAGGCACAAATGTTGTCAATTAGCATATGTAATCTGTTTATGACACAGATAATAATATGACATCATAAACGACTGTCAGTTGACGAAAAACATTCGAACCTGAACATACATTTGAGCATTGCACTCTAAAGGTTGCATTAACGTGACTGAACAGTTCTTTCTATACAACCATAGATGTAATCACAACATAAATAAATTCGACATTTATTAAATAAGGCTATAAGGATATATATCTTATGTTAACCTATTAAACACTATGGAAGGACCGAGTATTAGAAGAGGTTTATAATTAGGAACATATATTAATCACTGTCATATTAGTCTCACTGTCTTATCGCCGACTTTATTTTCACTGGAACAAAATTCGTAATTAGAAACAGAATTCAAACATTTTTTCAAATTACATTTATCACATATTTTAAAAATTAGTTTACTCATAAAGAAATAATAACATCTTTATAAAAATAAATGAATTTGTGATGTTAAATTAAATAAGATAATAAAAATATATCAACACAAATATAAACTGTAAACATCTGATGGATATGTAATTTATTATTTTATATATAGTAGAGTGACTTACACATTGCATCGATATAAAAATATATATTAAAAAAAAACTGACTTAAATTTCAATTCTAAATTATAACTTATAAACTGTTGTGCAAGGCACTCAACATTTGAATTGGCATTTTTTTTTAATATCAATGCGTTATCAATACGTATAAGATTTTATATAAATAACAATGAATCGTATAATTTCTCAATTTTTCTGAAAAGCCTATAAAATATTAAATTTAATAAAAATAATAAATAAACTTGAACATTTTTATAAAATATAAAAATACATTATAAACATTATTACCTCATTTCATAGTAAATAAAATTTAATAAGATCTATATAAATCTTTTGTATCTGTTAAATAAAGTGTATAATTCGTTCGAGTTTCTTAACTACACAATATATATAGTAAGACATAAAATATATATAGTAAGAGAGATACAATAAATATGATACGAAAATAAAAAAGAATGTTATATTAATATTATGGCAAGAATGAATTATTATATTTAAATCGACATATTAAATCAGTATTCGTAACTATTTAGCGGGCTTATGTCTTGTGTATAGGAATTGGTATAAAGTTATATTTTTTATATTGTTATATTTTTAATATAACAATGTTCTGAACACCTATCACTATTATATTTCAACCGAAAGAGTGCCTTCATTGAAAGTGGATTTAATTTAACATAGAAGCATATTTAGAGATTCAAATAGCACGTAATATTGACCTCACATTTTTTATCTACATTTAATACATAACTGAAAACATTTAGAAAGTAGTTTTGAGTTTTAAATATATTCAAATATATGTATCAAATTTAAAAAAATATATATATTTTTGTATCAATAGTATTATGTGATTTTATAACATAAAGGAATTATAATTTAGTATTTCTGTTCATATTTAAAATAAATATAAAACATATGTGTTTATGAAAATGGCTATTAAAGTGTGGTGTGGCTTTCAAGAAATAAATTAACTTCTAAATATCCGATCAAATAAGTAAACACATGTGTTTCTCCTTATACTTTTAACACTTACTGTGTTGTAATATTCACAAATTTTGATAAAATCAGCTTTATACTATACAAATTGATTACCAAACGACCAACTCTTAAAAGTCAAACTATAATTGTAAGTTTTTAAAGTCACTAGAAAATCCAATGTATAATGATTACAACTCCAAATTAAAATTTCATTTAAGACAAAATGGAAAAGTATCTTAGGAAATATCTTTTTTATATACCTATTTCAAGTACCCACATAGAACGAATACGCAATTCTTTTTGAAAATGAAATAGACGATATTCTAATTTTAAATCTATGACTAAGTATTATTAATCTGTGATCCTTAGTTCCGCTAACTCCTTCTCTTCGTCTACCTCGTCTTCATCATCAGAGCCGTGGACTGAGGCTGCAGGGGTCGTTAATCCTACAAAATATATAACACTTAGTATAGTCTCGATTACATATTTTAGATGCAGACAGAGAAACACTGACATAAAAACCAATGTTGGTTGTTGGTTGGTTACGAAAACCATTTTCAGTCAAGCATGATATACACAAAACTATTTTTTATTCTCCTCATCAGTATCTACATAAAAAGGTAAACAAATAGTACCATACCAATACCATAGAGAAAGGATACGAATAGGAACATAATGTTACAGAAGCGTAAGTGTTGCCATACGGTATGCAAATAAATTAATTAAACACGTTACCTACTCAAGCCTCGGGTCTGACATTTATGTTGAGCATGTCAAAAATGACACTTTGAATTTACCGTTACGTCATTGCTCTATGGTATATACACACACATTGATAAATTGTTACTACTGTGATGTTCACACTGTTGATCAAGTACACAATCCAAACTCGACAACTCAAGTGCGGAGTGTCAAAAGAACTACTGTACATTAATTAAAACCAATTTATTTTGTGTTAATTTGTTTACGAGCTGTGTGATGGTAAATGGTCGACACCATCCATCGAAAACTGTAACAACAAGGATATCAATCAATTTTTTTTTACTGTCCAAAATGTTTAATTTTTTCTTTCAATATTCCATCCATCTATCTTAATGTGGTCGAAGAACGCACCGGGTGTGAAAATACAGAATGAATTGCCGATTACAGCAGGCTACTGCCATTTCTTAAAGACCCACTAAGAAGATCTTTTAGTAATCATATTCACGTCATCAAATCATCATTGTAACGTCATCAAATCATTATCGTAACGTCATCAAATCATTATCGTAACGTCATCAAATCATTATCGTAACGTCATCAAATCATTATTGTAACGTCATCAAATCATCATTGTAACGTCATCAAATCATCGTAACGTCATAAAATCATTATCGTAACGTCATCAAATCATTATCGTAACGTCATCAAATCATTATCGTAACGTCATCAAATCATTATCGTAACGTCATCAAATCATTATCGTAACGTCATCAAAGCATTATCGTAACGTCATCAAATCATTATCGTAACGTCATCAAATCATTGTCGTAACGTCATCAAATCATTATCGTAACGTCATCAAATCATTATCGTAACGTCATCAGATCATCATCGTAACGCCGTCGTATTTTCGTCGTAACGCTATCGAGTCGTCGTCGCAAAATCATCACGACATTGTTGAATCCTCATCGTAACGCCGTCGAAGTACTATCATCGAGTTGTAATTATCAAAACATTGTCGAAGCGTCATTCTTGAAAATCCTATCCTTAATGCCCTTAAAGAATATTAGAATACCCTTAATGATGTCATTCAGACGGCTCAAGAACTTTTCACATTCATATTACTAATAATTGCATGTCCATCGGATACATATCCATACACTGGATCAGTGATTAATCAATGTTTAAACATTTCATAAATTGTACGCTGAAAAAAATCATCTATTGGACCTATAATGCTGCACACTATGATAAAAACTCCTCCCAACACTGTGCTAAAAAAGCCGACATTACACTCCACTATTCTCATTGCGCCGGCATTTCAAAACCTACAAACTACGTCCCTTCACACCTCAAAAGCTTGAAACCCAACACCACGATGCGTGATCTTTCTAGTTCAAAAAAACCTATCCCACAACCCCGCTCACAAATTAACAAGACCTAATCCTCTTCAGGAGTCTCTTCCACGCAGTCATTCAGCTTCGCGATCAGCTCGTCTATCTGCTCCGACACGGCATCGTTCAACGGTTCCATGAAGTCGCTCGGCGTCCTGTAGTTCTCCTGCTCGGACTCATTGAACTCGAGGGTTCTCTCGAAGCTCACTTCCAGGTCGGCCCCCTCGTCATCGTCGGTAATCTCGAGGATTTCTAGAGACTTCTGCACGCTCAACGCTTTCCTTTTTTGTATGTCCGTGGTCTGAACTTCCTCATCCTTGGTCTCCTTCTGTCGTTCGATCTCCTTGTGGTACGATGACGTGAGCCAGTTGGTCTCGTGGCGGCTGCGGCGTACTGCCGTTGGGGGCGATAGGATCTCTTTAAAGTTCGGAAAAGAATTTGGCTACATATCCTACTACGAATTGTACAATTACACGAATATATATGTAGATACCCACCTTTAATGAATTTATAGACAAATCATATGTGTCATACTAAATATTATACCATTGACCATCCATATGTAATCCTAGGGGCGCAAACGCATTATTTAGGTGATCACCCAAAAATCTGACTTTAGCCTAAAAAGCCGGATCAAGGGAATCATTTCACTCTCATTACATGCGCTGTAGAGCGGTACAGGTGACAGTTGGAAGTAACGTCATTTTATTTAAGAATAGTGAAACAGTGAATGTTTTTTAAAAAAATATCGACAAATGTTTTCAAAGAAAAATTATAATAAGAAATTAAAGGAAAGAAAATTCATTTATTTATTTAAATATGAGTATAAAATAACTTAATATCAAAATAATATATTTTTGATCTACATATATTACACCCGTTAATTATTTTAACACCAGCTATTCGACGATTGCATGACGCACAAATGATACTTAATTTAAAAGAATCGAAATATCTATTCGTGATATTATGTGTAACACTGACGTGTTACATTAAAATCAAAACATGTTGTTTTTAATTATGGAATATTTTTGGAAAATAACTAATAAACATCAACAAACAATAGAGATTTTTTTTCCATTAAATCTGTACAGTAACATTGTTTTAGGACAAAAATCTGCAAATGTCACCCGCATCGTAATACCTGCTAATTTACCTAGCACTCGGTCATCAATGCCGTCCGAAGATGTGTGTAATATGTAACACGCTGTTAGACGCCGGGCTATCAGCAGTGTTGATAGCAAAATCACCTTTGGTGCAAATCATGCACGAATCACACTCAATGGTATACTTGATTTGAGTGTGTGTTTTAATAACATGTGTAGTAACCGAATTGTGTTATACCGACTATTTAAAATAAATGACATTTGTGTTTTCATTAAAAAAAATCATATTAATTATGAATTATTAACTAAACACAAAACTATATGAAATAACAACTAAGAGACAAAAACTTAAACTGTATGTTGCTGTATTGGTCTAGTAGTAACTTATTATTTTTTGCAGCCGGAAATCTAACGGTCTGATTTTATAATAAATACCTTGTTAAATCCGATGCTATCACTCATAAAAATGAAATGCTGGGAACTAATGACATATGGCTTAAATAAAAATCTGATTTTAAACAAAATAGAATAAATATTTCGTTTTATTTGAAAATGTATATACACATTACACTTATCATAATAATATTTGTTTCACGTTAATTACATTGACTGAACTAAATTTCAGCCATGACACAGTTTAAGTTTTATCAAAATAGTCTATAGGCTCCTATGTGTATTTATAGCTGTTCCCTCTAGTTTTGAATTAAGACACCGACGCCAGCAAAAAAATCACCATGTATATAATATATAACGCAATATGTAAGTACTCACTGGAGTGCGTGGGGCTCGGTGGTTCGGAGATAGGACGAGGGTAGTTGAACCGCTTGCCCAGCTCGATGTCCATGTGGTCCACGTAATCCGGATACACTATCTTGAGGGCCTGAGCGCGAGCTTGGCGGTAATACTGAGGGCCAGATTGCAGAACTTTGTTTTAGGGTAATTCGCTTGCACACAAAGCAAACGTCAAATGATCAAATGATAAATGTGTGGAAAATATTGTTATTTCGCAGGGATGTTATGGAGTTCCGCAACCGTAACCGAAACTATCGGATATCCCAAATGAAAATATATCCGAAACCATAACCGAATCCGAATTTTTTTCGAATAACTTCGAAATGAAACACGGTATGACAGGTTTTCGCTGTCTGAACCTTGAAGATCTTGAGGCGGTTTTTATTATCTATCACCAGGAATAATAAATTACAGCTACATTGGACAATTTTACGAATCTTACACGGTCGATATATCTTTAACAAAAACAAGAATATAATATAAAAATATAAGAATATCGGAATAAGACGTAAAACATAGTTTGGTATTAGATAAATAAATAATTTGGTTTCACGGCATATATATTTACTTGTGTGTGTTATTTAGTTTGAACATCAACTATTGTTATTCATTTTTTTTCAGGCGTTTAATAAATTACAAGCTTGTCCCATTTTTTATTGTTTGAACAATTAATTTTTTTTCTAATTCTATTAAATATAAAACGGAATATGTTTTTATTGCAATCTAAGCAGAAAATTTTGTTTTATTACCTTTTTAATGACGCTTGGAACATCCACGCTAACTCTTTCTTACAGCACTGCGGGGACAGGCCCATTGTCTAAAAGCGTCCTAGATGCAACACTAAGTTCTCAAATATACTCAATGTCGTCTTAATCCAGTCGGTGATTTCCGCGGTACATGTCCACGACGAGACACGGACAAAACTTCAAAAATTAATCTTTTGGCCTCTACACCAAGAATAAATCAAAAAATAAATATTTAATATAGAAATTCCGCCCTACAACATAATTTTCCATAGAATATTTCAACGTGTGTATTTAAACTATTGCCCCTTTTTCCAGATTACTTATTAATTATTTTCATTTCTTACATAGCTCTAAAGTCAGTAGCAGATTATATTTGAATTTTTTTTTAATATTTTCAACTTCACTCACAATTCCAAGATTCCGCCAGTCCATGAGATCGGAGAGTCGCTCCGTCCTGTTTCGCTGGATGATACGCTGACGACGCGTTAATCTACGAACAAAGATATTTTGTAAACACCCTGTATAGTGTCCTCACTATCATCACTGCGAGTGCACTTATGGTGTTAAACAAAAAAAAACTTACATTAGGTGTGAGATAAAAAAAAATATACGTAAAATAACACACAAACGGGAATACATAAAATATAATGTTGCGTACGTCGAAAAAGAAGATCTTATCGATAGAAAACCTTTAAGTCCAGGCAACTACCATATATAAATAATAGAGTATTTCATACACATTAACTGGACCGACACCTACGTACAAACATTTATCTATCCGGATTCCGATAACATTACCGAATGAGTACTGAGCGCGGTAGATGGGAGTGAGTATCGAAGGACGGCTATAATAACAAAGCATTTAGAATGAAAGGAGTGCAGAGAAGTAAAATGAAATTATGAATGGCTGAACGTGTAATTTGTAATGAATGCATTCTTTGAGTTTGATTGAACATTGCTCAGTTTGAAGCAGTATCTGAATTCCGATTAACATTAATAATAGCGAGCTACATATGCAACAATATTGAAACCAGCGTTATAAAGCTACATTATATGACAGCATAACATGCAATTACAGCATATGTCAAACATAATACGCCATCGTACATCTTAGTTAAGTCTATTATCACTACTTAACTAGAGACTTAAATCCAAGGAAATTGAAAGAACGAAAATAAAGTACATTTCGCAGTATAATATAAAACTGCAACAGAACGTGTGTTACAATATGGTGAAGGGCAACAGTAGATCTTGTATTTATATTAAAAAACGGACAAGAGATGGTGTTGCTGCACCCGGTAACCGACGAACCGGTCGCGGGTACGCCCGTGCGGGCGGAGCACGCTAGCCTGGAGAGTTAGTGAAAAAAATAAACAGTATATACTCGAATGGAATTTATACTCGTTTAGTGGATGCCAGCAACACTAAAGCTACGATTTTACAGTGAGCACTCGTAAAGCTACATCTAAGTTTTATTTTTCACTTACTACCCTCGTACCTACAAGTACTATTGTGGTTTTTATGCGTGTAACAAAAAACAAAACTAAACTCACTTGGTGAAGTCAAACATATACTGCGCGAGTTGTTGCACGGATCCCTCCAGGGAAATGTACCGACGGTCCACCACGTAGATACCGTACGACATAGGATCTGCTATGTGCTCTTGCATGAAACACCCGAAGCCTAGAAAGGATATACCATAAGCATTGCACGGGTGTAAAAACATATAAAGAGATATTTCACTCTTTTCTTGCTTTTGTTCTGACTGATGGGAATCGGATGTATTTTAGATGTATTCCTATTTAAGGAAAGGAAACACTCGCGGAATCCCAGAGATCTCCTACCCTCATCTATGTACATATGTGGTTGAGATGCCATCGAATCGCTCTCACCGTCTACTCGTAGTACAACTACCCTTACTAATTCTACTGTGAAGCAGATTGTTTCATACATCCTCATGTTTCGCTCTTAAGGGCATAAGGATAAATGATTGTTAACATCTATTAACCGCCTTAAGTACGCATATGATACTGAATATTTGAGGGTACCACGAGATCTTTTTGTTCCACAGTACGGCTTTCCGAGGATAATCAGAGTTTAATTTATTCTTTTGTTTTAAAATAATTCTAAAATTGAAATCAGTAAGCCGCTTTACCATATTTTATATCAATCAATCATCAAGTATCACTCACCGGATAGGTTGGTGGTAATGCTGGGGATCCCCATGACGGTACACTCCGCCGGGGTGTAACCCCAGGGCTCGTAATAGGAGGGGAACACGCCCAGGTGGCAGCCGCGCACGAACTCCTCGTAGTCCAACCCAAAGAGAGGATTTGTAGAGGCAAGGAACTCGGGGTGGAAGATCACCTGGGCGTTGGGATAAATTTATGTTACAAACGACAAAAACAAATTATGTAAGACATACAATCTTCTGTCAGAAGTAAAAATATGAAATTGTCAATCTTGCAGCTTTAACTAATTTGATTGGTATAACCCGGTTTCAGGTTCTATTCCGGCCCTAGCAGATATTTATGTTACAGGTAATTGTTTGTTCTCAAAGCCAGTGTACTTGTGCTAATTTATTATACTTATTTCACTCGACACACCAGAAAACCTATTGCGTGGGCGTCAATCTATAAATTTATTTTTCAGTTAATTATATATTTATTGAATAGAATCTCTAGGTACATGCGCGCGTGTTTCTGTGCGTGTGTCTGTGTACCCGGATGGAACGACAAGAACACACATATATAGAAATCACAATCTGAATCCGAGAATTTAAATAGTTTGTGTTTAACTCTCACACAAATATGCCGTTTGTTGCTGAAAATCCATATGATAGTTTCGAAACACTTGCGCAATAATAGAAATACTTTTAAAGAACTAACCTTAACGCTATCGTTAACGGTATTGAAGAGTTGGCACCTTCGGATGGAATTGAGCACAGGGTCGCTCCAGTCGTCTACCTAAAATAAAAATAAAAATGCACATTTTTCACTCGCAGATTGTGCCATCCAAGTAAGTCATCCACCAATGGCCCTTTAACCCTAATCCAGTTATTCCTAACCTTTCCTACATTGTTACCTCTATAATATATTAAGAAAATTATAATTATATATTAGGAAACTATGAATAACATTTTTTAATATTTATAATCTATTTTTACAATCTATCCATTCTTACCATCTATATTACCCCCACAGAATAGATGTTTTATCTCTGCGGGCGTAATTAATTACCCACAGATTCTGAAGTCTGGCTGTAAGCGGATTGCGACAAACGGCAATATGATTATTTTGAATCGTCGTACAGTGAATAATCTCATATCGATACTTACAACATTGTGAGTAGTGACGGGCGGCAAACCATCTCTCTGTAAGGCGTAGATACATCTCTTGAGACGCACCATGTCGTCCTTGTGCAATAGATCCGACGCGTCTGGTAGGTGACCTCTATAGAACAAGTTGAAATAATAAACACGTTTGCATCACTCGCGCTTAAAGATACGCTAGTAAGCTCAGAGAAGCATCAGAAATACGTTCAATCCAGAATTAAATGATCGACAAGTCTCGCGCTTGCGCATTCATCCGCACACGTACACGTGCGTACGGTGCGTGCGTGCGCTCTCTCCAACTTTATACAAATATTGCATTACGACGAATGTTGCGTCATTTATCGATCACTTAATGACTAACTCAACTCGAATTAAACCTTCTCCTCACCTCAAACATATGTCATACATCCGCTTGCCGATCTGCTGTTGGATGTCGTTGATGGTGTCCCGCAGCGACTTGGTGACGGCGTGCCCTCGAAGGCTCTCTACATTAAAGTTGTTGGTCTTCGCGGGGAAGATCAGGAACGCTATCACCGTCATCTCCGAACCCGACGACTGGAAGACAAGTATACCAAGACGGATTTATGATATTTTTACCTATATAGAAAATCATAACCTTCATCAAATATTGTATAAATAAATATTTATTTAATAATTTATATAAACATACCTTCAAATAATGATTCAACCTTGCCAACGCTTCTATGAAAATATCCGCTCCTTTATTCCCAAACTCATATCGACCCGCGATGAAGAAATACAACGTTTTGTCTAGATCGAAATTGAAATGGCTGAAACATGAAAAAATTTAAAAATAAAAAATTGACAAAATTGTAATAAAAAATTGTAACAGTACCAAATAAAATATCCAATATTCATATGGTAATACTTTGTATAATCTAACAGAAACATAAGTAAAATTTGTGTCAACAAGATACAAGCTAGCGAACAAAATTATTGCAGCCACAGATAAAAAAACTCAGCCTTAACACCATACATATAAAGTGCAAAGTCCCTTACCCATAAAAGTGCCCCCTGGCGAACTCGTTGATCTTCTCCTTGGCCAACGCGTGCAGGTTCTGAAACTCGTGCAGAGCCGAAAACTTCTTCACGTTCAAGCCGTTGGGCGTTATAATGTCCGGCTTGCGTTTCAACAGATGTTCCGCTTCGTAACCTGTTTCGTTAAATTGAAAATAAATTTCAAAAAATATAACATTACCACAGAAACAACTAACCCGATGTTAATAATAAAATAAAAATTAAATACCGCATGTACAAAAGATCCCTTGAGAAAGGCAAGAGCGATATGTCAAATATTTTGTCACGAGATAATTTATATAAAAAAATTTTTACAAAATCCACCGCAAAAGTTAATTTAGATGGTATTTTCCCATGAAAATATTTGAAAGTTCTGTTCAATAAAAGATTTGTTCGCATAAATCCCTTCTCGTACTAACTAATAAACAACGCCAGCCGCAATGACTACAAATAGACATGTTATAAATAAACGTAAACACATTTTTTCTCTAACCTTACCTGGCACTGTCCTCATTACTAATACCACCCGTACGTACCCGTAATGTCGGAAACAGTGGTGAATATGTGCGTCATATGAGCGGCCGCACGCTCCATGCAGTAGCGATGGTAAATCTGTCTCTTACCCGCCTCTTCGTCTACCGAGAACTGGACAGAAAGAAAGGGTACGTTAAATAAGATATTCCACGACTCAGTAGCCCAGTTGGTAGTGACCCCGCCTGCCTAGCGAAAGGTCCCGGCTTCGCTTCTGCGCTGTCTTGTTTGTGTACGTTCATGCCACGTCTGTGACCAGTTTATAATATATAAATCAAGGTTAGTTTGTGTGCCTGTACATCACACTTAGATAGCAATGGATCAACTCAGTATTTTGGATACGTAAAGAGCAGAATAAATAAAACACATATTTAGTCTATTTTAATATTTTAATTTTAATAAATAGCCATAATGAAGGACAGATGCTTTTAAAGCGATATAATGACAGCAGGTTTCGTACATAATAAAGATAAATCGTTATATATATTTTCTGTATATTTTTTCTAATGTCATAAAATATTCGAGCCGTAAAATTACTTTGTAAACCTGGGTAAGAGCTGTGCAGGTGATCAGTAAAATGTATTACCTTATCCAAGTTATTGTAAAAGTCGGTGTTGCCAGCGCACAGGTATCTGCCGAGGAGAGTGGCGTGCGTTGTGAACACGGTCGCGACGTCCACGTGCCGGACTCTGAAATAATAAAAAAAAAAGATTTAAAAAGCAGTAGGTACCTCATCGTGAATTTAGTTTTTAATACAGTATGACTGAACTGTGACAGCGTAATGAATTTATATGGCATAGTAATGATTTATTTACAAAAATAGATAATATGCTTGATAATTAATAACTTTAAGTAGGTAGCACTTTGTACGAAATTAAATCTTATGGTATAAGCGTAGTGCACTATTCATTGATATGATTAGGGATATGATGGATATAAAATTTCGGATCTGAATATGGATACGGATATATGAATAATATTTTACCGGTTTCGGTTACGGTTACGGAGCTCCGTAACATCCCTAGATATTATTTTGCTTATCATTAACATTTCTGTTACAATTTAAAAAGGGAGCGCACCACGCTTTTATTTATATAATAAATAAATTATAAACATGGCTTACTTACTCTGAGGCCTTGAGGAAAAATATTAAGCGACGCATTATAGCACAGCTTATAGGTAAAGGATATTATGGTATAGATGAATATATTAACGACAAGAATGCCTGAGCATATTTAAACTTACTTTGTAATTACCATGTATTGTTTTAAGAGATGTGCTGAGGAGCTTCTTTCGCCGTATCTTCTCTGCTCAATAGTAAAGCGCGTTTGCGAAACGGTAGTAGAAGCAAAAAATTACGTGCATAAGTGTATTTACGGAATACCGAAGTAATTTAATGATTTTGATTTGATTTGAACTGGTCCCTTTATGTTTTTCCTTTTAAAATGTAGTAGGTACTAAATAAACAAATAGCATTTTTTTTGTTTTTAAAACTATTATGTTATGCAATTGTAGAGACTACCTGAGCACTATGAGTCCGATGCCGGCCTGCCACTCGTGGAAGTGCGCCACCACCCGGGGCGGGGTGTCGCTGTAGTTCTCGGCTGCTTTGCGGAACTGCAACAATATTCATTTATTAACCTACATATTAATTGAGTGGCGACATTCCACCTTACTACAATATATTAACGTTATATCAAACGTCAAATGTGTTTTGACAAAATCTAAATCACGTTATTGAAGTTTTTACAATATTTTGTGATAACACTGATAAGATATAAAAAAATAATCTACATTGTTATTTCACTTGTAATTGTAATGCTAATTAATAAAATATAATAAATGTAATAGGATTTTATTAATATTTTGTAATCCAACACGAAAATGGGGACGGGGGATGAGCCGATATTTACTTTGAAGATTATATCAGTTCAACACTATTAATTAGTGTTTCAATTTATTGTTATATAAAGGAATAAACGTTTGTGGTTATCTTCATAATTTATTATATTTTGAATGAAAAATCTATAAGATGACCTCGTCTAACCTCGCTAAAAAATATCGTATCAAAACTTATATATTAGAGGGCACTATTGTGTAATATTATATTATACGATGATAATATTATGATCTTACGCCGATATAAACGCGTTTCTTTGATATTTACTATATGATATTATGACTATCATATTTGTAACTCGATTTTTGGTAACTCCTTCGAACGTTCGTTCACAGAAGCGTCCCAGCACGCTATAGAAGAGATTTAAACGTGGAATAACGAAAATATACAATTGGAGGGTTCTTCGAAAAATTTGAACAAAACCAAATCATATAACTTATCTTTTTACTTTAGCGAAATTTTCTGAATACCTAATGAACATGTTTGACGTTCCCGCATAGTTGTTCTGCGTCGAATGGTTAAAAAATTGAAGTCAAGCTATGAATGTGCACTTGAGTCAAATTTTAATTATCATATTATTTACCCACCTCGCTTATAAACTGTGCGACCATAAACCCAAGTATGACGGCGTCGTTAGCCTCTATGTCCAGGTGTGGTATGCCGAGGGAGCAGGTGTCCCATAGCTCTTGCTTGTAGCCGTCCAGCTGCCAGGCGCCCGAGCCGATATCGAACAATATGATTTGAGGGTTGCCGTCCACTAGCCACGTGCCAGTATGAACCTGGAAAAAGAATTGACTCTGAAGTGCAATTTGAAGTGACCCTACCTGCCATGCAATGTTTCCCAGTTCGATTCCTCAGTTAGAGTACATATAGCTAGGAAAGATTATTGTTTGTTTTCCGTTCTTGGTTGTATAAAATATTCAGTGATGCTATACAAAACCCTTCTTAACGGAAAGGCAATCTTTGGTTGTTAAGTTTATGACACTTCAAATGTAAATACGGTACGTCTTACTGAGCTGCAAACAAGTGTAAAGTACTTATTCGAAGATACGCGAATGCCATGGGAACGATAGATGAAACAACAATATTAACAAGTTAATCATTTAACGAAAAAAATACCAATTCCCATTTGAAGCAGATGAATTTTTGGTTTCATCTTCTATTTTTCATCACATTTTCACCACTATTTTCTCTATACATTTAAATGAGACCAAACGAACAAAACTTTGAAACAAAAAAGGGCTTTTTCAAATCGGCTAATAAATTACCTAGTTCTGAGGTAACAAAGATTTAAAAAAAAAACAAACCAATTGAGAACCTTCTTCTTTTTTATTCTGTTAAAAATTTATGTATATTATGTTTATAGGAAAATATTCTGAACATATATTTTTAAAACATTTAAAGACCATTACGCAAATTTGGCGATCATTATGGCAAATTACTCGAATGTTTCAATGAAAAAAATATAAATTACTTTATTGGTAAGACCAACAATAATTATACCTTATAACCCTGATTCCTCATGGCATTAACGGCAACAGTGAGAGGTGAATTGGGAGGGAAATCGGCCTCCTCTACTTCTGTGCGCGCACAGTGTTCCTTATAGGGACCTGGTGGAAGAACAATCATCTAAATATGTCAGTAGCTTTAGTGTTCTACGTGTAAGGTCAGACAGACAACATTTCCACAAAAGTTTGGGCCTTTGAATGTTAAATCGATAACTGTATACCTACACGAAAAAACGTTAAAATTATTATTATTACAAGATTCGGCTCCTTACACAGTTTTATTATGTGTATAGATAAAGGATTTACTCTTACCCAAGAGACAATAGTTTTCTCCCATCTCCTCCGTCGAGACATACGCCTTCGATCTAATCACCGTATAGATGCCACCAACTAAAACAAAATTTGAATATTATATTTGAATGTTATATATTATATTTCAATATTATATAGCTAACACTCCATAAGCAGTAACAGCCTAGTGCTCTAAACTTAAGTCTCATTTGCTTACGTAAAGGAAACTGGAGTACGTAAAAACTATCAATTTTTTCTCAATTACGTGTCGAGTCTGATAACCTTTACTTGGCCTGTGGTATGGATTTGTAGGTAGTACGGGACATTTGTAGGTATTTATGAAATCTAATCTATCGATATTTCAGGCATATGGAAACGGTAATGTACATTTTCCGCCTAATAACACATCATCACTGACACAATCCAGCCGAGGCCTATATTATAACAGGATATGTTGCCCATCCATTGTCTCCAAGACAATCTGTCCGCGTGCTATTTACACCTAACTGGTTCTGTAACGCCACTTCACGCAACCCATTGTGCAAACGCCGTATCACAAAAGTCCTCGAGATCTCGCGAGACGGGTAAAACTTGTTGTAAGATTCTAATCTCAGGTTTCAGCACAAGTGTCCTATTTTTCATGTTGCTACGTCGCTTATTTTAACGTTATATAACAAGGACCTTACATCCCTAATATTTTCCTCTTGCTGTGCCTTGAGAGCCTATGCCATTCTCATCATGTACGTAAGCTACATAGTTTAAGTCGGAATGGCCCCGGCACTGTAGTGTCAGTAACAAGTTGACATAACGACCCATATGTGGGACGATATATGGTCTTAACTCAAATTCACTATGTGTTATGCTATGACCGAACTCATGTCGGAGAAAATATATAGTCAACAAGAGATACTGAGCCGCGGCCTAGGACTGATACCGATTAGGAAAAAAGTCTCGAAATCACTTGGATAAAACCAAAGATTTTGTATAATTTAAGTACCAAAGTAACTCACTGATGAGCTCGTGCCTATGCCCTATGCTGTCCAAATGTGAGCTGACTTAGCTAAGAAGCGGTCAACAAATGTTTGAGAAAACTAGAACTCCAATGGTATCCATGATTTCCCATAAAGAATTCATCGCTTAGAGCAAGTACATAAATACATAATTGATGTCAATAATTAAGGATTCCATTCTTGAGGGGGTTCGAACGCACTATGGACCTAAAATTCTACCTATGGTGTTACATGGATTCAGTATTCATTTATAAGATTGCAGGATGAGTGGTTACGCTTGGTTACTACGACTAAATAACTAAATAAATAGTAAATAATGTATTTACACTCAAAATTGTGTATTTCGTTTACAAGTATTGATTGTCTGTAATTGTGTGTGAGTTTAGATCATTAATTCATATACGGCTCGAGGCACACTAAATGTACATTAATCAAATGGCAATATGTATAGATTAGCTGTTTCAGGAATATTTGACAAAAAGATCATGTATACGTTATTTGATAGGTAAAAGGTAACTAAGAAGAGAGTTAAAGGAAGTAACAGAAAAAAAACAAGTTAAATAGAAATAAGTCAAAGAGATCTTAGCAATACCTTTATTTGCAGCTTCCCAAGCGGTCTCGAATGTCCATCTGTTTTCTTCTAGCGCCGCATGTCCTCTATCCATGAAGGAGGTGAGATCGTGGGTGGAATCTGCCCTGTAGAACCGGCGGGAGGTTCTGTCGCGCGACATTGTGACCTGTTGGGTAGAAAATTATGTATCATTTAGAATATCATCTGGAACTATAAATGTTTTAAATGAAAGAGCTGATATTAACAAATGATTACTCCTTATGCCAGTACTTAGTAAGATAAAAATATTTTATGTAAACTCTAATTACATTAAAATAAAGAGATGACTGCTGATTTTAAATGGTGATGTGGTGTCACCGCAACTGGCACTAAGAATGCAGCCGGAAAACTTACTTAAAATCTATTTTCAAGACCCTTTTCTATAATACTGCACATCTTTGCGATGTCCATGAAGTCAGATATACACTTTTATAAAAAAAAAACTTTGGCAACATTCCCCAATTGTACTGAAGTTGTAGCTCTGAGGGGGAAAATACATCTCTGTAGAACAGTCGGGCAAAACCTACGGATCGGTAATTACAGAAGAGTTTGTTTGATGGATGACTTTCTATACGGCTTGCTTGCCAAGGAACCATAAATAAATAAAAATACTGGTACACTTACACCCGAGCAATATTGTAACTGTGTTAAAAATCCAATATACATATTACAATACGTTAAACTTGGCTATTTCAACGCTACACAACACCGGGCGTCAAAAACATATATATAATTATCTTCAAAAAATAGATTACAGTGACAGGGTATCTGTCAATCATACACGCGTTTCATATTATTCAGTTATGTTTGCCGAAGGAAAACGTACTGAAATTTGCACACCTGAACTGTACAAAACGTCATTGAAGATCCATCCATCTAGGTGGACTAAGGTTCTAATCCTTCCCATTGTAAGAGACACTGGTCAGATGCGGTAATGAATTATCGTTAACTTGTTCCAACACTATTAATTCTTTGAACTGACGCCAAGACAACACGAGACTTTATACGTAATCACTGACGTATCTTTGACGTTGCACGTGCGATGTATTTGTATGCAAATCTTAATGTTTCAAGGTGATTGGTTTTAATGAGGAAATTACTTTCACACACGTAGGCACAAGACAATCTTTGCACAACGTCATAGAATCTGTTAGTCTTATCTCATAAGTATAAGTGTAAAGACTATTCGGATTTCCTAAGACTGGAATTTCACCCAATTTTTTTTAATATACCCGATATATATTTCAATATGTACGCTTGTATAAATGCTCACACACTCGAATATTTTTGCCTGTGTTTTATGGAAACACAAATGAAACATTACGAACAACCAAGACGCAAAAACAAAATTTTATATGTCACAATTGTCTAGTATTTATGGTAGTGGGATCCGGGACTCGTTTTGTGAACAGTAACTAGAGTTACATACATAGTTGTCTATAATTTTATTTGTTTTGTACAACATAAATTTAACATCTTCTTCTCACTTTTACTGAATCTATTAATCTTCGGAAGTGACTTGTACATTCAGTAGCCGATAATACTAAAAAAGACAAAAAAACAGATGGACGCCCTGATTATACATGATTATAGTTTCTTAAGGATATTATATAAATGTCTTAAACTCAGCTACTTCGCTCGGAAGTAATCCAAGTCTCCTAACTGGGAGGCATTATGTGGTATGTATGTTTATTACGCGTACGTTTTTACAAATAAGTTACGCAATGCGTAACATTTGCGTAGTTCATCCGTGGACTATAACAGAACAGGGGTGTCAGATTTGCGATAACATCATCAGTATCATTGACGACCTTGGAAGACATAAGCTTCTCTTATGGAGACCTAGACATCCTCTACTGCTCAATACTCAAATGTGGGAATTTTTGGACTATGTTTTCATGGTGACAGTCCAAAAACGAGCAACCGGGCCACGTGATGGTAAGGGGTCAACGCTGAGGGCCATATATGCGATAATAATATTTATTTTAATATGTACAAGCAGAAAAATGATACAAACAATTGTAAAAAAAGGCATAATCTTGTTAGGTTTTCATATCTCCTTTAAAAGGTTAGGCGTTCTTTATGGGACTCAATGTTCGCTTTTAAGCGACATGTTAAACCACAGCTTGTAGATAAAGTGGTATAGAATCTGTAGATGGTATAGAATCTTTATCTCATCTATATTAATATATAAATGACAAAGACGCATGGAAATAACACAACCGATTCCGTACGGGTTAAAGGAACTTATTTTGTAATGCCTTTCTTCTCCTTGTTCTTTAATGTTTCTTCTCCTCGGTGATGAAGCACTTTTTCTAAACGGTAGTAAAATCAGAAAACTACGTACATAAGTACACTACCGGTCAAAAGTTTGAGACCACTATAAAAAAATTAAGAAAACAAATAAAAGTCAACATATTTAAATCATTATGAAATACAGTTTTTATTTCCATGTTATACACAATATTTAAAATTAAAAAATTACGAATACAAAAGATAATACTAAATTACTAAAGAAAATACAAACAAGAGAGTTCACACAGACTTTTCATCAAAATATCCTCCTTTGCATTTTATTATTTGTTTTACCAATCTTGGCATGCGAGCAATTAACTTATTTATTGTCTCTTGCGAGATATTCTTCCAGCTGTCTTCTAAGGCATTCCACATGACCTGCTGTGAAGAAGGACATTGTTCCCGAACGTTTCGGTCAAGTTCTTCCCACAAAAGCTCTATGGGGTTAAGATCGGGACTTTGGGGTGGCCATGTCATGTTTTCCAACACTTTTTCTGACTGTTTCTCGTCTAAATAGCCCCTACATAATTTTGAACTATGCTTTAGATCATTATCTTGTTGGAAAATAAATCCTTTGCCGATTAACTTTAGTCCGGAGGGAATAGCATTTTTCTCCAAAATTACTTTATACTCCTCCTTTTTCATAATTCCTTTAATTTGGACCAGATTTCCAGTCCCATAGCCTGAGAAACAACCCCAGACCATAACAGATCCGCCACCATGCTTGACAGTCGGGACTACACACTGTGGCATCATCTTTTCTTCGGCGGAACGTCGAACGAAAATTCTTCTTTTTGAACCAAATATTTCAAATTTAGATTCGTCACTCCAAAGTACTTTTTTGAAATCTTCTTCGGTCCAGTCTCGATGGGCTAGGGCCCACTGCAACCGTTTTTTCTTATTCTGCGGTTTTAGAAGAGGTTTTCGAACAGCAACGCGACCATACAACTTGGCGTCTCGCAATCGTCTTTTCACTGTAGACACTGACACAGGTTTTTCCCGAGATTTGTTGACTTCAACGCGGATTTCTGGGGCTGTTAGGCGTCTGTTTCGCTTGCTGGTTACCACAATAAATTTGTCTTCACTAGAAGTCGTAGCTCTTGGTCTCCCGGAGCGCGGACGATCTTGATTACTGCCAGTTTGTTTGTACCGCACAATAGTGCGATGAACACAAGTCTTTGATAACTTGAGTTGAGATGCAATCTCACGTTCGGATTTGCCTTCATTATGGAGAACAACGATGGCAGATCGCGTTTCGATACTAATTTCGCAAACTTTTCCCAGTTTAGAGACGTCTTGACTGTAGGAATCACAAAATCAGACTAACAGCGGATATTCGTAGATAACCATGAAAATATCGGGTTAAAATAAACTTAAAAACATATTTTAAAAATATAGAACAATCGCATTGTAAGATGATGTAAAAAAAAACGAAGTGTCAGCTGCGGTAATGAGGTAATAAAATTTTTACAATCGATTATCGGACTAGCTCTTCTTCGGCTCACATTGCAGTTTGGAAACAATGCTGGTTTATGGCCCTTTCCTTGGCTTATATACAAAAAAATTAGCTTTTAGGCAATCTTTAAAAACAATAGAATATGCAGGTGTGCAGATTACTTTTTATCACCAATATTTTAAGAATATTTACTAATAACAAAAATCTTTTATTAGTGGTCTCAAACTTTTGACCGGTAGTGTATATATACAAAAACTTAGTTGATTAAATGATTCTGAATTTGAATACCAACTGTGTTACGAAGCCAGCTTTATAATCATGTCATATTTGTATCATGTTATTAAGATGTAATTATATAATTAAAAGATAATTTTAGCATGCATACAGAAAGAGACAGCCCTGGCGTTCATTCACGTAATTACGACAACCTGCTATCGGTCGAGTCGTGATAAACAATCTGTCTTATCGGCGCCTTGTTTTGTGTCAAATCGATATGTTTATACATAGTAATTATATTTAAATACCTATCATTATCAGTCGTTACTATGCTATGTTAAATACAGAATAATCTATAAAGAATAGATGATAAAGTTACTCCCTGGGAGAACCGATAAATTTCCAATAATAATAATGCAATAGGCACCAAGTCTGATTGTAAAGTAATTACAAAAATTACTGTTGGGTCTAGCAAGGCTTGCAAACGCCTTACAATTAGCATGCAAGTCCGTTTGGTATTATAATCAAAGAAAAAATCTATAATACATGATCTGAGAAATAAGGTATACGACATGCAATATCACGATAAGTTCAAGTTAACTGATACAACAGACTCAAGTGATAATTCTCACAATGCTATATGTATTTTTATGTTAATCTTTTAAATACATTACTATGCTGTAATCTCTTTTATTATCTTGTAAAGCCGATTCCCTAGCAGCCTAATAAATATTTGTAACATGTCCTAATCTTTGTGAATATATTGGGATAGCAGCAGCTCTTTCTATCTTTGCATTCAAACACACCTACCTACCCAGCTTCGTGTTGAACTATGCAGAACTGCAGGCTCCAGGCCTCTCCTACTGGATGTTGCCGGGCCTGTTTAATCTCAACAGTTGTAGTTGTAAGGTTCTTTATCCTTATCTGCTTGGCTAGCTATCGTCTCTTACAACCGTGAAATGTTTTTAACGTATTTCGGTCGGAGAGGCAATTTATAAGCAGATTTTCTACTTCCTTTTCGGCTGGCAACCCATCCGTGATGTCGTCGGCGGTTATATCCTAATATTATGTAGCTAATATTTGTTTTGTTTTTCGGCTATTAAGATTCCATGCTTTGGAGGTCACGTTAATAGTGAATAAAATCCTTTGAACTATTTTGAGCTCTAGAGCATAAATATGCTAGAGGTTTCTGTAGTAATGTACAATAGGCAAAATGTTCAGCACCTCAGCTTAGTTTTAACTATAACTTCAAATGCACCCACAAATGGTTAAATAAATAAAAACAAAAATATTAAATATAGGTTCTGATATCAAACTCGAGAACCTCGAGTTTCAGACTGGAAATATAAGTAGGAGTAATTATTTAAGGATTCATAATTCTTTATTGCTTACTTATATTATGTTGATATTAAAAATATACAATGTATTTGCTTATCATAATGAGTCCTTTCATTTAATAAATGAAATATTGCACTTGTTCTGTACTTGACATCACATTTAAAGAAAATAAAGTGTACCAATGAATAACAAGAGAGATAGACACACAAAAGACCCTATAAGAGTTCTGTATTTTCAATGGATGTATGGTTATACAAAAAGTCTAACATTGTTTTAACAACAAATTAGTTCTAGAACATCCCTTAAACTGAATAAAAGTGTTGATTTTGCTACTACCTTTTAAATTACATGTAATACATAATTATATTTCAGTCTTCCCTAAATGGTTCTCTAAATCATGGCAACTGCAAAAAAATTCTATTGTTTATTTCAAAAGAACTAAACACATCATAAACAGAAAAAAAACTGATTTATCTCAACTAATAAAATAGAATCAGCCAAGCTGGTTAATTTCAAAAATTATTACATGGAATTCAAGTGGTTCTTACCAACTAAAAGATTGACTTACGAGGAACATTATATGTTTTTAAAATAAATGTTACGATTGAAGAATATACATGAAATATTTATGATGCATCACATAAAAAATTGTAACAATACTAACAATTGTGTCAGTTGCCATTATTCTTTGTAACATGTAGGTATCATGTTTCAGCAGCAAAAGGAGGGTAGATCATTTCAGTTTTGGATATGCATTCTATATTGCTCACACCTTTTAACAGTAAACAACTTTAATTGCAGCTAACAGAATAGCCCAGTGTTATTTAGGCATTATGTTATAATAATAATATTATCATTAATTTATGAAATCAAAAATATAATATAATATTATTAATAGGAATAAATTTATTTTTAATTATACAACTGCATGCTGCCAAAAAAAATGCATCCAATAAACTGGGATAGGTGCACTATAAAAACTACCATAGCTTAGAACTACTTGTAAACCACATCTTGTACATAAAAGTATTAATTGAGTGATATTATATACTTATTATATATATTTATAAAGTTTATTTTTACTACAGTGAGTCATACTACTACAAGGAGTATATGTGAGTACCTATATATAAAGTATGTAGGTGATAACTATTTTAAGCTGTCTAGATAAAATGTTTGATAGTCTCTTCATTATCATGAACAGATGGAACAAAAATTTATTTAATTGATAAAGATTTTATATAAGTAATTAAATCTTCCAATTATGTTTTCATGTACTTAAGACAACAAATATATTTAGGATTTTACGGGGTTATTAAGAACCAATTATGACATAAAATCTCATGACAATGATCAGATTCTCATCACGTGATCACTTTGTTTAAAAATATAATAATCTATACTAGTCAGACTAGTATTAGTAATTTATACTGTACAACACAACAATTTAATGGAATATCTAAAAAAACAATCATCATCATATGGTCATGCTAAATGAAAAGTTGTTATTACATATACACCGACATCCCTGTCTGAAATCATCATCATTGTCCGAGTTCATCATTAATATTATACAGAACCTGAATACTAATAAATAACAGTCTTGGCAGCTTTGGCAATTCATTCACTAATTATCAGCTCCAACAATGAGCCATACTAAATTCCGAGTAATATTTATGATCCCAATACCCTTTAGTTAAGAAAATGTTTTTACATTTAAGTATGTTTGTTATTAAAGACATTTAATTTTTCGTTAAGATCAAAGTAGTACCCGTTTTAAAATTGTATATAATCCAATTTTCCACAATTAGTTATACTCTAAGTGCTGAGTGGATATAAACACCTAGCAAACTGAAACGTGTTTGAAAGTTATCAAATTTAATATTTATAACATAAATCGAATGTTAAATTAGATACAAATTGTTCATAACAGGTACAGGAACTTAAATTACTATTTATAACCACGCTTCAGTATGAACGACGCGACTAAGCATTGGAGCCGGAAAAAAATAGATGTTCACTTACCGATTAAAAAATAAACAAAACAAGATGACCTACAAGCGCTTTTTCCGCCGGTTTTGTCACTTAAAAGTACACTGAAGACGTGGCACAGATTTATATTCGACACAATTTTGAAATTACGAAGTTATTTACAGCACTATAACATATCGCATGTCTACGCGGGTAGAAAATTCAAATGAAAATAGTTTTTTGTAGGTTATGAAACGTCAAAATGAGAAGACGCGAAGGTCACCTTGAAGTGACACAAGCGGCTAATGTTGCCATTAAATTATTCAACACTTGCGTTAAGTTATTGCAATAATAACCTTATCGTATTATTCAATATCTTAAAATTTTTGAAAATGTATTTTTATACATATTGAAATAGACAAATTTTTTAGGTAACTATATCACCTTAAGATCTAAACCTCAAGTGTAATATGCCGATAAAATTATAAACGACCAATACAAATAAATAGGCACGTAGAGTTGTACCACCTAGTCATTATTTCAGTGTGTATTCGGCAAATCATTATTAAAATCTCTAAAGATCCCTAAGATATTTAATTCAGTTACAACTGTGGAATATTCGCGAACATTTTTACTGATATTTTTTAAAGACATTACCGGTATTCCTCGTTTCTTTCACGGTATCTTTACACTAAATACTACATTTATCTGTTATAATAATTAATATGATCAAATGATTTTTACTATGAGAAATTTTCAGATTTTATTTGAGGGAACTGTAAATATTCCTTTTTGATTTTGATTGCAGTGATGGAGAACCAGTTGAGAAGCGGATTAATTTTTTTTAATGGTAAAAACCGACAAACGAGCAGACGAACCACCTGATGGTAAATGGTCATTGTCGCCCATAGTCATCAGCAAGACCAAATGTATCACTGATGCGTTGTCGGCCAGGAAATGAGAAGGTAAGAAAACAATTATAGCTCTTTGATCGTCAATCCTTCTATAACGCCTTTAGAGTTGAAGATTTGCATGGGCATCGATGATCCTATTGCCTCGCTTACCACTGCTAATATACCGTGGAATAGAAATGTAGAATAGAGTACAGAAAGATGGACATGATTCTTTCAATAATATTTTAATAACAATTAACATGTTTTAAAAAGAATAATCTTTCATAATTATACATAAAACTATTATACAACTTAGAATTAAATCACATTTCTAAGAATGAGATAAGAGCATTTTTTGAACTTTGTAGGTGTAGTTAGCAACTTCCATTTAAATAAAAACAAAAACTTAGATAACTCATAGTACAAAATATATATATGCATCAATACTCCTAAAACTACGAGACATATAGTTTTGATTTTTTAATATTCGTCTCTTGTCAATCACCTACGACCAACACATGCTTTGCTTTAAAAATGTTTAAAACTTACGTTTTACAAACTCAAAAGTTATAGTCACTCCAAGCTCAGAGGTGGACTGACCTCAAATTCCTCTTCAAATGGATTAGTTTCTGTTTTATCGTCATTTACACTAGCAGCAGAAAAATTTAATTTGACTGGATTTACCCCTGATCCAACGACATAAGTCCTATTAAGAGACGAAACAGGACTGTTTTGTAATAATTTATTTGGCATTATTAAACTATTATCAATATTATTCATTCTGCTAACATTACTAGACAAGGGGCTTTTATATGAGCTACCTGCATTTTTAGATTTATTAATGAAATGTATTTTACTTAAAGGCGGTGGTTCGCCATACATTTTTAATTTTGCAATTTTTTCTTTTACAATTTGTTTTCTTTTTAAGATAGTAGGAGAAAGTTCTTTAGTGTCAGGTTGTTGAAACGTAGACTCGAAATCTAAACCGGTTAGGTTAAAATTAACATCTATGTTCTGTACTAAGGGAGAGTCAATAAACACTTTATTTCTATTTAAATTGTAATCACTAATATTGAATCTGTAGGGAGAAAATTCAGAACCATGTTTAATAGCTGCATAATTATTCTTTATCAAAACGCAATCATCGCAAAATTTCCTCTTGTCCAAACCAGACAATTTTTTAATCAATTCTTCCGCCATTTTCCTAACATAATCCAATTTAGGTGTCTCAGTAAAAACAGTCAATTCTGTTGCACGATACTGTAGTATTGTCTTCCGTGTGTTGCCAGCTCTTATCTGTAAATTCATACAAGCTACGACGTTGCCAATATCGAAAATGTTTTCGTAGCCAAATTTTTTGACGCCACCCCAAAAATTAATACAAATGAAATTTTTGTCGAGGTCCGTTAAATAAACGTTTTGGAACTGGTGTCCTTTTATCTGTTCAAAGTCATTTAGAGAGGGTTCGATCGAGAATACCACGCCGACCGTGTCTATTTCATTAAATTCCGATTGCATTGTCGGGATTTTTCTTAGATCCTTGATGGGAAAGCATTTTCGCAGCAATGATTCGATATAGGGCTTCATTTTGCTTTTTTCTTTAAATTTAGACCTGTGAAATAACGACTGGCGACCAGCGGATATTTGTAATTCCGAGTTCCTGAAAGGAATATTTTATTCTCAATTCAGGTCAAAGTCAAACTTAGTATGATTTTTACCTTTTTTATACCACTCGTAAATGCAAATAAGCAGATTTTCCATCGATAGTAAATGGTCATCGCAACCCAACGACATCTATATCTCCAGAAGCAACGCGTTGACGGCCAAGGAAGAAGCAGCGAACCCGCTTATCGTTCAGGCAGTGAAGAATTTGGGGATGACAATTTAGATGAATTAAAATTGTTACACAAGCCCAAAATGAAATGGAAGTCAGAAAGGGCGTCACAGCTACTATTGACTGAATTACTTTGCAGCATTTGCTGAAAATTAAAACGTACACACACACACACACACACACACACACACACACACACACACACACACACTAGGATTACTTGTGTTGTGAGTGACACAGACGTACTCCAAATATGACATCAGGAACACCGATGACCCGAGAACAAACATTTGTCTGTTATACAAATGTGCCCCGGCCAGAATCGACTACACGAACGTCGAATAATAATTTACCTTTGCTAATACAAAGTCAACTTTCAGCTTACCTTACAGCAGTAGGAACAACATTGAACATGTCGATCCACGTCCCTTCTTGAACTACGTCAAGAATTATGTCGCTTGCTCGCCATATTGAAACCATCGCTGAAATACAATAATATTTTAGTGTGAAACACTTACATCATCTTTTACAATTTACACTAAATATTTATTTGTATTATGTATATTATCGATATCCATTTCGTAGATGAGCATCAGTGACAAAAAATATAAAAGCGCTTATGTGCACACATGAACATATTTTGTAATTTATATTTTAAATAATTTAGTTTTAGTTATTTCACTAGTAGTAGTCTGCTTGTGCATCCTGCTGCACCAGGTATTATTAGTATAAAAACAATCCCTCAAATATTAAAATAGGGTAACCTCGGAATTTCTAAAACACCTGATGAATCATTTTAAATATATGGATTGGTTACCTTTAGAAACATTTACATTGTCTACACCCTCAAATCCAGCAACTCGTATCTTGAGCAACGGAATCACATTTCTACTAAGTTGGAGACCTTGTGCCTTTATCTTATCCTGAACTCTCTTCTGTAGTTCTTCTACAATCTTCTCTTTGTTTCGTATGGAGTATTCTTGCAAAAGTACTGCTTGTGAGTCTGTTAGATGCGTCTGGAAGGTTTTAAATAAATATCACAATTATTTTAAAAAATATTGTAATATATCTCCTATGATGTTTTACCTCTGTGTCATTCGTATTAATATCAATAGGATATATGTAATACAACACTCAAATTGTGGAATAAGCTTCCTCCTGAGATATTATAGACCGCCTTGACGTAGGATTAATCAAACAATGTGTAAAACGACCGCTTCTCCAGGGTTGATGATACTCTGACCATAGGTAATGCTGATCAGTTACCCACGGGGTGTTTATCCCCTTTTTTAATCTGTCCTTGAGAATAATAAAAAAAAATTCATGTAATAAAATTAAATATACTTTCAATCAACATTTCACAAATACCGCTTTATTCAAATTTTTGGTTAATTATAGCTAGCTATCTTTGGCATGAAATGGCTTTTGAGGTATAAGCTAGTTTCAGCCAGTAGTACTGAGTGGTGTCAATTTTTTATTTAACACCTTCTTGAATCACGCCATTCAAGTTCCTTACATTGTCAACATGTATACAACTTGGAACAAGCAGAAAAATATTGATTCACAATGAATGATACATGCACATAATTGGGCCTCTTCCGTAAAAAAAAAACATACCCGAAATTGAGATGGATCGTTGCTTTTCTTCATAAGCCTGTTCAATTGAGAACCGCTTTGATAACTTTTCTTGGGGTCCGTTTCCGTGCCTTCCGATTCTGATGACTCCTGCAATATATACTTAGTTTTCATTACTATAAATCACCTATTTTCGTAGGTAAAATCTAAACGCGTTTATATCTAGATATTTAACAATTAATTATGCTCAATTTTATATTATTACAACAGTGTTCAAGTTAGCGCACGCTATTTCGCTCTGTTATTTCTAGGTCTACTAGAAGAGACTTCTTACATAAGTAATCAATATCATCGTATAAAATTAATTATATAGTTTTGTTATTTTAAGAATTCAAGTATTTAAATTATTAAATGTCCGAATAAAAACAAAAATAAAATGCAAATTAAATTTGCATCAAACTTATTCCAGACGGACACATAAATATACTACAAGGCACAACATTTTTGAAACTCCGCACACATCATGAGGTTTCTCAGAAGTGAGATGACAATTTAGCAAAATCTATTAACACTTTACAAAGACAGCTGATATAACACGACTTTAACAAAATATCATTTTAAAATAACAAAGGTTTCCAAATATTTCATACCACTAAAAAAGAGAATCAACAATACCACATATGTATATGTACAAACTTGTGCTATTTAAAAATATAAAACGTTTAAAAATGAGTTCATTACCTTATCAAAGAACTCTTTTTCAACTTCCTCATACAACTTTTCTAGCTGGGCCTCTCTCTCTGATTCATATTTCATTTGATACAGATTTTCTAGACGTTCTGAACGAGTCACTATAAAAACAAAGTTAAACATCAAGCTAAATATTTTAAATCGAAATTTCAAGCTATTCCAACACGCTATAATAACAATTGATAAAATTGTTTTAAAGACACAATTTGCAACTAAATGCTCATCCAACGACTAAAAAAATCTATGAAACAATTTATTAACCAAACGATTTATTATCCAAATTATGCACTGAGAATATGATTAGATGACTAGGTGATCGATGACGTATAACTAGGTCAGCATTAACCAAAAATGTATCGCCATAGCCACTTGCAATGACAAAATGTTACCTGTGCTGCCGTCTTCCAACTTCTCCACGTACAGCGTCGGATATACTCTGAGGACGAGAGCACGCATCTTGGAGACCTTGCCGCCCTTGGGATCAATGGTGGATAGCTTAGACAATATGGCTCCCTTGGTGTATAAGCCAAGCCGAGCGTCCCAACGGGCTGGTCGAGTGGAGTTACCGAAAATTTTTAAGCGGACTGCGGATGTATCCTGTATGTAAATGTATGATTTTGATTATTTGTATCAAGCTATTAGTGACATAGCAAGGACATTCTGGAATATTAAGGACATCGAGAGCCTAAAGAATAGTATTGTTGGAATTCTCTTAGAAGAGAAAAGCGAAGAAAGAGTAAATCTAAAATTAGACATATTTTAGTGTTCAGGAATACATTGGTAATTTATCTAAGCATATTATTTGGTAGCAAATCTGCCCGTAAAACAAGAGGTCCCGGATTACAATCTTGCCCAGAGTAGACATTTGTGTGATAGAAAATTGTTCTTAAGTCATCTTTGTTTGTAGTGTCATAGTTTTGTGTCCATTTGTGGCCATCCGTGATACAGTGTCGGAGAGACACGTAACTAAAGTTGACTGCCCAAGGGCGGCGGTGATCATGAACTTGTCTGTTATTAATTTAAAAAATATTCAACAAATTTTATGACATTTAAAATTTTATTAGCGTGTATGAATAATGCCTCGCCAGTTATTCTTTCCAGACTAGTCAAAAACGAGAAAGACGAAAGGAGATGTTATCATCATTATGAAATTTTTTACGTGTACATACAAAATAAATATTAGACAGGAATAAATCAAATCACATCCATATTTCCATTACATAACTTATTTCGACAAGCTCACTGAATATGTATAGCCTTAGCCTCATCGAGGACCATAATGAAATTCTTACGATTTTTAGTTTTAAAAGTCAAAGCAAAATTAAGGTGTGAATAAATAAAAATGCATTAAATGCCTAATTTGAATAATTTGACAGACCTGCGAACAGCTACTTTGTTATAAATTTATTTTGTATAGCAAGTTAATGACTAAATCTTTGCCAATATGATAGAGAGAGCGCGAATTTTGTGAGTTCATGTATATGCGGAAAGTAATCTCAGGAAACACGACACCTATGTGAAAATATCTTTTACCATTCGAAAGGTACATTGTTTCGGATGGAAATAATGTAAGGATAATAAATATCATGTAAATATAATTAATTTTTCACCCGAAGGGAGTCAGAAGCGTACCGCTAGTAAATTAAACAAATAACTAACTGACCTCCCAGGGCGACACACCCTGTTCACAGTTCAACAACTCCGCACCAGCTGTGGCAATTTTCCTCCCGACTGTGATCTTCCCTTCGCTAACCAATCGAGACAGCATTTTGTCTGCGCATGCTTTGACACAGTACCAGCCGTCCGTTACAAGCAGCTCAACATTCGTTGACGGGTCAGTCATACTAAAAAAAATCTATTTTTACACAATACACGGGGTACACAGGAAATTTTGCGAGACTAAAAAAAATATGTGTGCGAGACTAAAAAAAAGTTTGAAAGGTAAAATAAAGTGTTTGAAATGGTCAGTCCTATGTATAGATGAAATACGCGTACAAAGATGCAAATAATGAACTCGGCGATAAAATTTTGATTAGCAAATTTTAAATTTGATATTTTAACCAAAAAACCTCCAGAACTTTTAATCTTAGACAGTACGGGAACTTAAACAGTTCCGGATCGATATGGTTATAATGACCTAAGGGATTTTGATGAATAGCCAGAAGTTGAAGAAATTGAACTGTCAATAGCTGAAAAAGAAGCAAAAGCAAACAAATGATATTACTACCAAAGAAATGTTGCATCAAAAGCATTTGGAACTGTGAACCTAACAAATTAAAAGCATACCAATGCACTTTGACTCCATTGACGTATACTCCAACAACGGCTAGAATCATGGTCTTAGTTGAAATATCATCTTTCTCCAACATCTTCCGTAATATCGGCCTTTCTACACGATACAATTCTTTGTCATAACGATATTTCAATTGCTCTAGAACGTTCCTTACGGAACATACGCTGCGCATAATATTCGGAAATCTGATTTCATAGGAAATCAATTTCCACAGGATCAGTTTTAAATGATTATCCAACCAGCCTTCTGGTATTATTCTCTTATCCACAGACTCAACAAAACATGTCTTTATGTTATCTATTGTCCATATTATATCCGTTAAATCATTGCGACTGCCTTCAAATTCAAATTTTAATAACGTGTCGAAATCGAAATTATAGATATATGGATCCATCACTGCATTTAACTCATCTTCATAAATTTTGTCTAAATCCTTTAAAAAATATAGCTTTGTTTTCTTGTAATTTTCCGAAAATATATATTCAACCTCTACTTTTTTGTTTAGTTTATAAATAATATTTTGAATATTTACGACATCTTTGTCGCTTTTGTATGGAGTCTCGAATTTCTTACGTTTCTTTGCTTTGGGACATGAAAGAATAGGGCTGCAAGATCGTTTACACTGTTTTGGAGTTGTGTCTTTGTAAAAATCTTCCGTGTGTAAAGATTCATGAAAATTATTTAATAATCGGGTATCTAGTCTATTTTGTAACATTATGTTATTTTGAGAATCTATCGTTGACACTTTGTTAGGTTTTCGTTCATCAATATATTTATTTATATTTTTGAAGTCATTTTCAATGTGAGAAAGTAAGTTAGAATTTTTTAATGAATACGGATCATTTTTAACAGGTTTTTTGCCAACTGCTTTCGATCCAAATACTAGTGGAATTTTATCGTTTTCACATTCTTTATCTACATTCTCTTTATTTATATCATCATTAGTGAAACAAGTCAGATTTCTAATCTCCTCTTTGTTGCTTTGAACTTGATAATTAATTTCATCAAATATTTTCCGGCTCCTTGCTATAGCTTCATCTGATATTTTCACACATTTATTACTAGCAGTTTGAAATCCTTTAAAAAAACTTATATCATGTTTTTCTATATCACTAATGTCAGATGGGGTTTTGAATTTCTCATCTTCGTCATTATTACGAGGAATATTCGTTTCACAGTCGACATCCTCAGATATATATTTAGTGTTAACTACATTATCTTCTAAAATTGTTACTTGCTTATCGACTGATGCCGTAAATGCTGGTAAATCTGAAATGTTACGGGTTACTCTATTATCAATAAATTCATTCTTATTGGATACAGCTGAAATTCTGGGATTTAAAATAAGACATTCAGCAGTTTTAAGCAAAACATCCTTATTATTACCAATATTATCAATGTTTTCAAAAATCTTTCTTGTTTTCAAAAGTGACGCCTTAGATACTATAACAGAATTATTATTAGCAGTTTTGAATCCTTGAAACTCAGGAACGATGTTAAAATTTGTTATTCGTTCTGCTTTTTCAACGCATTTTGGCATATTATGATTCAAATGTAAAAGTTTTTCTACGTTAAATTCACAAATATTTCCCGCACATTTTTCATTCACACCATTTTTTAATGTATTTTGAAAATTGTTTTTTCCGTAAGCAGCTTCTGTCTGTAAATTAACAGAGTTATTTTCATTCTCTTCTTCTCTTCTCTTTTCATTTTTATACAAAAATTTGACATTATTCTCTTCATTTTTTATTGATATACTTTCTTTAAAATGACTCGTTGAATCAATTTCTTGCAACATTTTCACGCTTTTTAATAATGCCTCCTTAGATATTTTTACCACTTTATTACTGGCAGTTTTAAAGCCCTGAAAAATACATTGTGAATTTCCACTTATAGCACAGTCATTATCTTTTCTAACATCAAATGCTTTAAAATTACATCCAACATAAGGGTATATTTCATGTTTGCTTAAATCTGCAATATCATCAAACAGATCTTTTGCCTTTGCCAGGGTCTTGGTAGATATCTTAATTTCTTTATCATTGGCAGCTTTGAAACCGAAAGGCTTAAGAATGCCTTGTAAATGAAGAATATTACGGTGCTGAGAAATTCCAGGACAACATTTTTCACTTCTGTCAAAATTACTAACACGATCATTGTTATTTCCTGAATTTTCATTGTTCTTTAAAGAAGCGTTCCATTTTATTTCAGTTTTTTTTAAGTCTACATCCCTCTGTGAATCGTTATACCCTCTTTGATTAAATTCATGTCGAGCTTCCTCTATAGATTCATTTTCAAATTCTTGTAATAGTGATTGATCTTCTAAATTCATGCAGTCACCGTTAACGACAGATTTATCTTTGACAATGAAACTGGCGCACTCTGAAAGAGCCTGATTTTCTATTACTTGTATTTTTTCCTTACCATTTTTTTTAAGTACTTCATCTATATTGAAGGGAATTTTACACAAATTTAAATCAATGTGATCAAAATTACTACTAGTTTTTGGTAACGATTCTTCTGAAAAATCAATACTTTTGTTGTTGGCAGTTTTAGGTACCATTAATTCTGATTTCTTTGATATCATATTTGACGCATCTATAATGCCACCTATATCTTTTTCGATATCTTTGAAAACAGAATTACATTTTAAAAGCGCTTTTTCTGATATATTAATAGATTTCCCATTAGCAGTTTTGAATCCAATAAATTCTTCTTCCAGTACTTTAACATTGTCATTTTCTATTGTAGTTGACTTTAAAAAATTGTGGGTTAAATTATTCACATTTTCATGCACTGTTTCAGAATACTTATGAAAAATTTTCTTAGTTGGAAAATTATTATTACAACGAAAGGCGTTGCAATCATAAATATCTATCAACTCTGTAAGTGTCAAATTGGCATTCTCTTTCTCATCAATACTATCAAAAATATTTTTGGCTTTAACATAAGAATCTTTCCTCACTTGGATACATTTATCACTACCTGTCTGAAAACCAACAAATACAGTTTCATTTAAATCAACTTCAGTTTCATAACATGAAGTCTTCAAAGCACATGTCAACGGTAATACTTCTGGGTAGTAATGAAAGAGATCATTTTCTTCATCACTGCTAAACAGAATTTCGTCATCAAAACTTGTAGATTTGTTTACAATTAATTTTGAGTCTAATAATGTTTCTATCTGATCATCTTTATCTAGTATATTTCCTGATACTTTTGTATTACATTTATTAATTTCACAAATTAAACTATCTGTGGATTTATTAAGTATAGGTTTTGTATTAGCTGAAATAAGTAATTGATTATCTATTATCTGAGAATTGATTATATATTTTGCAGTCTCTAAATCTATATTTCTTTCCAATATAGGCATTGCAAGAGATTCAAATTTCTCGAATGAATCAAGTGAAAATATTAATGGGGATGGTGTTTTCGTTTTCTCTGTGGATTTACAACTTTTAAAAACAGGACTTAGAAACTCCTTTTCCTCAAAGGGACCACCATCATTTTCCATATTCAGATCTATACAAAATCTATCTTGAATATTATTTTTTAAATGTGAACAACCTTTTTTAGTTACATTATCATCTTTCCTACAATGTTGCTTGCTAATTACTTTATTACCACTTTTAATAGAGGTACTCTCCTCCTGTGTACCACTGTATGGCATATTAAATTCTTTGTAAATACCTGTATTTATTTCATTTATACATAGTTCATTCTGTTTTTGTTTACGAATCAGTTTGATATTTTGAAGATCTTGGCTAAAATTATTTTCTATGATAACATTATCATTTTCACCACATAAAGTTACAATTTCCCCTTCAATCATCTTTGAGTTACATTCTTTTTGGCAAGAAGTTGTTTGGGGGTCTTGTGACATACTAATGTTAACATCGATCATAGCTTCAATATTGTCAACAATGTCTATTAGTTGTGTGTCTGTCACACACTGTGTTTCAAATTTGATGATATTGTGAGGCTGGAAACCCTGAAAAATCACCAAAATTTAAGGTTGTATTGTTTTAAATAAATATTATAGATAGTGAAACTTTTAGATACTATCAATACAATCTGATTAATGATTTAATTGATGTCAATATAAGTAGACCTTCAGATGAGACATTCTAAATGTATCCTTAAGATTAACAAATAAGTGACCCACTAAAATTATGTTACGGTATTTCTGGAGGTAGATTATATAGTAATTCCAGTAAATTATCTATATGAAGTTTCCAGTGTATATTTGAAACATTATTAACATCTTGCTTCCTTAAATCCTTGGAACAAAAATATTACGTTTCAGGTCAATTGTACCAGGTATAAAAATAGCAACAAATTTGTATCATATGGATAGACAGGACAACATAAAACTATCACAGAAAACTTATGTACTTATGTTATAAATCATTTACCCTGTGTCTGTGCATGTAATTAAGCTGTGTGTATCACAGTAAATTATATTTATATATAAGTCATATAAACATTAATAATAAAGAAAATATCAAGGTATGTTAAAAATGTTATTGTGGAAAAGGATGGAATATCATTTACTAATACATAATATGTATATTAAGACAATAATAAGAAATTAGGACATTATTACAATATTTGTTTCTGTTTACAAATTTAAATAATGTTACTGAGAAGTAGGCTGACAATTTTAGTATGATGTATTCATTTACTTTGCAACAATCCACAAGCACAATGTATGATGATATATACAACCAATTTTAGTATGAAAATATTGATAATGTCCTCTGTACATCCTTTATATTAATAAACTAAATGGCTCACAACAACTGTCTCTATTGTTTAGTATTGTTTCAAATGACATTATTATTATGAGAATTAAGTAAACATAGCAAATTGAACTGTATAAAAGTGACAATCAAACTGTATTACACACATTTACCTTCAATTTTCCAAATTCAAGAAGTTATCGGTCACTGAAATTACCCAGTTGGTGACATATTTATGGTAAAAAAGTTTGATAGCATACTGTTGATCAGTACAACACTATCTATTTTAAGAGGCTCAAAAGGATATTAGTTTCCATAATGTCTTAGTAGCAAAGCTAAAATATGACCAGTAACCAGTTACTCCTAATGTAATAAGATAAAAAAAGGAACTTGATTTTCTTACGTCTTGGCTGTAGAGAATATTAATTGGTACAAAATCTGACTGTCGTGATTTTGCAATGCGTTTATCACAGCCTTTTTTTATTGAATCTGCTTTTTGTATATCCCTTAACTGTTTTGAAACTGTCGCAATAACATCTTGGGGTTTCAAAGCTTTTGAACATAAAATTGATTGTTTTTCTTCAGCGCAGTATACTGACAACTGCTTCTTTTCATTACTTATCTTAAGAACGGATTGAAAATTATTAAGTTTATTAATTTCGTCCATTATATTTTTTTAATGAATTTAAGCCGCGAACGCGAATAAACAACACTATAAATATGCTTTGCATGACGTTTTGTGTCAAAAATATTGTTGGGCATATTTGACAACTGATAATAAATTTGACGTTTAATGAATGTCAGAAGGTTTGAAATGAAACAAAACTTTTTTACTCCGATTTCTTAACTTCGTGTGAAAATTCGTTTAAAGTACGATAATTATCATGATAAAAGAATGAAATTAGCAGAAATAAACAATTATATTAATTAATATGAGTCCTAAGAGGTATTTCTTAATTTGCTTTGGCTAGATTATCTGCATGAAACGGATCACATATCTATACATATAAATGACAATATGACAAACCGTCGATCATGGCGTTGCCTTGATGTGTTATCGTAATGTACCTATTGAGAAACCTATTTCTGTTATTTTAATAATGTCAAAATGATTCTATTAAGAACTGTCTATTATCAGAAGACTTTTTACAAGTGTTGAAAAGTGTATTTGTGTAAATTAAGAGACAATGTTGCATAATAGCGACCCGTTTGGCTCGTCCGAGGCGCCACTTAATATGGGCGCCTCGGTAAACATGACGTTGAATGGACCGATGAATATCCCAAACGGATTCAATATGGGTAAATCTCCGCACGAAGCTTCTCAGAGTTCTAACGCGCATAACTTATCAAGTTATCCTGGATACGGGTATCCCGTTATGAGCCCGCACGCTCCTATGCATCATTTCCAAAACTTCCATTCTAATGTGTTTCAAACATCCTTCATGGGCCACAACTCTCCAGCTTTACACGATACGAGTTGGCAACACGGCTTGCTACCAATGAATTTAAATACACATGCCGATAATAGCTCTAATATGAACTTTTACGACCGAAAAGAATTCGGATACGGTGATTATAAAGACCAAAATTTACACAGTAAGAATGTACCCTTGAATGTCCCTCAAGTGTACTCAAAAGCATATCACAAAGAAGCAACAGTTACTCATACTAGTTACAATAATTACCAAGATCCTAGTGCTTTAAGATCTTACGAAAAGACATATCTTGATAACAACTTAGATTTGACTATGAATAAAACACAAAAACCAGAAACTAGAAGTTATGACTTAGATTTAAGCACAAAAACTCCGACATTAGATGAATCAAGAAGACGAAGCTTAGAAAATACAGTAAAGATGATAGAAAATATTCTGATACATAATCCAACTAGTACAAGCAATTACTCCATGTCTCAAATTAAGAATGCACAAAATACAGTCCCTGTGTTAAATGATAACAAAAATGTTTATAATGAAAAATCTGTAAATAAAAATATATATGACATAAGAGCAGATCCCAAAAACATATATAATGAGAAAGCAGATCTCAAAAACCTGTATAATGAGAGATCAGATCCAAAGAACATGTATAATGAGACAGCAGATCCTAAGAACCTGTATAATGACAGATCAGATCCAAAGAACATGTATAATGAAAAATCAGATCCCAAGGCAATATATAATGAGAGATCCAATCCCAATAATATGTATAATGAGAGATTAGATCACAAAGCTATGTATAATGAATCATCATATGGCAAAAATGTGTTCAATGTAACATCAGCTGACCATACTGTATGTAACGAAAGATTAGATAGCAAAATTATATACAATGAAATGTCAGACAGAAAAAATAAATATATTAATAAATCTGAGGCCCAAAAAAATATATGTAATGAAACAAAAAATCATGAGCAACCTATAGCGAATGAAGATAAGGATGTAAATGTAGCTGAACCTAGTAAAAATGATGACAGTACAAACATAAAATCAATTTACAGTTGTAGTACCGAAAACAGTATTGAAAGTGAAATAAACAGTGATGAGAGAAACAATAATTTTACCAATTCATCTGAGAATGAGAATAATGATAGCATAAATGAGGAAAGCAGTGAAAATCAAATAGAAAAAGTGGAAATTAAAGTTGAACTGCAGTCTAACGGCAGTGAATCTGAATCTGACGATGTTAAGCCATTAGCAACATATGCAACAAAGAATCCTCTGGAAGTCTACACAGAGGTATCACAGTCAGATACTGGAATTGAAGTCAAAGTGGAAGAATTATCCAGTTGGGCAGATTCTGAGCAATGTAATCCATTTCAGCGAGACTTTTTTGGTTTGACAAGTGAATGTACAAGTGAGGGTACTGTTATAGACTCAGAAAACAGTGTAAAAGCTGCTAAGGAAGCCATAGGCAAAGGTAACTTACTATTATTCCTGGTTTTAATAATGGGACACTAGCTCTTCTTAAAGAGTTAAAGTCCTTAATACCATTAGTGCAAATTTTCCATGTCTTTGAGAATACATTTAAAAATTTTAGGTATGCATGTTACCCCACTGTTTCTTTATTAATAGAAGTAATAAGAGGCCTTCTGAGAATCCTGAGTCAGTAATGAAATTATTGCCTTTGTCTTTGTTCTTGGGGTGTATAGTTTACATGTGTGTGTATATGTGCCTTTTGTTTATATACATGCCAATCATCATATGGATTCCTTGTGCAAGAATGTTAGGATGTTGTTATTTCATGATTGCTAAGGGCTGAAGTCAAACAATTCAAACTAAAATAAAAAAACATTCTGCCTTTCCCTTCTCAGTTCTAATATGAATTCTGTTAATTCTTGAGTCGGTGTTGAGAACACACATTACACAAATCTGTTATTACTTTTTCAGAAGAATCTGCTTCAACTTTCTATGAATGTTCAAGCTGCACACTTTACTTCACTCACCCTAAGAGATTTCTCATCCATACCAAGTGGCATGCACTGCGATTACCCATTGAGAGAAAAACTGAAATTGAAATGGAAAGAGTTATGAAGAGGAACATGAGGAAAGAGGCCAGGAAGATCTGGAAAATGAACAATGAGGAAATCAAAGACGGCAATGTATCTGGTGAAGTGTTTAAATGTAATAGTTGTGAAAAGATGTTCAGCACAAAATCCAGTTTGAAGAGTCACAAACAAAGGTATATTTAAGAAATTTAATTATACTACCATGGTGCATTCAATATGTGGTGGTAAGATTCCACTCGCCATATGACGTGCTTTTCTTGATGGTTCATATGCATGTTTTTCAGCTACCATGAACAAATAAATATTGATCTATAACCTCTGTTCCAGATACCATCCAACCCTAGTGAGGGAATGCCTGATCTGCCACAAGACTCTGATTGGTTGGCAAGCTATAAAGACTCACCGAGCCACTGAGCATACCAGTCTCAGCGATTCGCGGTATCAGTGCACTGAATGTCCGAAACGATTCAAGTTCTCGCATTCGCTTGTTAAACACCTCGATACACATCTGGTAAGTGTGACCTGTTTGATTCACGTTGTTATTTATTTGATTACCGACTATTACCGACCGCTTTGCTGGGCGTCAATTAAACAAAGTAGTCCAATTATTAATTTACACTTGCTTAAAAACTTTTTTTTCATGTAAATTGAATGGAAAATGTCTTTTTCAATCATTATTCCTTCGTAATCACGTAAGTTATATAAAGCTGTCCTCGGAAAAATTTAAAGATTGTAGAACCACCCATATAGCATGTATGTTTGCCAGTGAGTGTTAGAATTGTATCAAGTAAATTTTATACACTTTATTATACACAAAAATTATTAGCTGTTTCGTGATTGTTACTCTGTGCCGGAGGCTACTGTTTTCGCTTTGAAGTGATTTTTTCTAAACCTTTTTGGGGATTTATTGATGAAAGAAGAAAAAATAGAACAGATAAAGTTTACTTTATGAGACCCTGAAAGATATAGTAAACAAAATTAACTGGACATAATCAAATGTACAGTATTGTTACTTCTGTCGACTAAAATGGAACATCTCATTTGTAAGCTCTATGCTAAAGTAGTGCAGTATAAGTTAAAAAGAACTTTCACTTAGCATTCATAAGACAATCTCTCTGATGTTCCATAAATTTTTATCATGAGTATATGGGTCACACGAAAAAAATATTTTATAGGAAAAGACTCATGGCTGTGAACTGTGTCCAAAGATGTTTGGGTCTCAGAAGCTTCTCAGTACACATATGAAGACCCACGAACGGCTCATGAGAGGCATGACGTGCCACTGCAGCTACTGCGGAAAAGGATTCTTCGAATCCTACCAGTTACAGGTAAGAAAATAACAGATCAGCTAATTTTACACCTTGAAAGTTACACAATTGGTCGCCCTAATAGGTTAATATAATACAAATCTTCGATGCATGACTTTTCAGTCTCGCATTTGTATAAAGACAATAAAATGAAATAAAATATTTTTTGGTCCTAAGCAACACAAACTTGCCATATAGACTAAGCGTTTGGGCATTATCGCTTGAAATCTTATTGCGAAAGAATGGAATTACTTGTCTGTATAGATGTTTTTCACTCATTACAATATGGACATGTCAAAGCTACAGAGAATGGTCTGTTAATAAGTTGTACTAATTACCACCTCAAACTACATATACATTTACCAGGTAGAATTACAGTCAAGCACTAAGTTATGAAATTTAATAGCGTGTGTATTTTTCATTTCGCCTTACGAGGGCCGTTCAATGTTCTATCACTTGTGAAATGTTGAATTATATAAATATATTAAATAATTTATTAATATTTAAAAAATTGCCGACCCTGTTACTACTGATACTGTCCACAGAGCAGGAGTTATTTGATATTTTATGAAATAACAGACAAACAAACATATGCCCCACCTGAAGGCAAGTGATTACTGTCACTGGCGCCCATGAATATCTGTGATACCAAATGGTCCACCAGTGTGGCCGCTCATGGTAGAAGTGGTATCTCTCTCTTGTCAACTAAGTTTCCGCCGCAATTACAACCGAAATACATTAAAAATATTTCACGATTAAATCTAGAAAGAAAGTGTAAAGAACCCTACACAATAACCGTTCACAAGCCCCGTAGAGATTAAATCGGGTGGTAAAAAACACCGGGACCCCTAACAGCCCCGGACACCTTAAATTTTATATTTATGCCACAGGTACATGATCTGTAGTTTGAGATCTTATGGATTAGTTAGAATTTTCAACTATCTCTCTGTGCCCATTTTTTTTTCATATTTGATAATTTTGCTCAAAGGTACATGAAAGAACGCACCGCAACGAGAGACCTTTCCTCTGCCAGATATGTAACACTAGTTTCGGAACGAATTCCAGTTTGCAGAGACATTTGAAAGTGGTGAGTTTCTTTCTTTATTTAAATGGAAATAACTGAAAATGTTCTAATTAAGTGGTGTTGCAGATACATTTTGTATACATAACATGCAGGTACGATTATAATTCTTAACAGAAGTGTGGCTGCACTACAGTTTTCTAAAGGCAATGAGATGACTCGAGATAGTAAATTTTCCAAATTTTAAAACATAGATAGGTGGCTCTACTGTCAAGATCCAAGTTGAAATGTCACGTGTCCACTGTCATTTACATCCCTTCAGACATCCAAACAGAATCGGAAAGCTCCATAGTGTACATCTATGGGGGTTGTACTTTACCGAACACACCACAATAGTGCTACTGCTGATTGTAAACATTGTTTAAAAGTGTTTATTTTTGTTTCCCCAAAAGTCTCACAGTTCCGCAAAGCCATGGCAGTGTTCGACCTGTCACCGTAACTTCGTCTCGGAGAAGATCCGAGATCGTCACGTTCTCCGTCATCACGGCGACGTGGAGAACTTCAAGTTTCTCTGCACCCAATGCCCTTGCAGATACCTCAACCAGAAAGACCTCAATAAACACATCCAGAAGAACCATCCCCGACCCGGAAGAAAGAAACGCAGCAGGAAGAACAATGATTCTGAATGAACCGCTGTTACTATAAATGAAATTTATAAGATACATTTATCTTTTGCGGGTAGTTCGAAAAACACTATGTTGTCTATTCTCTATGGTAATCTGTTCGATAAGAGAGATAACTAATAAGTAAGTTAGTAGGAAACACTGTTGCGCTTTTGATGAGTTTAGATTCTGTCAGTTGGCATAAAGTAAAGAAAATTCTTTTGGTTGGGTTCGAATACAGCACTAACAGAACAAAGCTAATATAGAAAATTATATGTATATAATATATATATATATATATATATAACATTTACACACACACCCCCGCACTAGGATTCCGTGTTGCGGGTGGCATGCACCAAACAAATATGACATTACAAACACCCATAACCCGAGAACAAACATTTATCTGTCACATAAATGTTTGCCCCGGCCGGGAATTGAACCCGGGACTCCTCGCTCGGCAGGCAGGGTCACTACCAACTTAATATCTTCGCGGCCAGTAGATATTAAGTCTTGAAGGTAACTTAGCTAGAAGAATTTTAACATTTGTCAATGGTCGGTAGTTTGAAATGAACATTTCGATACATGTGCGGAAAGTATGTCAATTTTTCACGAGTCTTCGGTTTAAGTCAACAATAGAGACGAGCGGAAACGACAATTCCGCACGTGTATCCAACGATGTTTTTTAATACATTTGCAAAAAAAACAACATTTTTGAAATTTCAATCGTAAAAAAAAGTTATTTTTCGACGGTAAGTTTCTTTTTTTGCACAAGACATGGCAGGACAACGGTTTCTATACATACAGCCTATTCAATGACAATATTTTTTCTAATTTCAAAATAATTTTAATTGCGATATTTATTTATTTACATGATACTTATATATTCAAAAAAAATTCATGTATTATGAGTACTTACGCGGTAAAACAGTCATTTCATACAAAATGTACAGAAAACTTTTTGATTAAAACCCTCCTTCATGCATTTGGAGATTTTATACAGGAGGAAAACAAAAAGTACTAGTGCGTAAAATAATTACTTTCCGCACGCTGAATACACATAGAAAAGTCTCATTTTTGCTCAATGTATTAAAAATATTTTTTGCAGTAATGTATAAATCAAGGCTGGAGGAGTGAATTCTATTATACTTAATTGTTGCTCTTTTAACGAACAAACTATGTTAATACAATTGTTTGAGTTGGACAATTGAAAATAAAAGTAAATTCGGTAGGGACAGAATTTGATGTGTTAAATTAGTTATCATCTGATATCGAGATAATAATACACATTATACGCCTAGTTATTGCGCGCCATTATGGCATTGATTTGTGATCGTGACATTTCCATTCAACTAATACCTCGAATAAGGGCACAGCTAAAACATATGACAAAATAAATAAAAATTTGGTTCCTTAAAACTCTTGCATGATGATTCAGTCAGTGTATTTGTAATTGTCATAATAAAAAGTCTTTCTGTTTCATAAAAGATTCATAGTGACGGTAGTTCAATTTGAATTAATTATAACCTAAGTTTCTCGCCTTTTATGGATAAAAAAAAAACAGATCTAGGAACAGTTAGAAAATATAAATTTCAATAAGATGTTTACACATAAAACGTTTTGGCGTATATTTTTAATATGTAACACTAATTGGACTTAACTTCTCAAATTAGTCACAATGCACATTAAAATTAGGAAATTTTTTATCTTTTAGTAAAATATTTCAGTACTCGAATCTAATTTAATCTTTATATTTGGTAAAAATGTTTGAGTTGTTAATGTGAAATGTCTTGTTTGTAAAATAATTTATAGATTATCCGGTTCGATATCGTTATGACACTTAAGTGTATGTCACAATTTCCTAACACAAAGTATGAATGAAACCACAGACTGTATATATGTATATATATATATAAAACTAACAACTCTTCGCGTCGTATCGGGAAAAGGTATTTTGTGCAGTATTAGAAATGTGTTTGTTTTTCACTAAATTATACTTCAGTTTGAAATGTTAAATACCAACTTATGATAAGGAACTTAACTCTAAAAACTACTCGCACACAAATCCTTTTTAGTGAATGCCTTTAATATTTAGATATTGATATTATTTTTTATCTATTTTTTCTTTCGACAACGTACATATATGAAATCATCGCCAAATACAAGTTATATTATGTCTATTGGCGGGTGTATACAAAGTTGCAAGCAAATCAACGAAGGCTTGACAAAAAACTTCATACACTCAGTCCACATTTTAAACCTTATAATGAAAACATTTTTAAACCCTTCATTACATATCTTTTTATTTTTAAACGAAACACCTCATTACTACACTGTTAAAATGACTGAGGCAGTCCGATACAAACGTGCGTCCCTTACTTTGTACCGTTAGGGGTTGAATTTTCTAAATTTTTTAGAGACGTGGTTGTCTTGTGAAATTGAAAATTGTGAAATGAATATAATTTCAAGACGTGAAGTGCATGTTATGATGACATTACTTCACCCGATTAAGCGGAACGTTTACAAGTTTTATATATTATATTAACTATACTTTGATACACAGTCACACACACATACCCATTGCGAAAAATGCGTATCATTGTTTTTACTTTTTTAAGAAATTGATGCTCATAAGTTTAATATCATGTTATGGTTATATTTTCACACTTGAAGAAACAAATGAATGTATTTCCGCGAAATTCATTCGGATCGGGTCGTCTATAAATTAAGTTAAAAGATGATAATATTTTCAAAATCTCATTCTAATAGGTACACATAAATCGTATTTACATTTGTGTCAAGTTAAGTTTATATTAAATTAGTATTGTTAAATAAGTATATAACACGTTACCTTCACGATTATATATATAGAGTTATAGTTGTACATATTTTGATTTCTGTCTGTATGGTAGTTAGAAAACTATATGATGTATACAAATAAGTCATAGTCATAACAATAAAAGTAAATAAAGTAGTTATTGAATAAACATAACATTTCATTGAGTTTTTTTTTTCAATATTTTCTGTTTTATTTTTCTAATATCTACACCAGTAACCCAGTAAGGAGACAGTAATGAGGTTATTGCTAATAATTAATGTTTTGTATGGTGGAGTTGTCGTAATCTCACAAAATAAAAATTAATATCACCTGCCATTAATTAGCACATAAGATCATGCGTATTTGTATAATATACACATTGCATTTTTGATTTACAAAACTTGTTGAATTCTTTATCAATTGAGTAAGAACGCAAGATCCAACCAACTTTCCAACTATCTTTTTGTAGTTGTTTACGTCAAATACAGTTCCTAGTGGTAAAGTTTTAAGCACCAGTTTACAGTAGAGGAGTTGAATATTTAATTTGTTCATATGTAAATACATATAATACGTACATTATTGATGTTTTATATTATACAAATAAATTATATTTGAAGAATACAAGTATTAAAATTCTGGTAATGGACAAACATTTACCCAAGGACGCCTTAATTTTAGGTACATTTAAAATAAAAACGTATGATATATTGAATTAAAGGTTATTTAGATATACAGTATTAATTGTTAATTTAAGTTAATGTATCATATCATTGTTTGGATTAGATAATGTTAATATATTATGTTTAATTATTAAGTGTCCTTGTTTTTTATACTTAGTTTATGTAGAAATTTTTATTTTATCGAAGTGTTCATTCCAAATAAAATGTGAGTCTATTTTAGGACGGAGATGAGTTCGGTCAAATAGTATGGTTTGAATAGCACACAGTCAAAGCTGGAGGCTCAGCATGTGACGCTATTTTCAGGATATTTATTGTTATCAACACGTAGTATAGAAAAATGTCTGTGAATGAATGAAATTAAATTATTTCAAACTGATTTATCCACAACTTGCTATAGACTCAATAACCAATGAAGATGCATTGACCTTAATGCTTTTGTGTCTTGTATAAAAACATATAAATTGTGGATTTGTTAAACTAAAGTCTCTGTTACTGAAGTCTGATAATTATTTCATAATATTCAATAAAATACTATGTAAAATGTATAAAAATACATTTGAATGCAAAAGTTTTTGTCATATTTTTAGTTGTGATAATTGTTTTTGTTTTAATTCATTCATGCACTTTGGATGTTCGAGTTAAACGATTAAGCTAAGGGTAAATAAACTTGATATTGTGTAAGTGTACAGGTCATAAATTAAAAATCGATAAAATATAGCGCTTTCGAAAACATAAATGTATTGCACATACTTATAGATTACCTGAAGAACCAATCATACAAAACTACAATTAACTAGTGAAATAACGATTTCCATGCAAACATTATTACCTCCTTCTGACCCTTTTAAGGGGTGCATCTCCAAAACTGATTTATTAGTAGCTGCCGATGTCATAAATACACCAGTTAAAATTTGAAGTGTCTTGCGGTCAAAAAGAGTGGGCACTCTTTTTCAAATATCAGAAATACGTTTCATATGGAATTTTAAAATTTGTCGCAAATAATTTATCCCGCTATTGCATTGACATGTGTACATCACTCGGATGCATGGCAGTTAATTTATAATAAAAATAATTAGTGTACAACATTGGTAACATTAAACTTAATAAGTTTTGTTAATTTGTAACAAAATATCTGTTATCTTTTAATTTACATGAGGTACATAATTGGTAATTATTTGTTAACGTTATTTTTAAGTTACAATTTTGTACCATATAGTTTTTACTTGTAGTACATGAAAAATGCAGTTGTTTGAGATTTTAATTGTTCGTATTGGAGTCGCCAGCAATTGTATTCGTTTAAAACTAATAATTTAAGGAATGTGTAATTGGCGGAAAATATTAAATGTGAATAACATCCCTGATTCTGATAGGATTTGCATGTGCAATAGATTTTCCATTCTTTTTCAGCCGCTCTAAAATAATCACTATAATAATTACAGACATATGACCAACGGTGAGATAAAATCCAATTTACATGACACTTGGCATATGTATTTTAATTTCTCGAACAACTAATATTTCTATTATATTTAAGATAGTTAATATTAGTTACTTTCAGAAAATTAAATTATTAAATGTTGTTAATGTACTTTGCAACAATGCACGAAAAGCATGTACTATGGTATGTATTGCAAGATGTGTTGCGACTTCCAGTACTTATAGAAAGTTGCACTATCAAGCTGTTCTTACGGGAAACCGTCGTAGAATCAAATTACTTTGATGTTGCTCCTTTGAGAAGCAAATGTTTTTTATGTACAGTGGTGTACATGTTTAGGTGACCATTTTGACGTCGAAATTGTACCATAATCATTAAATAATGTTCTATTTCCAATAAAATTGTTAATAACACTTAGTTTATCAATGGCTACCTAACCAAATAAAAAGAAAATCGGTAACTTGCAGAGGAAAAAATAGAAGGTACTGAACTGTTTAGTCTGTACTTTGCTCGTCTTGTTTTTTTTTTAGTTTATATATAGATTTTCAACAATTTCATAGTTATGATTTCTTCAGATAGTGATGCTGGAGTCCAATAAACTGATTTTTCACATATTGCAGAACGGTATTTGTAGGGCCGTGGTCTATGCCATTAATACCATTATATATTTTCCTCAAAAGCTATTGCAAAGTACATTAATATAAATTTAATGAATATATTTACTTAACCTTTAAATAACTTGTAAGTGTTAGTGATGATAATATGTATGAGTATCTTAAAAAATTATATTACCAAATTGTACATGTCTCTCACAGAAATAAACAAATAACACTGTATTGTTTTATTAGTTTTCATGCCTATTTATTTTATTGATGTGGGCGAAAGCTTGCTACTGATAGATTTGTGTACTTGGTTCAAATTGAAAAATATTATGCTAATATTATAATGTGCTTTATATTTAAAATAGTAAAAAAGTGAATTGCTGTCATTACAGTCAGGTGGTATCTTCATTTCGGCGTCGATAATTTATATGTACTAGAAACGCTCGTTGGATGACTTCAGTGGCGAAATTTTTTAGGAGATGCCGCACATAATTCTTGCAACACGATGAAGTACATACCATCACGAGGAGAATGCTAGTGGTAAAGACCGATGTAAAGTGCAAGTCTAGTAGGTATTGCTTTATCAAGCGTGGCGATGCGAACGTAGGTATTATCGTTACTTCGCAACACGCTGCGCCCTCATCGCCTCGCCCACCATCCATGTTCTATAGTTGGAGGTCTGTTGCCCTGTGGTGCACCGCGCATAACAAAATATACAAGAGTATGCGCATACAACATACTTATTACATTTCAAAATTGCACCATGCTACTTTCATATGAGTGAAATGTATTTTTGTCAATATAATTTTGACAAACGAGCAAACCGTCCATCTGATAGTAAATGGCCACCGCCTGCTTGAACACTAACACGAGACAACACCAATTACAGGCCAAGGAGGAAACGAGGACCGAGTTATTACTGGTTCTTCAAGACAACAAGAATAAATTAGTGTCCAGGATGGTAGATAGCCAGACATGTAAAGAAACATGTTACCATCTAATAGTATTGAAATTAAACAAGTGGTACAGGCCCCAGCGATCTGCATTAGATGTGACCAAATTCTATAACTAAGTCCATTAATCAGAAAGGAACCCCACGGACGAAGGTTGGCTTACACTCAAGATGGATGGAACCGCAAGTTATCTAATAAATACTTAAAAAAGCTTATCTAAATCAAACATTTATTATTAAAGACAAATAAATTTTCAAAGAAAATCCTTATACTATTCCTAAATCAATAAAAACACAACTACCCTCTGGTATAAAGAAACTAAGACGGGATATAGTGGATTGTTTATAACAACCGTTTGAAATTTGCAACATAAACGGCACAGTAATTCTGTAATCTCACATATCATTCTTACATATCGTTAGTAATTTCTGTTTCCTTCATCGTATCTTAAAAATAGCAATGGAAAAATTTAATCAGAATTCGTTTTATGTTTCTTACTTTAATAAAACATACAGGTAAGTAAAACAAACTCAATTTATTATTTGAAAATACCAATCCGCTATACCCCGTCCTCTGCTAATCGATAACCTAAAAGTACAAAAATACAAAATAATGTATCATAGGTAATCTTACGACTGTACTTGGGTGCTAGATATAAATTTTTGCTTTCAATCAGCTATTAAATAATCAAATTTGTTCATACCCTAATTATTTATTTTTGAAAACAATTTAACAAGTGTATCATAAGAGCACACTAAAATACAAATTGCCACAAACAGGGTGTTTATAACCATGGTTATTAATGTCCGTGATATTGCGTTACCGCATACCTTATGTAGGTTGAATATATTTACCGTAAGGTAATTTAACTGAATTTACTTTTAATACAACATACCGCATCCTCTTTTTCCATACTCACAGAATAAAATCATTTCAAAATCGCTGTAGGACCATCAATATATGCTGTTCACGAAATACGGTTATTTAATTTTTAGGATTTATTACGTTTTAATCGTTATTTTTTAGATTAAGCACAATACCAACATTATAATGTTACCGCTGAGAATTATAAGTAATTTGGATCTGTTAAATGCAAGAATTGAGTATTATATGCTGAATAGGTAACTCATGTGTATGCAGACAATGGAGATATAACATGATATATTATTAATATACAGTATAATATCGTTTTGGAATATAGTTTAGCACAGTTTACCATAGTTTATCACAAAAACCACATTTTCTTTACTTATATGCTTTGATAAGTCGTATCTTTACTCTCCAGTAGCGGTTATTATCCCAAATCTGAATATTGTTAACAATAAGCTGAAAATAAAATAAAAATAGACATTTCAAAGTGTTTTTGCATTTTAGCCAAACAATGAAATATGTTTATGATATGGTGGTTAATATTTAATTTAATTGGAAAAATTAAATTACAGTGGTGACAATGATTTACCAGTTACATTCACATGGTTTAATCAATATTATCGTTCAATTAATACTTTTTTTAATAATTTAATGCTTGTTTTATTTTTGAAACTATTTCATCTAAATTCTCTAAGTCAACAAAAGAGTATATAGCGGGGCCGAGTGCACAATTCCGAACACAACATAAAGCACGACAGGAGTACGAAGTTCAGAATGTACAACGAAATCCGGATGGATGGTACCAAAGGAACGAAATATTCTTTTAATGAATTTAGCAATATTGAGCAACCATGAAATATAATTACAAAGATACATTATAGGTATATTGCTTATAGCAGCTTCGGCTTATAGCAGCTTAATGACACTTGTATGTGGGCACTATTATTTCCGCTAAACGTAATGTTTATATCGACAAAATACTTTCAAACATATTTTTTTGTATGTATTAATTTACAGCCGGTTTCAATAATCTAAATATCCCTCACTGATGGTTATGAAGATCATACATAAAGACACACATACTACATAAAACGTACATGTGATTCCACTTTTAAGTTTATGTAAACACAAATTTTTTACTTATGTATTTTCATCTATCGGTAGGAGGGTTTATTGCAAAAGAAAAAAAAAGAAAAAATAAGAAATGGACCGTCAACCAGCAGTAAAGTTGAAAACAGGTGTTAGTGCCAATCACACTTATGGACTCAATAAAAAATGTATTTATTACTTAATAGGTATTACAATTATAACCTTATGTACTAACACAACATAAAAAATTGCCATTGTAGTGTGCACCGAAAATTAACTATATAGTACAGGTGTACTTCAATTTATTGGTTATTAAGAAACATCTGCTTTAGTGTCTTCGAACAAATACTAATAACTGAGTAGTTGGTCCCTTTCTAATGCCTTAAAAGTAAAAAGTATACAAAATGACCACCACTCATTTATGTATTAATTATGATTTCATATACCTTAGAAAGATAGGTATGTACCAGATGGTTTTCTAAACAATTTCAGTTGGTTTCTAATGAATTATTATATGTTAATATCATGTTATAATTATTATGTTCATAGTAATGTTACAAAACTAAGCCAAACACAGAATCGCACATGAATATATTCCAAATAAGTCACATCTATGGGATTAGATCCTAGGATCAAGTATTTTATAATTTTAATGACCAAATTACCTAATCCCATTTATCTCCTCGATGCAAGAATTATCCCTACTATTATATTAATAAAAGCCTGCTAATGTAATGTCCTGAAATGTACAAAGAAACAATTATTACTGTAAGTAATTCTTTGCATATATTTACCTATATCATTTCATTTTGAGAATTTACAATACAATAATCAATGAACAATACTGTCGGGAATCGCATTTTGAAGAACCTATGATGTAATACATAGCTGAGATCTGCAAAAACTAAAGTTTGTAGTCTAATCTAAAATGGAACCTTAGGGTCATAGCACACATAACAACTCAGAAAACGATCATCACTGTGTCAACTCGAGTCGTCCAGTATTCTTTGCATTAAACTTCCTACTCCAACACACACTTATCGGAATCGTATGATAATCGCCTCGCCTTGGGACAATTCAGGAATTGCGGTGTGGCTTGAGTTGATACGGAGACGATCCCTGTCTGAGTTGATATGTGTGCCATGACCTTTCATCTATATATTTTCCTCAGAACAATTTCAACCTTTTATAATTTTCAAATTATGTCAACAGATTCAATTGACACTTGGTAACAAATAAGTGACTATCATAATCAATATTCAAGTTCAATCTTCAGTTTGGAGTAACGTTATTATAGGTGCCAAAAGTACAGTATTCTAACTTTTGTAAAACGATAACAAAACACTATGAAAACAGCAGCATTATGAAATTAAGTGTACAGATCCAGCAAAACAATTTATGGGACAATATCAAAAAAGCTATCTCAAATATAAATCTGTTGTTACATACTTATAGTTCTTAATATTAATAACATTTTTATATAATAAATGTGCAAATTGTTTTTAAATCCAACACTCACTGTTAACTCATGTTTCAGTCCCAATAGGTTGTGTTTTACAAGAGAGCTTATCTACTCTCTTGTTTTATGTCTCATTCACCCTGGCCAGCTGCTTGTCGGAGGAGAACATAAATTTTCTCCTTGATCCAGTCCTTGTTGTATGGTGCATAGGTGTTTGTAGACTTTTGGTACACAAGGCAACTTAGATCCGCCAACTGTAATTGACATGTAATGTATCAAAGTTTCAGAAATACTATATACACTTTTCCAGTAGCTCTCCAAGTTTGTGGTAATATTTCATGGTGAACTTTACCATACATTTTTTTTTATGGAATGAATCTGACACCTCTGTCTTATTCATTGACCATCAGGGCATACTTTACATAAGACATGGGCCAATGTAGAATGTGCACTCTTCACAGAGTAGCAGTATTAGAAACTAGCATTTTAAAAGGATATAAACACAGGTAAGCTGTGGTGCTAAGATATTGTAATTAATATGATACCAAAGAGGATATCTCTATAAACACTTGAATATAAACAGTTTCTTAATTTGAAATGTTTTATAAAAGTAAAAATACTAATGTTCCAGATATTAAGAAAATACATGAAACATACAAGCTTATACAGCTTCAATTAAGACTTGGGAGAGCTTATACGGACTTACATAAATATTCCTCATTACTATTGCATATAATCTGTTTTGCAACTTTAGAGGTATTATAAAAAATAAGGAATTATAAAAATGGATGATACAGAGATCATAAGTAAATTATAATTCATAACATAGTGACAATATGCTTAAGAATGAAATTGTAAAGAATTAAGCTAATTTCAGCAAATAATTATGTCTTGATATAGAAAGTGGCAAATTTAAAAATATACTTTTATCTGATATGATCTGATCTGATAACAATCTTATAGTTATATACAAAAGTCATGTTTAAGCAGTTTTGTCTTTAAAATAATCATTAAGTTTGTAATTACATTTCACCATAAAAAGGGTTCTTACTTTGTTTTAAATTTACAATAAGACAATTATGCCAATTCTGATGCCTATAAAGTTTTAAATATGTTCTCGTAACCGAACCAACTGTCATACGCCGGGTACAAGGCCAGCCTGGTTGAAGGCTATCTAATGACTAGATATTATGTAAAAAGTACATAATCCCAATTATAAAAATCTATAATCAAAGTTGCACATTCATGCCAGTTCTGCTTTTTAAGAAGTCCATTGAATTAAACTTTTAACGTTTTTAATTGACACGAGTATTGGTAGTCATGCTTATGCTGTAACGGATTTTCGTTTTAAAACAATTTCAAGATTAATTCAATTGTTATTACCTTATTGTATCAAATGTTATTACCAAAATTGTTGATGTAAATACTTTATAGTTTTTCTTACCTGATCAACAAAATCAAACAACTGGGAGATGTCGTAAGTTATTGTAGGTGTATTAGGATTTCGTCTCTTTAAATGTTCTTCGTATATTTTACATACTCCTTCCATGCAGTCGTTTACGCTCTCGTAGTCAGAATATGTCCTAGTCTCAGGCCTGGGGCCGGGCTGAACCAACAGGATCGTATGCGACTAAAAATGAAAATGCAATACATAACCTACAATAGTTACCGCCATTTTCATAAACGTTAATTATGATCATACGAAAAAGTAATACTTTACATACCATTTCAATAGTAGCTTTTTATGCAATAAACCAAGATTAAATAAATACGTCTGCAAAATAGCTTTCTAGTTACCACACTGCAAGATCTTGTATGTAGGGTTTGTATCATCGAAAATTTCTAGATCCTAGTTCTTTCAATTTAATTCAACAAATCGATGACGACAGATTACTTTCGACCACAGGTTAAATAGAGAATCATCACTATATATAAACTATGTTACCTATGGAAAAGAAGTTTATATCAATATAAAGAAGTTACAGGAGATATTGTAATAACATTGATCTATAGTAAATTCAATGTAGTGTACAAAGTTATGGGTGGTTGCTCAAATAGATTTCACTGTTAAACATCATGATGAAGCCCGCAATATCCAAAATCCCAACTCTTATGTTAAGAGCAATCTCGTGGCAAAAGATAAAAATAAAAATGATATTACAGTAATTTCAGGTGACCAGAATTATATAGCTTAATTTAAGAAAAGATTGAAATGACATATTTATTATACATGTGGTACGGTTTGGATCTATGCAACAAGAATACCCTGTATGTGCCACGGATTAATATGGTTTCCAACATCTCTTTTCTATGTATCAAAATTAGCGATGCTAATATGTGGGGATTCCCCGAATTACGGGGAATCCTAAGTCGATTGGGGGTTGATGTGGGGATTGGTTCTATGCGGGGAAAAGATTGGGAATGTTACACTTGTACCATAACAACTGATAAATGACTCTTCGGACATTTTCTTATTATTATTAAACTATTATAATCGATTATTACAAATGTAACCAATTACTTTTTTACTACAGGACATCACCAGTTTATGTATTGTAAGAAGGTACATCTCTATATGGGAAAGCCCCTGTCTAGGAACTTATACAATGACTATTCTATTTCTATTCTCTCTATTTCATTAGAAATACACTTATGTTGTATTCGATTCTAAGTTTTGTTTTTATAACGAGGTCATACTATGCTGGATTTCACTCAGCCTGGACTTGATATGGGCGATGACACCGAAAGCTACTGGGGAAAATATTCAACTTTAAAAACGCTGCAAGACAAAATTTGTTTCCAAATTTAAAAATAGTGATACAGTTTTTACTCGTGCTGCCATTTACTAACGCATCAATAGAGAGGAAGTTCAGTGACTTAAAAAATATTAAAACAGCGAACAGAAACAGACTACATAAATAGTACACGGTAGTTTTCTAATTAACTACTAGAGACAAAAAAAAATATAATATTTTCAAATTTATACCTTCCAGAACATGTTAAATTGTATGGTATGGCAAAAGCCTTAATAAAAATGTATAAAATCTGCATAAATTTATTTTTTTCCTTTATTTCTACGTGTAGAGAATTAGAATATTTTCTCCCCGAATCTGAGGAATTTCGCTTTAATTTTTGGGAAATTAGTAAAATGGGTATTGACAACCTTGGGTACGAGTACGTTGTTATTCTATGCTTTAAGCAGTTATAGTTTTTGAGATAGGACTCCAATAATCAGTACTTCATTTGTGGTGCTGTACTCCTGCGGTGTTTCTCTGAAAACAACAGATATGTCTACCAAGAACCAATGCTGTATTCCCGAATGCTTTAATAGTGATGTAAAAGTATAACATAACATAATTAGCGGAAAAAGAAATGTAAATTACGCCAATAATCCTTTACCACTATATTGTAAATATTATTATATATTAAACATTACAGGAAAAAGGTAATACAAAATTTTATTTCGTAACCTCCGACTCCATTATCACAACATGTAAGTACTTAACACTATTAAAATATTAAATTAAATGTACTTAATATTTATTATTCTACAAATTTGGTGTTAAGTAATTATTTGTTACAAAAATTAAAATTGTGAAACCTAACTATGGGCGTCATCAATAGAATGTAGTACTTTAGTGGAGAAAACACAGATGGAGCTACTAAAGCTATTCCCGTTTAAGCGGCGAAGATTGGTCTCTATTTCAGTATATAAAAATGTACTCTGTGCTTTAAGCTTTAAATAGTCTGTGGCGATAATGTTTTGACGTGAGCGGAAGCTTTACAAGTTCAGCCTATTCTATTTTAATTCTAATCATAGAGTAACTTATATATAGACTAATTTTAATAAAACACAAAGTACGTGAATGATACATGATAACTGTTTAAGTCATAGCGTTTAAAGGATACAGGCGCCATGGCGCTTAGCTCTTTAGCGGAAGAATATTTTCGGACGTTAAACCCCATTGCTACAAAGATCCATGAAGATATTACAGAAACAAGAAACGCCTATGAAAACATTTGGGATTCATTAACTGAAAAGGAAAAGGTAAATTCACCTTTTATAAATGTCGTCAATATACAGTATTATGATAAACTTTGTGTCACCATATACAGTAGATTTTAATAAGTATCTCAGTATAGCAAGAGGCATTGGGCAATTTATGTGTCACATTGAACTAATTGAAGTTGTAATTATCTATGTTATTTTACTTGCTTGTTGCAACCCATTTCCTCGGGCTAATAATTGAGATAGAAGCAAACCTCACCAAGCTGCTCTAGTGTGAATGTGCCAGTGGGCTATAAAAGAAGAGTCTGTTGATTTTGTCTCCTAAAGGACCCCAACATAGATTCACAAGTATTTTTTCAAGAACAACCAAGGCAAGCTACAAAGTAGCAAAGTCCTAACTTGACAAATTTCCCCACCCTGTCATAGATCATTAGAATTCAGTCATCAAAAATGTGTTCTTGCTATGGGCTTTTTATTTATCAACACTAAAAATATTTATATAACTTATATTTTACAAAAAAAAAATTAAATGTATTATTAATTTTAGGCAGAAATAATCAATGAGTCCATAATAAAACCAGATATAGTTCTTAAATATGCACTGCTGGATACATTAGATTTTGATTTAAATGACCCACCTGTCAGAAAATATGATCTAATGTCATTCTTTGGTCGAGAACATGCAACTAAAGTTATTCAAGATGAGAATGGGTCGTATCGTGATGAACACTCTGGTCCATTTCTTTATCAAACGAAAAGTCAGCTGAATCTATGTGTGTTAAGCGAGCATAGGTGCGTTAAAGATGTTAGATCTTTGTCTCCACCTCCAGTGATGACAGAACTAGCATTATCACATTCAAAAGTAGTATCTGAACTGAAGAATGCTTTAAAATCACATGACGTGTTGAAGAATTACAAAGAGAAAGACAGTGAAAGGGACCTTGTATCACCATCAGGTTTTATAAGTAAATTTATAGGGAATTTCAAGAGTAAGGATGAAGAGAGGGAATGTCTGATGCCTTTAGCAGCTCAAAGTCAGATTGTAGCATCTTCGGATAACTTCTTTCGAACTAACTTCAAGAGTCCGCAAAACGAAAGCAAATTTGAAAAGGATTATCGAAGCAGTGTTATCAAATCTAGTAGTGGTAAGTTATTTTGTTTATATAAATACCTAACAAGCCAGGGGTTGGCTAATTGATGGTAAGTAGTCACTCCTACCCATGGACACATCCATATCAACAAAAGCATCAGCGATACATTTCAAACAAACAATGAAGTGGCTTTTGAAATTTCTCTCTAACATTGCAAGCAAAACACATTTAAAATTATTTTATAGTTTAATCTAAACAGAGAGTGGTAGCCAGCCAGTTAGTACAGAACCATGTACAAATAACTACTGGGATTCAATTGGTCGCTACTGGAGGGAATTGATGCCGTTGCCCTGTCTGTTGTTATTCTATATATTTATTACCACTTCACTACAGCACAAGGCAGATCTGAAATGTATATTTTATAAGCAATGTTAAAATTTGTAAAGTTCAAAATAATGTTTGTTCTTCATTGTCCGTTTGCCTTTGAGTTACAATGATGTTATTACCGTACATTCAAAGATTTCAATGTTTGTCATTGATAACCAAATGTACATTGACTAGGTCTAAGTATATATTTGTGATTTAAGGGTTTGAATTGAATCATCATTGAAGCACCTCATTGTCATGGCATCATGCGTTACCCTAAAGTAGTTTGTCAGAAGTTGTTATGTTACCTACTGGCAACAGCTTAAGAACTTCTGCCTAACAGTTACAACCAGGATTGAGGACTTGACTTGCCTTCCACATGAAAACCAGAAGTGGTCCAAAATTTTGGCATCAGCGATCACTCATGCAAATTCAATTATGGATTGTTTTAAGGATCTCAGTTACTGAGAATAATACATAAAATCGTAGTTGAAACAAGGAAACATAAACAATTTGAATTGAAACCATTTGAATACACTTTCTATAAGGAAATACTTGTATATTCTGGACATTATGTACACATAGAAGGATATGTAACACTATTTACATATGGAAGTGATAATTAGTTAAAGCTATTAGTGAACCAAATGAGGTTTGTTTTTAAATAAGCTTTTAATCACCGTGTCTCAATAAGACAAAACACATATTATTATATGATAATACTAAACATTCAATGAAATTTTAAATTATCTATAGTGCCTTAATAATTAAGGGTTTTGAAATTTGAAAACCATGCTTATATTAAACTTAGTAATAGCCTAGCGTCGGTGTGTGTCGTGGGTTTTCTGAAGCATTCCCGTCTGCACCACTGCTTGTGCCTTAAAGTTATGTGGTGGCAAGCAAAGTACCAGGTTATCATAAATCGAAAGATGTAGCTACATATTACATATAATTAAACACAGCTGACATCATCTCTACCTACGTCGGGTTTATTTACCTGACTAATTATACAAACATTGCAAACGTGATAGGGCATGTGAGTAATAACAATCAAGGATGGATTAAAACAATTATGTACGTACATAGCTATTGTGTTAATAATTTCCAACTCAACAGTTATGGCTGATAACTGCGTTTTATATACTTTATTTAATACTATTCGACTTTCCTTAGCATCGGGACATAATTACGTTTATTTTCTTTTTTATTTTTATTTTTATTTATTTACAAAATCCACAGCTTGTAACAAAAATATCCATATAATGTTTAAAAATATCCATTCCCACCCGAAGCAGTTGTTATTAATTTTTATCAGATGTTTTCTTTCCTGGCATAAAATAACATCTGATTATGTATATTATTATTACTATTATTACGTTTCCACACTCACACCCCCGCACTAGGATTCCCTGTGTTGCGGGTGGCATGGACAAACACTTAAATGTCTGCCCCGGCCGGGAATCGAACCCGGGACCTCACGCTCGGTAGGCAGGGTCACTACCAACTGGGTTATGGGGGGGTATGTATAACGTAAATTGAGTCTGATAGACAAAAAATTAAAAAAATATATGGATATTATATACAGATGCAGCCGCTTTGCAATTGTATCATTAGTATTACAAATTAATTATCACTAATGTATATATTACTAATGTATGTGATGGAAAACATCGTGATGAAACCTGCGCCACCTGAGAGTTCTTCATAATGTTCTCAAAGATATGTGGAGTCTACACTTGGCCAGCGTTACCGACTATGGCTTTAAACCCTTTCATTGTCAAAGGAGACGCGAGCCCGAGCCTAGCAGTGGGACAGTATGGGTTGTAATGATAATGATGATACATAATGTTGTATAACAGTAGCGAAATTATGGTCGTATATTATCAATAACAAATGCTCACACCCTTACAACACTAGGGCTTCCTGTGTTGCAAATAGCATGGATATACAATAGATGAGGTAACATAACGATACGAGAGCAAAAATTTATCTGTCGCACATCTATAAGTTTGCTCCGGGGTAGGAATCGAATCCCGTACTACTCACTCGACAGTCACGATTATTTTTAACTGTTACGTTGCCAAAAGATGATGTATTAGTTGTTACCGATGTCCGTGGACCAATAAAAACATGTCGTCCTTTTACCATCTACAATTATATGTTCCAGATCTCTCAGAAGAGAACCGAGGCCTTCTGTCCTCAAGCCAGGCTTCCTCAGGAACAGACTTCCAGTCAACGGAAACTCTCACTGAATCCACACTGCCAAAGACCGGGTATGACTTTTTAGATAACTGGTAACCATCACTAACTATTATAGTTATATATATGTATGATTGTTAACTTAAATCAACTACGCAAAATTATGTAGTTATGTTACAAACAATTTCCGTCACCAATCGCTGCGCAGACATTTGGTAATCAAATAATTGCTCCTGGTGAAGTTTCTTAGTAAATTATGATAACATTCTCAACTGGACGGAGACTGAATGGGAACTGTTCGTTAATTAAGTCACCAGCAATTGGATTGGTGACAATGAACTGTTATCCTTAGTCTCATCCAAGTGTTTCTGGGAACTAATCTACCGTATACGTTGTGTAGTTGATCTAAGCGGTTACTCATATAAGCGTCGCATGTTTTAGCCGTGAGGTAATAAAAATCAACCTGTGAAATCTCAAGTGTCTGGATGTCGAGATAAGAACCAAAACAGGTGTGGTCTTTCGGTAGTATTCTACAAAGCGCTTTTTATTTTAGTAGATTTATTTTACTGATCTCCTTTTAAAGAGAACATTTGGAATGGACCGTATTCTACCAATTAACAGTTGTTATTTCTATGTCAATTGATTCAGCGACACCATGCGGAATCTCCAAGGAACTAGATTTGAAAAATGATTTTTGTAGCATCGCTCTAAACGAAATCGACATTTTAGTCTTTAAGGTGAAGGTGACAAATCTTCGACATGGCTGGCGAACTAAAATATTCTTTTTTACGTAAATTGCAACTATATTTTACATCGTATTTTATTTAAAATGCGATTCGTACTCATAAAAATATCGTACTTATAATAAAATTCGCGAAATTCTTTTTGTTCAAAGTACGATTCGAAGGCACCGAATTCACATTACGGCGTAAATAAACGTTGCTTTGTTTTATTCTTTTACAACTCCAATAGTGATTCTCAATTTCGTCGTTTTTAAAAACTGATGTGATCAGTTGATAGTATTGATATTACCAATATTAGTGATCTGTTATATTTTCGATATACCTTCAGAGGCTCCAGATTATTAATTATAACGAAGTTGCGCAATAAAAGCTGTCCAATATTCTCAACTTCTCTAAAATTGTTTGGAACCATTCGCGTTCTTAATTAAAATAGACGTAATTCTTTTCTTATTGTTATCTTCAAAAGATGCCCCTAGGGCAAAGTTCTGATTGATTTTATTACACTAAAACCACATGGGGAACGCAGGAAAATGTTTGTCATCTCATCTCATCTCACGTGAAATGTATTAAATACGGCTTCAATCCGCTTCTACAAAACTTTTTTTACTTCTTGATCGCGACTCCCCAAACCGCTCCACAATTATCTTGGTGTTAAGATTGATGTGGATCGGTACAGGTTAGCAATAACCGATCTTGATCGATCAAGGCCGTTAAAGCAAGTTGAGAAGCACCATACACAGTAGAATATTTCGTGTTATTTATTGAAAAAAAATATATTTTTTAGTCAGACGCTTCTAATATATTGATTGTATTGAAAGCGAACATGGATTTAGAGACACTTGTAATTCGCGTCTGTAACGTTTTGTAAATTGCACATTGTTTAATATATATAATTTTATGTAACTTAAGTTACTAATTAATTAACTTAATATTACGCAAAGATTGAAGCTATAGGTATCACAGCAAAATCACGATAGTTTCATGGTTGAAAATTCTTTCGAACGAAATTTTAAATTTCACATTGCTATAAATTTCAATCAAAAGCTTTAGTTAAATGTAGAGGTTTTTTTTTAGAGAAGTTCAAGCAAAAAATCATTTAGTTAGCCCATTCATCCACCAGACCTTGGAGGTTTATTCCTGGACATAGATCTTCCCTGACTTCCAAGCAATTAATAATTTATCTTAGTAATCGATTACATAATATGTAATTTATTTAATATAATGGTAATTAGAAACATAACGAATAGGAATTGTGTGGCCGATCATTTGCATTTTTTTCATTACTACCTTGGAAATATGCCTGTAACCAACCTCAACGAGGGTTGTATTCTACAAGCCTTTTACTATAATTTGTAACGTTATTTGAGATCAGTCACAGATGCCAGTCCGAAAAGTGGAGAACATAGGGATGTTAATATGTTATATTGCGATTTGAGCTGCGCCATCTTGAGATAACTTCTTATGTCTATTGTAGCAGAGTAGTAGACTGTGTTCCCATAATAAAAGTTATTTTTCTAAGATAGCTCAACTCATTTATTGCGTTTATTGTAATTAATTATTTTACATAGATAAAACGCTTCACATGAATCAATCTTAAATCTAAGTCTCTTCGGCCGCAACATCGATGTTACATAAATAGGAACGTTCGGTGTTATTATTTTATGAGTTATATAAACCTTTTCGATCATATATCTGATGGGTATGATTATGCAAACTATTTAATACGTATGAAAATACCAAAACGAAGTCTCCGCATTCATTAATTGTTTTGGATATCGATATTAGGTTGCGCGGTTCGTTTAGGATTTTTGGTGGAAAAAGGCGTTGAGTGGGTTTTTGATTCTATTCCAGTATGTAACATCTTAAATCTATGTCCTAGTCTTCTTGATGATTACAATATCGCATTGGAAGTGATATTCCAACACCCTGTAAATAGTAAAACTAATGTGTTGTAGAGGCAATTCAAGACTGTATCTCCGCATACACTTTTATACAAAATATTTTTAGTATCCTCATAGCTGAGTTGCGTCATAGAGTGAGTTTAATTGAACATCCTATGTATTATTCAGTAAATATAATTAAGTATTTAATATTAATATTTCGTGTAGAATAAGTCGATGTCATTGTAAAACCTAAACTTCGTTTAGTTTTTGTTCAAATGGATGCTGAAGGCCGCGTATAGATTACAGCGGTACCCACGAGCACAATAGTACTCTAATTATTATGGTATTACAGAGCGACATTGCCAAATATTGTTTATATAACAAGTAATCTCACAGTCAAGACTGTATTTTTTATTATTTATGTTAGAAATAACTAGTTTGTATTTAACTGTGTTTAAGTAATGCTAAATGTGTGGAGCGATTTTATAATATTTAATTTATTGTAGATGGCACCACATGAATGAATTTTAGTTATGCACGGTATTTTATAATCTGCGGATAACAATGCATCATGCCAATTATTATAAGAGCCAAATTGATATATATTCCTTCGTCTTAATTGAAGGACAAAATTAGTAGAAGTCGTTAAAAAATATTGTCGTTTTCATTCAAGACTTAGCGCCATCTATTGATTAATATTTTAAGTAGTCGAAATAACTGCCTTTATTTGTGATCGAACTATTATGTGAGGGATTTATGTGTTATGAATTAATTGGATAAATATTATAAGTACTCTCTTGTATTTATAGCATTTTTTTCACTCAATCATTTTTAAACTATTATTGTGTTCTGTATTGTATAATTTTTTTATTGTTTACTAATGGATTGCAAATATCGAATGGAAATTAAATACTCTACAATAATAGAGATGGTGTTTTTAATGCTTAAATTTCGTTATCAGAATATTGAGGAAGACTATATATAATAGAACAGTAAAGAAATCTCCCAATTTGTAATATAATGAATGTTTAAGGTAACAGAAAAAGTCGAATCAGGAATCGTCAGTCACATTGGAAACCTCTGCGGCATGAGTACTTCTGACAACTAATTACGAGCCGAAACTCAAGTCACCGAGATGGCAACTGTTACAAATTTGGATTTCAATGGGTTTAAACAAATATATTTACAAAAACAACATTATCAACTAAACCATTTATTGAAATATAAATAACTGAAAACAACCAATAAAAAAAAATTCTTCTCTGGAATAGGTGTCAGTTTTTTAAACAATTCAAGCTTATTCTATAAAGCGACATTTAAAAAAAAAATTATGCATCATAGGATATATTTTTTATATCTTAATCTATATTTTGTGATGAAAAAAAATATCCTCTTTTACAGATCTATTTTATAAGATAATGTTCATGCTTTGAAGTTTCACTATATCTATAGAATTAGTACCCGGTGATAATCATACCCTTTTCTACCTGTTGAGCTTTCTCTTTACCAGTAAGCATTTCAATGAGGGTCAATCCAAACCAATATGCAGTACCAGGTCCCTGAAAATTAGTAAAACCAAATGAGTTAAGTCTTTATACTGACTACCAAGATTGCACCGATTCTTAATGGGTATCCCATGGTGCACATTGCTGAACGGTAAGTATCCAAATTTTTTGAGTTATGGGCTCTTACCATATAATATTTATGCACATCAGTATCTTTACTATTGCCTGCCTTATATCAAAGTAAGCAACATTAGTGTCACTGAAGATAAGTATAGAGTGTAAACTCACCCGGCTAGTAACAATGTTGCCATCAACCACGACCCTCTCTCCCTCCACATATTGATAGTCACCAGGGATCTTGTCCTTAGTCGTGGGATATGACGTTACTCGCTTGCCGTGGGCCACACCGTGCGCGACAAATGCTGTTGGAGCTGTGAGTGAAGAAAATAACGTCAACATAAAATTAAAGTAATCTTCGGTCACCTCAAAACGAAACTGATCAAGGTCATAGACCACTGACAGACACTGATTAAGACAGTAAGTCGTTGGGTAAACTTGCTGCAGTTCCTGAAAAGGTGTTTAGAGAATTTTAATGTGTAAACAAATTAATCACAATCCATAATTGTTTCTCTTGGATTGGGTTGCTTTTCACAATAAAATGTAAGGCCATTGTTAATGATGCTTCTTCAAGGTTCAATTATTATTTGACATTATCAGTTCTGAATCAAATAATAATATTAGAGGTAAACAACATAGATGTTTTTTCTGTACCGGCACAAATGGCAGCAACAATTTTCCCACTCTTTTCATGGTCTTTAAGGAGGGTTCCTACAATGGTAGACTTTGACAGACGCTCTGAACCTTCTAGGCCCCCAGGTAGGATGACCTGAAATAAATTGATTAAAAGGTAAGTGATAGATTTTCATTACTGCATAATTCTCTATAAAACCAGGAGTATAAATAGTATAAAATGAAGTCGCTTCTGCTGTCTGTTCGCTTCGATCTTTTAAACTACTAAACGGATTTTATTGCAGTTTTCAGCAATAGATAAGTGATTCAAGAGGAAGGTTTATATATATATGTATAATACACTAAATGGTACCCGCGACTTAGCCTGCGTAAAAAACAAAATCACACTTCGAAATAAAAATCACATCGTCTCGCAAAAACACAATCACACCGTCGTAACTATTAAAATATTTGTAAACTAATAATAAGGTTATTCATCACTCCACACTGCTCCATATTAGTTATCTACATTGCACCCATGCAAAGCCGGAGCGGGTTGCTAGTATTATATAAATGACTTCAGTGTAGTGGTCTAAAGTATGGTTTTCACAACACTTCTTGCCTCAAACATAATATAAACTAACAAATTGATATATCATATTCGTATTCCTAAGAATGCCATGACATGGGTCCTTTAAGGAGCAAATCCATCACACCATGCGATGGAGGCACTCCTGATGGTATGAATATCCCAAAGGCTGGGATCATTTACCAACAGGCAACCTGATTTCTTGTTTGCTTGCTTAATACATAAAAAATATGCTCATAAACAATCAGCGAAGTTTTTCATTAGGTGTGGTCATAAATTTTATGTTTGAGTGTATTGTTCATTAGTGTACAAGGTTTCACAAGAGCTATTATATTTGGAAAGTGTTAATATTGGATGTTGTTTCACAGCAATTATGGCGCCATGTGAGTGAGGTTTTCTCAGAAATGCCTACTCATATGTCGAGCAGTGACATCTTCACCAATCCACGCCACAGCAACATAACAGAGTAAACTCCAAATCTCCTAATAAAAAAAAACTTTACCAAGCTGTGAGCCATTTGGTTAAGGATAGAGCAATGAATCCTTTTTTATTTATTAATATTAAGATAAAGATATCAAAACTAACAGCATCATACTGAGGCGTTGCTGCCAAAGCATCAGCCAAAGACTTGTCGGGCACTAATGTCATTTGTCTAGAACATAGAACTGGAGTATTTCCATCTACACCTGCTAGCGTTACTGTTACCTGTAAAATAAATAGATAATATTAATAAGAGGTTGTATTATAGAACTTAAATTTTATGAATTTACTGGTACAGAAATCATCATAACAATTTTTTCATTATGCACAATAGGGATTCAGGCTGTCCAGTTAGAAATACATGATAACAGATGCAATATATTAAAAAAAAATTGCCTTTGTTTGTACTTACTACCTATTTATGATCTTAGTGTTGTGCAAAAATATAGTTAGTTAAAATTTTGTTTGATATTATTTGAATACAATTGTAAACATGGGTAACTCAGTTAATTTCTTGTGTCAACTCAGTAAGTGAGGTTACTGTGTCAGCTCTTTGAGTGAACTCAAAACCACACCATTGTAATGCATATATGCAACACATTCTTAAGCTTCTCAGCTCAAGCAGTATATGTATTGTCTTAGCGAATGAGTGAGTGAGCAAATGTAACCAATCAGTGCACCGGTGTGTCGACTCATTGATTGTATTGAATTGAGTTACTAACTGTTGAGTTTCCTTGTGATTTGTAATAAATAACACTATGAATATTTTACTACAATAACTCACACCACCCCTCCGGAGCATATCAACGGTAATGACAGTCTCCATCTCCTCAGCACCCTGAGCCAGGATAACCAGTGCTGTCTTGGACATTGTTAAAGATGTACTCAGTGACCTAAGAAAAAGTACCACAATAATAAATATACCATCACAAGGGTTGAAGTCACCAGGAAGGAATTAGACATATCATTTATTTTAATGTTTGCTACATGATGGTATTCAATACTTTATTTTAATTTAAATTAAAATTGTTCCCGTAGATAATATCGTGATCCGGACTGAGTGTAAGAGACTGCCAATCACCAGGGAAAGGTATATATTGCGATGCAGTGTGCAAAATGATAAACCCCCCGCTCAACAGCGAAGATTTACAACACCAAGGGGCTGTTGTTGTCTTGAGTATAACGCCCGGGCAATGAGGGTTTCTTCAAGTCTCGAATTCCCAAGTTTCACCCCCCGCCCCCCGCGGAACTGCACGCCGTCTAGGAAGTCTCGAACAACAGACACCAAAAATAAATCACACATACTTCGTGAAACCTTACACACTCCTGACTTGACTTATTTATACCACTCATTTTATAAGCAGACGGAAAAACTCAGCTGTTTACCTACAACTATTCTACGAGTTGAGATTAAAACTAAGCAAAATCAAACATTAACATAGTCATAAATGCAACATGCAGAATAAAATGCAATATATAATATTAATAAAACGGGGATATTATTAGTCACAAAACGTGTCTATAAAAAACCGAATTGTACAATATAACTATAATAAATACCTAAATCAGTATTTTTCCACAATAAACATAATACATTAAGTTACTTACCGACAATAAAAAAATTTAGAAGGCAATTGAGATACTAAGGAACATCCAAATGTCCAAATGTTTGATTGAAAATTATAATTTATTCCGATTTTTCTGGCCGCTAACAAAAACATGAATGTCATATTAAATACAAATGTCACCTCACGGAGTTTCTAAGTACTCTGTGGTAATTGTAGAGTGTAGAGCTAGAATGTATATATAATTCTGATTCAAGGTTAAAACTAGAGTAAAATAAATCATAAACGAAACTATAACCATCACTACTTAAGAGATGTTTTCGAAAACACTACAAAATTGCAACTAAATTGTAAATACACTTATTTCATGAACTATTTCCAACCCTTATGACTCATGAACGTGGAATGTTTGGCGGATTTTTTTACCCGGAATTATGGCTTTGGGGGTGTTGTTAAACATTATAGTTAATTCCTAATTAGTTAACTTTTGTCCACCTAGCTTGTTCTAGGTGAATTACTGTGCGTCAATGTTCCCTCCTACTTATGATGTGGGAGTATTTAAGAGCAAGGTGAATATACTTTTTAATACCTCTTCTTCGACATTGCCAAAACTCTAACCCGTCATCAAGTCCGGAGGTCGAGGAACGCCCTCCTAGGTCTCCCCAATGAGCTCTCGTCTGACTTGGAAGTCGGTTTGACAGCCATAGTCAGAAACTTAAGTTTCAACCGTTGGTGACATCCTTAAGATCATACATACTCTCTCCATACGACATCACTTTCAGTGTTGACTTCTGAGCGGTCGCTCCTTCGGGAGCGCCGCTAGCATCCTTCTTTCCTAAAGACGGGCCGCATCCGATGAAGGGTTAGAGGCCACAAGGTCAAAGCCATTTCAGGTTGGTTTTTCGTGTGTAGGCACTAGGAATGTTATAGATATGAAATTTTGCAGCCGGATATGGATGCGGATATATGAATAATATTTTACTGGTTTCGGTTAGGGTTATGGATACGAAATTATTTCGGATTGTCCGATTGTTTTGAATTATTTCGGTTACGGGTATTGGATGATTTACACTTGAAAAAAAAATGTACTTCCAAAGTTTGACTTTGTTTCTAGGTATTATTATGGTACTATAATCAGAGAAAAGACAAATTAAATAATAAAAACTCTCTAAAATGAGAACGACGCGGCTAATGTATCGGCTCGGTCAGTGTAAACTTGTCATAAGGAAGTTTATTTTGACTTAACCCCAATTCGAACATATCCGATACTTTTTTATCGGATTCGGTTAGTTTCGGATATATTTTTATTTCGGATATCCGATAGTTGTGGTTATGGTTATGGAGCTCCATAACATCACTGGTAAGCACTCGAGGCTTAGCTTCGTTAAGTCACGCGTGTGTCTCACATAACCAACGTAGCCGGCTGCATTAGTATCCATGAGCATTCACCATCCTCCTCCCGTAAGAGGAAAAAAATGCTTTTTCAGTAAGTGCGTTCAACATCTTCCACGTCATCACTACATACTATTAGGTGGGGTTGTTGTCAAACATAAATTCATATTATGTGAAAAATATTTTAGATAAGTTAATTTTATGTACTTGGCGTAGACAAATTACACGTTATAAAATCATGAGATAAAAAAATATTTACGTCATAGAAATGAAAGAAAAACAGTGCGTATATCAGTGATTCTCAACCACTGTTCCGCGGCACTTTTGTGTGCCGCCAAATTTCAAAAGTGTGCCGCCAAATTTTGCAAATATATAATAATGTTAATATTATT
>PDGT01000002.1:3159433-3208821 GCA_003671415.1 Megathymus violae
AGTGTGTTCTTTGTGTGCCGCCAAATTTTGAAATCGTTAAATATGTGCCGCAACAAAAAAAAAGGTTGAGAATCACTGGCGTATATTAATGTGTACACCAGCAAGAAGTAAAACTTTTGTACGTTATATATATTTATCTCATATATATATTTTAATTTACTTCAAATAAAATAAAATTTTATTCCATTTACCCCTATTATCACAGCCTCCTCGAGTAAAACCTGTGTATTTTTTTTAGTTCAAGAAAACAATTTATGTAATGACTGAGCTCAAGCTACAATAGTAAATATCTGTTTATGCTCTTGTATACTTGTAACTTGATTTTTTCATTTCATTAATTAAAAGTATTTAAAGGTAGTTGATTTAATATTCAATTTAAAATGTGTATCAAAAATCTATATTTTTCGTCAATCAATAAGAAGATATAGTAATTATCTTACTATTTTAATTAACGCGTTTATAATAACTTTACTGGTAATCATATAATATCATTTTTTGTGATTATTATTAATACAGAATCTTATATATCTTCAAATTGTTTCTCTAGCTACTTAACTAATCTGTATTTGTATCTCCAAATATTCTGTGCGTTTGTCTATGCTCGCTTCCTTTCTTTCGTTCGCTAAGTCGCTTATGTCAAGCGGATAGAAAAAATGTTCTTTTTGTTTTATTAATTTTTTATGTAAACTTGACCTTTTAATCGTGAAACATGTATTGGTATCATTAGAATAAATTTAGTTCCTTTCCCATGATTTTTAAAGTGTCCTTTATGTTAGAGTTAGGTGTAAATATTTAAAGTGAGGTTAGATTTCGTTCGTTACAAAACTGTTGAAAATTGAACTTATCAACAACAGAAATGGATTTCGTTAAAAGAGAAGATAGTAATATTATAGAAGAGGAGAATTATAAGGCATATATGGAAGCGGTAAGCTCCATAATATTGTTTTTGTTAAAAATGTTGTGAGCAAAAACTTATAATAACAAATGACTTTTGGATTATTGTATAAATTTTAGTCTCACATTTCTTTATTTGAGAAGAAACCTTTTTAAATGTCATTGAACTAATTCCATAAACATTAGTTACATATTTTTTTAGTTCCAAAAATTATCCTAAAACAAAAATTTACAAAGGGGCGGAGTTACCGTGATTTTATGAAAAGTGATGATCGAGAAAATTAATATCTGTGATTAATTTAAGTACAAATTTATTACTACTTTGATAATTTAAATAATTATTTATATATGCCTTCACTCAAAGTTGAAACAATAAGCTTAAGTTTACTTTCTCCAACAGAAGTAGCCATTCCTTTAGAATCATTTTGAAGAACTGTTATGCCATACTTATTCACCATTCAATTTCACAGAAACCAATTCGTTTCCTAGTGTATACTTTGTATAAAGTAGTCATGATGATGATTTAATGAGAGCGCTATGTTTATATATTGTAACATTCTTAGTATGTCTATCAATTAACTCATAAAGGAGTGCTTTTAACAATGTTACAGTACAATGAAAATCACTGAAAAATAATATGATTATTAGCAATTTATTAATCTATGGCTTTAATATATACACCAACTCTGATATTCCTATTTAAAATGTTTTAGTAACATAGGTTGGAAATATCTATGAGTGTATATAATAATATAGGGGAAGGTGCTGTGATCACTTACCACTCTAGGAAATAAATTAATAGCATATCAAAATCTAATTGAACTCATTGAACTATTATACATAATATATTATACATTATATTATAAATTCAGATTTTTTTAAATAATTAGTAGAAGTTAATGCATGTCAACACCACCTATTTGATGGCATGAACTCTTATGTATTATATAGCCATATACTTTAGAAACGATTATATTTTAATTGCAGGATTAAAATAAGAGATACTCATTAAACTTAAGAGAAGGATAAATTCAGTCTTGTTAATTATTAATTTGTAATGTTTTTATTTGTTACTTGTCATATTTTCTTAGTAATAAATTTCTAATTATAGGTATGATTCGATTTGAAAAATTTAACAAATAATAAGTTATTTCGCAATTACATAAGCCTTAGATAACAAAATTTGATTGCAATGAGTCATTAATGATTTATAACATTTAGATGTTTGAAGTCGGGTCTTTCTTTGTTAAATATATGTACTGTTCTTCATTTCTTCTTAGATTTCATTTTTTATCTACACAACATAGTTTGAATTACCCTATATTTTATAGAATTTGTTTTTTATATTTACAGTTAGTAGATAGGTTGTAAGGCTAGCATAAACATTGTTTTAAGATTAATGGACATCTAGTTGCAGTGATAAAGCTGCTTGATACATTTTGTTATATATTTTTAATTTACATTATTTGTTTTGTATTAGATTGCTCAATATTTTTTCAAAGAAACTTTTAAAACATGTCTGCTTGCAATAATTACTGCATAAAAAAGGCAAAAAATATTGATTGTTTTTTAGCAAAACTATTTTTTACATTCTTTTTAAATTCATGAGCAATTTCTGCTGACTCTATGTGAATAATCACTTATAGCATTACATTGTTTTGTGATATAAGTAAAAATCAAAAACTTCAAAAATGCCAAAAGAAATATGTGATACAGTTGTACATTAAGCCTCAAAAGTTTATGATCATATTCAGGCTATAAAAATAACCAAAGCTTGTTCACAACTTAGCACACATACATTTCTTGATATGGAATATTGTTAATGCATTCATTGTTATTGTCGGATTGCCAAAAGTAATAAAGTTTGTAGTTTATGAAATGAGCCTAATACTGGTCAGATGCTGTATTGGCAAATGTCTAGTAACAATTAAACTTTCTGTGGATGCAATCTGTACATATTTTTTCAAAATTTTTAAAGCTTTATTTGCATTGTGGAGGCAAATATATACATATTTCATATCATCAGCCTCTCTGTTGCATCATATGGAAATCATCAAGATATTAAATGATACCTTGCATATTTACAACTTTATATCGTAAGTTAGTTAACATCTTGAATTCCCTTTATTCAGTGAAACAGATATGTTTCTGGAACAAGTAGGAAAATCAACTATAAGGGATAAAAACAAAATTTTCAAATCGTGTGACAGAATTGGGTTACAATTGTTTTGATTGTTTAATTATATTTAGTTGTTTATTTTTGTATGTAATTTTATATTTCCTGTAGCGAACCAATGCCTACATTGTTAATACAATCAAATAGTAATAAAGCATATACTATAAAATATTTTGCTACAGGTACAAAAAACACAACAAATGGATGTCATAGATTATCAACATACAGCAATATCAATGGAACAGTTGCATCAGGCGATGCAATCATCCCTCAATGCCAGCTCCATCGTTCACAACTTCCAACTGCCCATATCGCCTCGTCAGATGTCTACACTCATGCTCAAGTCAAACCACATCACTAGAAGCTTAAATTTTAACGATATTCCAGCGCATTTACAACGGAATATCAATATATCAGATGTCGATCTAACTCAACCTATGCCAAATGACTTACCACAGAACTTGGGCCGACATGAAGAATTATTAATAAACCAAAATATAGCTAGGAATTTAGATATCAATTTAGCTAGAACTATAGCCAACGACTTGGAGCTTCAAAATTCACTTCATAATTCGCTAGTTCAAAATTTAAGTGAGCAAGAGTTGAGTGCAAATTTGTCGCCCGAACTGGGACAAGCTCTCAATAGGATTAATGATGTTAATTTGACTCAGGGAATAATCAGGGCAGAAACGAATATTGCTCACAATATAACTCATGAAGTAGCTTTATCACATCATTTAAATCGACAGAATTTAGATCAGACTTTAATTAATAATTCGGAAGAAGCGAGGCGAACTCCCGAACATTTAGTTAATCAAAATCAGCTGGAGCAACACATAAATCAGAGATTGGAACAACAACTTGGTCATAGATTAGATCACTCTTTAGCGCAAAGGTTAGATCAAAGATTGGACCAGTTGTTAGCGCAAAGAATGGTAAACGCTGCAAGCTTGCATGAACATCAACGGCAATTGGAAACTAATGAACATTTAATGAACATGCAGTTCCACATCAAGTCCGAGCAGGAAGATGACGGATATTTTTATGATAATATCAATCAAGGTGTCTCTAGCGAGATTAATGGTAAGCACTGCAATTTTCTCAATACAATCCATGTTCCAGCCTGTTAAAGTTTAAACGTGGCAGTGGCCGTGCCATTGTTAATGTATTTTGACAGTAGTAACCAGCAATTTAGCTGTCGCGCTTTATGTTTTGGTGATCTTGAAATTCAAAAACCCAATGCCACACAACATACATCTGCACCGTCTCCGTTAGCAAAAGCAGTAATAAAATTTTTACCTAAATTAATAACTATGGTCATGGCATAATTATGATTGTGGACGTAGCGTTGTATTAGTGACCTAATGTTAAGTTTGTATTATGTGAGATAACTGGTTTAACAAGTTTCTCATTGGAGTCTAGATGTATTTTACGTTTTGACAAGAGCGTTTTGAATTTATTATTGGGTTCTCGTTTTAGTTTTTGTATAGAACCGTGTACCAAGAACCTCTACGCAGTTCGCCTGCATCAACAGATTTATTTTCTTGGACAACCAGACCAGTACTTTACACATATTATGTGTAAGTTGCTTCAACGAACTTTTTGTTTTATTTTGAAAAGTTTTGGAGTTCGTTTAACAAAAAGTGATTAATCTCATACATTGAAGATACAGAATGGGCTTAGATAGCCTTTTAATGTAGACAGCAAGCCATATAAAAAAATATTAAATAATAATTTTATAAAGCTTCTAGCACTGCTAATATCTGGAAACTGCGTTGAACGATTTTGTTACTAAAAGTATAATTAAGTAATTTCTGTCTTCATGAATTCAGACGGATCGCCAATACCGGCAATCAGGGAAAGGATGAAATTGAACATGTCTTATAAAACCGGTGATATTAGAAACCAGTTTATAAGTGACCTTTCCGATTCTTAATTTTATTGAGAATCGCAAAAAGTAATGCGCTCTGTATCAATAAATTGTGCTTGACCTTATAGGACGACACATCACGTGAAAAGTTTAAATTGTAGTTACAAAGTTCACACAACTTCTATTTGCAGAAAGCTACATTAAATGATCAGATGTCCATCCTCAATTTATTATTAATTAGGTACTCGTTTTACTTTTATTTATCATAAATGCATGTTTTCCTTTGTGGGAGGGAGGAAGGTTCTATGCATGAATAGAAGTATATACGATCATACATTGTGCTTGCGGATTGTTGCAAAGTAAATTAATACTTATTTAATAACAATGGATTTCCGCAAAGTAACGCCTGATACTATCAACTACAACCCTTGTTAATCTACTTTCTTTTTACGAATTTCAGGTCACATCCTTTTACAAGCCGAACACCCACAAACGAATACGACAAACGTCGTACAGGATGTTTATTGCGTTTATAATAACCAAATTACGCCCGTGCCAGCTTTAAATCCCATAGATTTATACTCGAGACCGCAAAGTTACGTTCAGAGTTATATTTCCAACAATGTTAATAGAGATAATCCACAAAATTTAGTTGTCCATAAACAATTTGAAAGTTCTAGTCAGTTTTCGGACGAGTTTAAAAAGTTAAGAGAAAATGGCGGTCAGAAAATTGACGGCGTGAAAAATGAGGAGCCAAAGGAAAATTTGAAACCGTTAGACCAAAATAAAATGTACTATGATTACAATAACAGTGAATTCGGTAATAGTGTTGAGAAAAATGAGAACGATGCCAGTTCTCATAATAAATTGTCTGTGGAATTGGCAATGAATATTAGAGGGGAATACGTTTGTTACAAATGTAGTGAGATATTTCCTTCGAAGAGAGCTCTAAAGCAGCACGGGAAAATATGTGAATTCGCAAATAATAAAGAGTTAACGGAAAAACAAGGAAAGTTTACATGTTCACAATGCGCGTACAGGTGTCAATCGCCGGCCATTTTGAAAATACACGAACGGACCCATTCCGGCGAAAAACCGTACTCGTGTACATTTTGTGATTACAAATCGGGACAGAAGAATAACGTGGCGAAACATATTTTAGTGCATATGAAAGAAAAACCTTTTAGATGTCAATATTGTGATTATAGGTGTGCTCAAAAGAATAACTTGGTCGTTCACGAACGCACCCATACCGGTTATAAACCGTTCGCGTGCCCCTACTGCGACTATCGGACGGTTCAAAAACCGAACTTAGTAAAACATATGTACTTACACACGGATCAAAAACCGTTCAGTTGTGACATGTGTAATTATAGATGCGTTCAGAAAACGAATCTAACTAAACACAAGCAGAGACATTTGAACGACAAGGGTGACAAGTTAGACGCTAAAGCACCGACCAAACCCTACAGGCCAAGACAGAAATCTGTCAAATGTCCCCACTGTACTTATCGTTGCGTTCAGAAATCTAGTTTAGAAAAACATTTACAATTCAAACATACAGACGTTCAATCGGATTATGTTCAATTAGAACACGGATTGAATTTAATGAAACATGATGAAATATGTGATGTGCAGAATCTTAGTGTGAAAAAAGACCAGTGTGTTCAAGAAGTATTGGAACCCCTTCAGATGCAGTCATAGTATTAACGTAATATTTTTGTTTCATCTTAATAATTTTTTTGTAAATATTTCTGGTGTCTTGTATACTGTATAGCTAGGCTAAGTACGGTTGTGTGTTATTTCTCATAGTTTTTTAAAATATGCTACAGACTTGAGGTTGTGTGCTAAAGACTTGAAATATCCGCAGGCAAGGCTGCTCATGAAGGTTGACGATTTAATAACGAGAGTAATGGGATCACAGACTGTAGTTTGGTTCAAAGCGAGTTACAGTTATCCACGGGCCTCAGTGGCCATTAACACCAAGAGCTGTTAACCAGATCTATATAAAAAATTGTAATTGTTTCTTTATGAATAGTATCAACAGTATTGTAATAACCCAAATATGTAGATATTATGAAACTGCAACCACAATTTTTCGAGAAAATTATTAAAATATAAAACATATAAATTTACAAATTAAACTGAATCTTTATGCTTTGTTTTTACTTTGCTTTCATAACATAAATGTTATGTAATGTATGGAAAGAGAATATGAAAATAGAAAAAAAAAAATTTTAATCCTTTTAATTTCTTTCAAACAAGTGTGACGTGTATTTCCTTCCTTTGGTACGCAAATTAAATATTACAATTTTGTCTATGTCTATGGTTCAATACTATTGTTATGTATCCTTCGTTTTAAATCGCGCCATAAAATGACATAAGCGGAAAGCGCTGTAGTATGATACTATGCTAGATTTTATTCCTGAATGAAATATTTGTGATAGTTGCGGAATATGAAGTTGAATGATTTTGTTGCACAATATATAGAGGTTCTTTTGGATAATGACCACAATTCAAACGTGTCTGTGATTGTTCAATGTATGATGTGCTTGTAGCTTTTCGGTGCTGTAAAAATACCTTTATATCCAAAAAGCGAAATCCTTAGTTGAAAGCTGTGACGTCACAAACTGATATCTTGCGTAAGCAATAGGAAAAAAAGTTATTTTTAAAAAACTATTTTCCAAGTCATAGTAAAGGGCATAAAAAACTTAACTAAAATCACCTGTTTAATTTAACATTATGTAAAAGCTTGTCTTAATTGGTACCTATTATTTTAGTTATGTATGTTTTAATTATGCAAACAGTGAATGTCGTGGAGGGAGGTGTTGGTAAAGTAATTAGACAATAATTAGTTAAGTGGCTTGATACTAAAAAATGTCTAAATATATCTTTGTTAAATATTCACTGGAATTGTAACCATGTCAGTTTTGCAACTTAAGCATACTTGAATTACCCATATTTATTTATTTAAGTATATTTATATTCATAACAAATAAATAAAAGTGTCCTGACTGGTATAAAAACGTAGAAATAGAGATTTTAATTGTGCATTTTGTACAAAAGTTTCCTCTGAAGGTGTTGTTAGGTTGTTGGGAAATAAGTCAAATGTATGTGTATATATTATGCTCTTATTGCAATTCAATTATGTTTTGATCACTGTCCATGCACAACTTCATATGGGGCAAGTGAAATTATAAAACATAATTATTACAAAAATTGTATTTTGATGTTTTTAGTAATAAGAGTCAAAATTGATTTTAGTCAAATTCAATATTTTAAGATTTTTATTTATTAATAAAATTAAAAATGTTATGTAATAATAGTTGCCATAAATTTTAAATTCTGTGTTTGTAGATGTAAAACTGTTTTTGCAAATAATCGCATTTGATTATTGTTTGACTGTCACAACACTTCTATATGCACATATTTGATATATACTTTTTTTTTATAAGTATTTAATTTCAAATGTAGGACTTTGCTTACAGTCCATCTGCCTTAAGGTACAATGGTTTAATGATTTGTCTAAAGCACAATCGGCTGTTTTACGTGAAAGGATAATGGGGAAAAGTAATAGTAGAATAGTAATAGTAAAGTAAGTTGCTGATGTGTTTTATGTCAGTCTTGAAATATCTATACATATATGAAGTAATTCAAATAGGATTTTTATTAGAGTTTGGTAATAGGCCTTCAGAAATTATGAGGTAAAAACTTACTCTCTTGACAGCGTGATTTCGGAACATCAAATTATATTAAAACCGTTCAATTATTACAGAGTAAATAATTATAACGCGAGTGCGACCGAAAGAGAAAATGTTATTACACTCGCCATCGAATTTTGCTAGAGATCTGGTATCGTGTTTCTTCGTTTCCGGTGATCGAAATTAAGTAATAATGCGACCTGCATTGTCTTCGGCCGGCAACGCGTCGGTGATGTCTTTGGTATTGTGTCCATGGGCAATGGTGACCACTTATTAGACGGCTCATCTACTTGTTAGTCGCCTGAATACATAAACAAGTCCTTTTATTAGACTATGCTTCTACTTTTATTTGTACGGGTTATTTGATAGTGATTTTTAAACCATAACAGCAATGGAATGTATGACCATTTGTTACTATCGATTCAACATTTTTATATGAAACACTTGTGCACACAATTATACTGTGATGTTAAAGTTTATATTGTAAGCTTGTGCTCTCTCTTTTTGCTTTTATTATAAGAAGTTTGACTAGTTTGCCACGCGTCAGAGGTGTTGAACTAAATGGCAGTATCGTCTCGAGGTTCTAACGACTATATGGCGAAGAATTTTTTGCCTTCATGTTGAACTGTATAGTATAAATATAGCAGATAAGCAGTAGGTGTTGTCCCGTTTTCAGCTGTATTCTGTGAACAATCGATGCAGCGCCACCGTGCGGCATATATATGTACTTATTTTGCTTTGACTCGTCAAAGCCCCGAAAAGTTTTAGTTCTCAATTTTAAGTACTCAGTTTTTCCGTTACTAGAGAACATTGTGCTAAGTGAATAACTGGCAGGATTTAAAAAGGTCCAAAAATACAGTCAAACTTGTCCATTGTATTTATAGCATAATGATCAATGTAAGGGAACCATCACCACAATAACTGTGTTTCCGTTTAAAGTAAGCAGCGATGTGGTTTCACAGACTGAAACGTTTTTGCTTACATTAGTTTTTGCGGAGCTATCTGTAGTGCTCAATATATCTTTGGTCAACACTTATGAATTCTCGCTTTTCATGTGATATTTGTGGCCAGGATATAGTAAGTTAACCATTAGGTATGCCACAACTTTGATCAATATGTTTATTGTGTATGAATTGTTTGCTTGGATCAATTACTCTGATTTATTCATAAAGTTTATGTATTTGTCAATATCGCATAGCCATTGTTTTGATTTTGTAAAATTCAATTTAAATATTTTTTTACCTAATTGGTTCTCTATACATATTTTACAAATGAATCATATTTTAAACTGGCTGCATTTAAAATAATATCTCAATAAAATATATTTATTTTATATCTGAAGCGATATCCAAAAGCTTTAATTTTCGGGTGAATGTTTCATTGAAAGTGTGATAAGGAAATTAAGGAAAAGGAAGGATATATAAAAAAAATACCTTGTTTAATGATAATAAATCGTTTTTTTTATTAGTCTTAAATTAAAAACATAACAAACCACTTAAAATAATATAATGTTTTTTCTTAATCAACTGTAACATTATTATACCATAAAAAGCTGTAAAAATTCCTTTTTCTTTTTTCAAAAATTATTGTTTGGGTATAGCTCTGTGGAATTGCATTATTTTACAAAAAATGTTTTGTATCCTAACCATGCTGAGTTTCATATCATTGTGTTATCCTAAATGTTATCTAAGAATACACAAAAATTTTGATTGTCTTTATTTTGATGGATCTCATTATTGAAACATAAAAAAAAATTATGCTACAAGTGTATATCTATGTAACTGTGAACGCACGGCAGGTGTATAACTTCTTTGGCATTATAAACCCAGATTTCTGTACTAATTAACAATATTAAATAGGCAGAGAGCGATAGAGGAATATATTTGTTAGTCTCACTCATAACCGACATCGAAGTTTCAAGTTTTATTGCTCTTAAAAAAATGTATACTTCCGCGGGTTTTGATTATAAATAACATAAATAATTTCGATGTTTTTTGTTCTGGGTAGACTGATAACGTGTTTCATGTTTTATAGAAGTTTTTATTCATTCAGTGTTTTTAAATGGTTTTTACTATCTTAGAGTAATTTTCTCTCAAAGGTTTATGTTTCATATATGTATAAACTTTTATATATTTTTAAAATATGTCGCAAAATACTGGATAAATAATTCATCTTACGAATAACGAAGCGACTAGTAACAGCTGGTTATAAATAAAATATTGTAATAGCTTAAGCTTTTACCGTGGATTATGTGTATATTTGCCATTATCGAATCTTTTGAATATATTAATATTGATTATAACAGTTTGTCTGTAATGCATTTTTATACGTGTTATTAATCTAAGAATACTATTGCCGCGCAAAAGGTATAATTAATTTTACGTCAAAAGTTCTAAATGAATTCCGAAAGATTGTTTATTAGTTTATCCAGGCTATGGGATCTTTGAGTCACCATAAGTAAATTTATTGACCTCAGTCGGATCAGTCAATTGCTGTCAGATAACTTTGAACACCCGACCGTTAATTGGCGGTAAAACTAAGAAGACATTTTAGCCTAAACTAATTTACTGTAACCGGCTTTTGTACGGCAAACTAGTCTAGTGATGAGATTCTTAAATACATTTTTAGGGCATATTGTTAATAGCAACGCTAGTGAAGAATCCCAATGCCTTTTGGCTGTGATGGTGTTTCCATATATTGTATTTAGGACTATTGTTACCAAGAGATTTTAATGTACCTATAATGTTTACATCACATTTTTAATAATGGGTTTTGATTAAGTTGTAGTCATATGATTACGTATATAGTTTTTTTTGTATGTTCTTTTTGTAATTAAATGCCGCTTACCAAAGTGATCATTTATTTTATTTTAATGTAGAGATTGTACTTTTGAAATTAGTCCGAAACAAGTCCCTAAAGTACATACCAAAGATGGTATGGAGTTCCGTATTCGAAACTAGCGGATATCCGAAATAAAAATATATTCGAAATCGTAACCGTATCCGATAAAAATATTTCGGACATAGTCTACATAAAACCCGTTATGATAGGTTTTCGCCCGCCGAGTCGATACACTAGCCGTTTGTTCTCATTTTAGACAGTTTTTATTACCTATTTAATTTTTATGGCTATTATATTTTTTTGGGATTAAATATCACATAATATCGAAAAATATAGTCAAACTTTATTAATACATTATATTATTTTTCGAAACAATCGGATAATCCGAAATAATTTCGTAACCTAAACCGGTAAAATATATCTTGGTGAGAATGCGGAGCAGTCTTTGAAGACTAGCCGATTCAAGCGGGCGTTTTATTTAGGTTGTAGGAAAAATCGATTTATGGACTGTAGATTGCGTGTTGTGGAAGAAGAAGAAGTAAAGGGTTGTTCGGAGGTTTAGCAAGCACACTAACCTGGTCTGCAGGGTTCATGCGGTTCTCGTATTAAATGCGTTGCAGCTAGGTGGCTGCTCCTTGTCTCCAATCTCGCTTTCTTCTTAACTTCTCCTTAGATGGTATGCCGTTGAGATTCACTATTTCACTTCACAGTATATTACTTTTAATTGGGAGAGATATATAGTTAGCGGGAGCGGTAATGCGGTATTAACTTTAATGCTTTGGTCGGTGTGGTTTTTTAATATATTTGCTAAGATATATAATTATTTGTTAATTAGTGCGTATTGCATTCGAGTTCGGCGGGAAGACCGCTTTTTTCATTTCTTTCTCATTTCAAACTGCAGTTTGCGAGTGAATCCGCTATATAAAAGTGCGCTTGCCAGAAAAAGAGGAAGGATAGGAGTTTAAAAAGTGAAGGAATGATTTGCCGCGCTTTAATAGAAAATATAGAATAAATCGCGAGGTGAGATTGCAAGTTATAATAATTTTGGCGGGAACGGGCAAATGCATTCGTGGAGTAATGCCACTATTGGCGCGAACATATATCCAGGTCCGAAATTCATATCCATAACATCGCTGGTACATGCTAACGTACTATGAATAACATATTGTAATATGTAATTGGCCACGTAATAGGAGTCCGTACCGGTACGATCTTGAAATTGTATATACCAGCATCGAGTATATGTATTTATGATACAGGTATATATGTGAAGATGGCGCTGTAAATTTATTACAGTTATATATTTCTTGTGTTATTAGTTGAACTATTTGAAGACAGATGGCGATACAAATATCTCCAATTTTGATTTCAGAGGTTTGGCATATTCTCGAGCACAGTCAAGCTGTTTTTTTTTTAATGAAAGTAGTGAGTTTATATACATAAGCTTTTTAGTTACATTTTAATACGAAAACAGTTTAATAAATCTATTTTGCAAATGTTTCAGTATCGAAAAGCCAATTAAAAACCGGTTTCGTAGCTTTCCGCTTGGCCGGCAACAATGTGATACCTTCAATATTATGGTCGTCTATGGGCGGCGGTGACCACTTATCCGATCGACCAATGTTTTTCTTGGTAATTGATTTTACATATACAAATGGTGAATAAGTGAATTCATCGTTGGTATCTGCCATAAAAATGAACTATATAGTACGATATAGATTTGAATATTGATACTGTTGATACTCATTAAATAAAATGCCAAGTCCATAGGGGACTTAGTACGGCCAGCTCCTTTCCTTAAATTCTTATACGATATATTTAATTACTTTATATATAACACTAGCAAATGCCCTCGCTTCGTTTCGGAAAAACTACCTCACGTTTAAAGCATCAGCATTTTTCTGGGTTTTTCTCGTTCTGCGAATTACAAATACATATATTAATTCATAACTTTTTTATTTATCGACGGATTGCAATGAAACAAACTTTAAGTTTTAAGTGATGCTTATTGCAATATATTAGTGAAAACCAGAACAAAATCGGTTAAGCCGTTTCTGAGATTAGCGGGAACAAACGCACAAACAAGCAGGCTAAAATTGTAACAACTATTGTTTTGGGTTCTATTGCGTTAATAAAGGCCCCTAATAATATTTTTCTCATATATCGTTCATGTACAGAAAGCGTTCAGTTAGAATTTTATCATAAGTCAAATTAAATAGTGTTATCACTCTCTTTTAATAAATTGTTAGGCACATATCTAAGTAACAATTTAAATGTTTCTTTACGTCGATAGCCATCAAACAAGCAGATAAGCCACCTTATGGTAACTGGTTACCATTGCCCATGCTCATTCGCTACACCAACGGCATCGCCGACGCATTGTCACCGATTTATTACTGCCCCTCCGACACTATCATCGAATCCCGCATGATTTTTTCGAGGTAAATTCTACAAAGATGGCGGTAGCTATCCGGAATGACACAACCTTTGACCACAAATGATGTTGATATAAAACTACTGAAGGTAGACAGTCCAGCAACCTCAAATATGAAATAAGTGATTATTTTATTAAATTGCACAAAGTACTGAGAGATTGGCTTATATTCAAGGATGGGTGGAGATCCTCTCAACATCATGTTAAAGTTTGCATTACTGTATAAGAATTTGCAGTCCTGCGTCTCCTTTGTTGTCGAAAGAAATACCGAAACTGAAATTATATTTCAAAATCATTTAATAATTTAGGTATTCTGTCAATTCACTTATGCACGATTTTTTTGCTTCTACTATCGTTTGGAAAACTTACTTTCACATTGTACATTTACGTTTACATTAAGGACAAAAAACGGCGAAAGAAACTCCTCAACTCATCTTTTTAAACAACATATGGCAATAACAAAGTAAGTTTAAACCTGCGCGGAATCGGTTGTGACAACGTTATTTCCAGGTGTTCTTTTCATTTATATATTCATTTATAATATTATATATTATTATAAATATATTGTTTACCTACAAGCTTTACTTTAACGCGTCGCCTCAAAGTTCCAATAGGTATCTAAGTAACTTTGGAACCTTTTACAAGAACGAACACCAAATCCCATAAAAGTATGCTGAACCTTTTGTAGACGACATTAACCCTTTCCACTCCAAGGCTGTTTTTGTTTTTATTCCACCAGCTCCACGCTAAAATTACGTTTTTTTACTTTTAGTGTTTTTTGTGTATTTTGTAAAAAAAAAACGAATTTTTCTTATTTAATAAACTTTATTTTATGAGTAATTACATGATACTATATTACAACATCAAAATTCAAACATTTTAGTAACAAAAATCCCTCCTGTTTTAAAATTTTCCGCAAAAAGAGGTATTACACCATGTCGAGTATCACTCGACAGTGGAGCTAGTGGAACAAAATCAGTGTCGAGTGACACTCGACATTGGAGTGGAAAGGGTTAAGACGTAACCATTACTTCTATTTCTTGTTTCACGATATTGTGTATCATCATCATTTAATTCAATGATTTTACCTACTTTCTACACATTAGGTAATGTAAATTCTATGCACTTAATTTTTTTTATCATTTAAAACTAAACTACTTATAGTAAAACAATGTGATATAGTACAATCCAGTGTGTAGACATCATTTAGGCACGGTAATAAGATAATACTAAATAATATCATCACAAAAGAAATACTATTAAAATGGATATATAGAGAAAATCAATATAATCCGCTTATTCTCAATACTTTGTCTTGACCGCTGTAAGAGGTAGAGGTAATGATCACCCATGATTATTCTGACTGCGTCCGAGTTGATAACTTGATCATTTACGATTGGTTCAAACCATCGAACTATTAGTGTTTCGTGACAAAATAACATGTTATTAATTTTTTTAAAGAATTTAAAATTATATAATCAACATTTTGGTATAGCATAATGCTTTTACAGCCGTTTTGAAAGTAGGATTTATCTTAATAGGCCAAAAAAGACGAAAAAAGAACATTTTTGGCGTTCATTCTTACGCACACAGATTTTCTCAATAATAGACAACGATAAGGCCATTTATTATAATTTTTTTGTTTTTCTTGGTATATGTTTACAATTATTACGGTATAACCGTGCGATAAACATACACAGGTAACATTTTTAACGGGCAAATCATCAGCGGAATCCCGAAGTCCATTAATTCGAGGCGTGTGTCCGTGACGGCGCCTCGGGGGGCTTCACTCAGCGCCACTCACCGGCGATTTGTTAATTGTTTCCTGTTCGAAACGTTATCAAAACCAACCGGACGGGCTGAAACAGTTTAAAATCGCGTTGTTCATCTCACTTTCCTCACTCCCTATGCTTTAATTAAATGTCTAAAACTCGAGTAGACACGAGTATAAGTCTATTTACAATTTCTTATTTCATGAAGTGGTCATAGATACAGCTGGGTTCGGTATTTGAATTCGGTTTCGAAATAATTTAAGAGTAATCGCAGGCGCTGCTTAAATTTATATATTTTGAAATTAATATATATATCTTGACAAGTTAATAAAATGACAGAAATTATTTTCAAATATTTTTAATAAATGGTTAGGTTTTAATAAAATATTTTGAATAAAATTCTGTTCAATGAGCAACTACCTTATATACCAATCTGTGCAACTAACAAACCCTTACAGAAGCATTAGTGGTAACTGGATACGGGGTAAAGTGGTTCCGCAAACTTCTGATACGAGGGTCATTTATTGTTTACTGGGGCCAAGGGTTGCAACATTTATTTTGGAGGGTCTTTGGTGTACAAATAATTTATTTAAGTATCTTAATTCAATCTATGCACACTTTATGCCTATTGCATTATTTTAATGTTAGCGGCAAACCAACAATTCAAGCTTCAAGTTTCAAGCTCATTAGAAATTGCAAAGGAATCGCAAATATTTTGGTACTCACGAAGAAAGCCGTGCACTCAGTTGTTAATTGGCTGGCAGCACTAAAACACGGCAACAACTTTAACATAGCCATGGAAGTATAGTTCTTTAACATCTTGAACAATACCGTTCACCATTAGAATGTTACATTATCCCACTAATTATAGTATTGAGTAAATATAGCCATTTATTACTAGAAAAAATAAGGGACCCTTACTAAAATTTCAGTAACGTGAAACCAAGGTGTAAAAAAATTTGCTTAAAAATTTATTTCATCGCATACGCTGCGAAAACTATTGATAAAGTACACCCGTGCGAAGCCGGGGCGGGCTACTAGTACATTATAAATTAATAGTTTTAATGCGTATTTAATTTAATAACTACGTGAGTAACTTCAAGTATTTTATATTTTGAATGCTAGATATATTAAGTACAATATATGTTTAACTCAGGGACATAGTTTCGCAGCAATTCGCCACAAAATTTTATCAGAGTTTGATAATAATTGCAAGTGTTTTAATTTATGATTTTGTTTAGAATGTTTTTATTTGCAATAAATGTATTGAAGTCGATTTATTAATTCAATTTTGTAATTTCGAATGTACGACAGTTATAGTTACAGACTAATTATCTCGCAACATTTAAAAATTACATTCTGTTATCTATATCTGGTAATTGGCGCTCGTGGATTTTCATAGGTGAATATAGTTTTACTAAATACTTTCCTGTATGGTCATCAGGAGCTTAAGAGATGAAGATATTAAGAGACGCAGAGTGGTAGATTTTAAGAGGCACTAATCTTTGAAGGCTCTTTTACACTTTAACATTTATGCAAGATAATGTAATTGTTCTTGATCCAGTGTGTAATATGGGTCCCAAAAATAAACACTAACTTGACATAAGGTATGTAGGTTAATGTACCTATTAGTGCGAATTATTTACTGTCAACCTGTCAAGGGTATCTCGAGTTAAACGAATGTGTGGTTAGTGCCCATTACTTAGATAATATTAGTAATATCTTCACAATGTATAGCACCTAGGACATTATAATACAATTTACAAGCAGAGATATGCGGATTTCCGGCTCCGGCTGGTCGTAGGGCGTGCAGGAGACATCCGCGCAGTGGAATGGAATTTCTTATTCTTATCTCTTTTGAGCCTGTGATATAATAATGTTTTATCTATCTGTATAATCATAATAGATATATGTATTTATAATGTATATTTAATTTTATTGAATAGGGCAGGTTAATATAAATAGTGTGTCCAAGGTCTAAGCTAATAAAGCCCAGTGATATGACTTGGACCTTGTCCCACTTCTCAGGGGGCCTGGAGTATTCAACTGCTGACATACGTCCCGGTAACGTCCGGATATCTGGACAGGTCAGTGGTTAACCGGAGCATGGAAGCGGCTGTTCTTAGACTTATTGAGGATTTTGCAGGCTCTCAATGATTCTTCAAAAGTATAGAAGTCCCTGTAGCCCGGGTCTAGAATAGCGGTACGGTATCCCCTGCCTGTCGTAAGAGGCGACTAAAAGGGGGCTTCCGGGGTCGTGGGCGGCCAGGTTGGGAGCCCGAACCGTCCAGCCAACGACCCCGGGAAGGACGTCCGTATGCGTGGCCGTATACCGGCGTAACACCAGGAAGTAAGAGGTGTAGTTCGTCACATCGAGCAGAGCCCGGCGGGGCACGCGCTCATAGGACTCCGGTTGTGTTCCGTTGGAGATCCCGGAGTCCTATCACAGCGCCGAGGAAGGCCAACGGGGGGGTTTTAGTGCGGTAAAAATCTCACATACCCCGGCGTCGCCCCCACGGCAAAAAAAAGGTGTAGTTGTAGAATTTCGTAACATGCTCATGTGCCTGTAGATACAATTTCAATGAATACTTCAAAACTTAATTAAACATTTAAAATCAGAAACTTAAAAATGCCGTATTTACTTATCAATGTTCATCTTACATAGATGATTAAGTACTATAGTTACTATGTTCCCTCGTAACGAAACACCAAATAATACACAAGCTACATTAATACGGGAACGTGAAGCACTGTTCATTGTGTGCTAGTATCAAGTGTTCGCAATTTGTAGCGAAATGTAACACGACGATGCGATTTTAAGAGCAAAATAACAGGAACGGACTCTGCTAAAATAGTCTTTTATTTCTGAACGCTACTTTTTTATATTCGTACTGCACCTAAGGTACTATTTTAGCGTTATTGATTTTGAAGTATATAAATAACTATACAAGAATATTATTCTGATGAACTGTACAAAGATCATTATAGATATAATTCTGAGGAAAGTTTTTGTATCTTTGATATGATCTATTTGGGTTTGCTAAGAGTAATGTTTTGTTATACATAAAATATTAGGTAAATTGCAACAAACCCCTTATTATAGACATTTTATGTATGACTAAAAATACCTGTAATTACTGTCTAGTCACAAAATGACTGAATTGATGGAAATGAATTTAAAACCTAATAAAAACTACTAAGTATTACATCCACTTATGCATGATCTAATAAAAGTAAGATACTACAAATCACAAAAGTTCTTAAAAGATGCTTACCCTATCGGCGATTTTTAACAGTTACTTCATGAAGATGATATGAAGTTGGAATATGGGCATAATATTACATTGGTGATCGTTGCATCAAAAGTACAAAGTATTAAGTGAAGTAAATTTCAATTTACTAGCATCGCAGCTCGAGTATAATTGTGGAAATATCTCAGAAATCATATTACTATATCATAAAATTAGATCCCCAATTCCAAAGCTGCCGAGCCCGTCCCTGTGCGCTCGTCAAGCGGTATGTTTACACGTTCACTACACGAACTACGCGTCTGTTCGTACGTTGAGTATTGATGGCTTGCTGAACGTACGAAGCTGCTTGGATGTGGTATTCATCTTAATATGACACATAGGGCCACTACATTTCATACAAGCTCCTGTCCTAAGGGCAATTCATCTATTAACATTGTTTTTTGCGGCAGTTTAAAATGAAAACCAAATTTATTCTCAAGTCTTTTACTTTTTGAAATATAACGGCTATTACAACCAGAGCAGGCCATACTCAATGCTCATAGTACAACACTTTATCCAACAATCTCTACTGTAATTATCATTTTAAATATTCCTCGTTTGAAAAGTATTTACGATAAAATTAATATATTTTGATATTTTTATTTGTATTCCTTCCACATTTATCAGAGACTGTTTTTATCTGACCGACAGAACTGGCATCCCTTTTTAAATCTATTTTTAAATTTAAATATCGTAGATATTATTAACTACGAGTCAAATAATTTTGCAATTACGTATGCTGCAAGGATGAAGCTACAGGGTTATGGTATTTTTTTTTAAATAATAGAAGAAAAGAAATCAAGTAACCCAGTAAATAATTTAGTGGTGAGTGGTCAGTGATGTCCCTGAAGATCTAGACACACAAAGGACGATGATTAAATGTTTTCTGAAAATTAATAAAAGTGTAGATGACGCTAGACACTGAGAAATTTTTTGTGGTGGCAATCATGCTAAAACTGAAGTAACTGAACATGAGAAAATAAGACTAGAGTAGTGTTTTGGATTTCTTGTTGTGTTTTTTTATTTTATTTTTGACATAAAAAATATTAATGCTGGACAACAATCCACCTGATGCGGTGGTGATGAAGTCTAAGATGTTTAACATGCAAATATAATAAGTCTAAGCTTCTCACATCATAAGTAGTCAATGAAGAAAAGCATTGAGAAGCCACACCTGTCCAGCAATAGAACGTTAATGATTTTCGATAGTAATAAAGACTGATTTAGGACGCTTTGCTTGCATAGAGTACGTACCTATTCAACAAAATTGGGACCTACACCCTTCAGACTTTGCTTCGTGGATGATTATAGGCCGGGAGTGGACATCATTTTGTCAGTTTACACTGTAATTTTCTCTTCAACTCATTAGCGATTGCTGGGCATAGATTACGCTTTTAGATTTGGATTGGTGGATTTGTTAGTAATCAACACTTCAGAAATTATGGCGACGAAAACCGATATGGCTAATTGATTGCTGTATACCGAAAACTTCCGGGACCGACGGTTAAAAGTACCTGAAGCTCTCAAGAAAATTTTACCACTTGCGTTTATCCATGTAACTAGCAATTAACTCTTAAAAGTTATTATCACAGACTGTTTTTTTTTGTTTTTATAAGCTTTAGTATAAAATAAAGTGATTGAAAAGTGAAGATAAGTCATAAAATGTTTGTTTAATTTTTATTTGTCGAGTAACTTTTTTTTATTATTTTGCACGAAATTCTCACGCCAACACGTGTAAAAATTGACAAAAACTTATTCGAGATGTTCCTTAACATTCCTTTAAAGATTACTACTATAAAAACCCCTATATCCAAAAGGCTAACAAGAGCAGCCCACACGCAACGTAAAATATACTAAAAAACGATAAAAATACCCGAACCCCATATAAACATTGCAATCACCCCTTCTTATTTAAAAAAAAGTAACGCGTGAACGCATCCAAAAAGTAACAAAGGACGATCAACAATTGTCAAAATGGCAGACTAATTTGACATTAAAAAACGCGCCAATTCAATTGTCGGATAATTTATCGATGTTTTGTTAATAAAAGGCGACGTTTTATTAATGATGTTTTATAAAAATTCATTCTTTTCGGTTTGCAAACCATAAATAATGTGAACTTTGAGTTTTTACGCTACAGTTAGTTTTAAAAAGGCTAATGTTTACAAATTGTCGATCTGTCGACGACTGAAACCGGTTTTCCTGATGTTATAATTAGAAATTATTCCAGTACATAAACTTCTTGAGAGCGGTCCGTCCGTATTCTTCAAAACACATTATAGTTACGTATAGTGGGATAACGGTTACTTTGATTTACATTTTTAATGAAAAAATAAAGCATAATACGATGCCGCGAGTACAAAAGTTATAATTATGTAATGTTTGCCCCTACGGCTAGTAAAGCAAACCCAGCTATCATTTTGATGTAAACATTGTTCGCAAGGCGACAATTCTCCAGCTTCAAAGAAAAATTCGTTTTAGACATAAAAATGACTTTAAAAATGGAAAGCTTAACAAAAAAAATATATTCACAACGTATTAGCAAGTACTTGTTTTTGTTAGATGTACCTACGAATATATCCATATCAAAGTAAGTTCATTATTCTTAGGTGGTACTAGTTTACTTTTATGTTACTAAGTACTTCTGGAAACAATAAACGCAGTAATAGTCGCATGGGAAAATTGTGTCGCGAAAAACGTCACGTGACTGACAGGTGCCGCGCGCAGTGAGCCCTAACACGCAAAAACCAATTCAACTGATGTTTAACTATGGCAGGTATACATTTCATTAGTTAATTTAAACCCTTTCTTGCGTTATATATTATTCTAATTCCTTTATGTATATGCGATGTTTTAAATATATATTAAAATAACACAGGATATTTAAACAGTTTTGTTAATATTTCAAATGACAATTCGATATTATATTATTATTTAAATGTATATTTTGTAATATTTACAATATTATACTTCACATCAAATCATTACGATGATAACAACTTATAAATTCAATTATTCTGACTATGAGTATTAGTATCAGAAATAAGTTTTTACTTTAAATGACAGTGTTAGTGTTGAAACTTTGAACGACACTTCAAATTTAATGTAGCAGCAATTTTTAACAAATCATAGAAAATTTATAATCTATATGCCCGAATTCTTTAAAGCAATTTAGAAGAAAATTTATCTGGCGTAACTGAATCAATAGGTGTGATACCTATTTACTAGTTTTAGAATAATTGGTTATTTCTTCTCTTTAACTTCGAGTACCAAACTAACAATTTTAAAACATACAATAAGAGCCGTAGATATTAGAAAGTTGGACGCAAATCGCTATGTTGGTTCTTGTTTCGTAGACTTAAAACGTCGTAAAAAAATTCTCAAAATGTTTATATTTATGTAATAGTTTAGGAAAGATAAAATAAATTTATTTGCAAAAAAACGGGTGGCTTTCCATTTTTTTTGTCTGGGAACAATACAATACGGAAAAGATTTTTATCATTTGAACATGTAACTCGCACATAAAAGTGCCGTCGTATTTAAAAAAGTACGTTTCTAATTTAAATTTGTATTTGGGTTTGGTTTTTAAAGTAAACATTTTTTTATCACATTTGTGACACAAATTATCGACACTTAATATTAATACTAATATAGATAGAGCGGGTGGGTGTTCCGTGAAAAAGCACAAAGGATATACTCTCTAGTATGCCCAGACAAATGTGAACTCTCGTTTCAGCAAGAGGGGATATCACACTCGGTATTAAACTTTTATCTGCTTTTACTTTAATAAAGAAATTTAAGCAAAAAGTGTTTTATTTTTGCGAGCAATTATCCTTGAAACTTAAATATTATTTTTCATGAATTTCATCAAAATGTCATGATAAACTGACAAAAATGATTCCGTGCAAATCGACTTCACAAAATTCGGAGAATAAGACCACATTTATCAAGCGAACTAAATGTTTCTTTTGCAAAAGAGTTTATAAAAATACTGACCATTTTATATTGAATGTTACAAGGAAATTAAATCTTACCTAAATTGACTGTAAACCGTGTAGGGGTTGTTTAAGCAGTCAGACCTGAATGTTGGTAACTAGATTACAACGTCCAATAAAAATACTGTTTATATTATATTTTTATATCTTACAGTAATCTGTACAAACCTACAAAGGTACAACAGTACTCTTCAATGTTAAGTTTTTTTTCGATTTTTGTATTATTCAATGACAGTAACGGGATTTCGGTATAGAAACTTTTTCACCAATGTTATATCGCTTAAATTGGAAATAATTATAAACGAATACTAAATCCAGCAGCAGACCCTTGCTCGTCATAAATCAGAGTTTCGTTTAATGATCTGTAAAATAGCATTATATTTATTAAACAGTGATTGTTGAGTTAGCTATCTGTCGATATGCACGTTAGTTACGACCCCACATATGGCGGTATTAAAGTGTCGTAAAGTTCATCCCTTTGTAAAGGGTTAGTAGGGACCTGCCTGTGTTGTGACAGTTAAATTTTACTAGTTATTAATACCGTCAAGTAGTGCTGTGTTCTTAGTTAATTGTTTCTCTGTTAACTTAGATAACCTGTGAGTGATTTGTTTCAGAGATTAAATTTTTGTCGTCCGTGACCCACGTTGCGTTAAGAGGCCACTTTAGTTCATGAACTTCCAATAGAACTGCAGTTCTAGTAATGGCTATGAAGCATGCATGTTGTAATAAACGCTGTGTTTTATTTCATAGCATCATGTGGACTGCAAGTTCGTTGGCTACTTCATTATATGTTTAAAAAAAAACATTATCCTAATCGGACTCCCGTTTACCCCCGGTAGGAACTACACACCCGGTAGGAACGTTTGTAACTGTACCCAGTAGTATTTCAAGTTTTTTGTTTAAATTTATAAAAGTATTTTTGTGAAGATATATTTATAAACTAGACAGTAACTGTGTAGTGCCTGGATAGGCAAAATTATGCATTTGAATAAAGTTTTTTTTTATTGTATAATTTACTCCTCAAAATATATCCCCAAAATCAGAGTTCGTTTATAATATGCGAGCGAGCCGCCTCAACTTCGTTCGCGTCGAATATTTATATATGAATATACATGACATAGTTAAAATTAATCCGGAGTGATGGTAAAAGGATTTTTCAAACACGTGCCATGGTTTCAGAAATGGATGACATTGAATTGGTACAATAATTGTCAATACACACAAACTCACAAAATCCGCACTGTCTCAATGCAATATTAGTATAGATATGTATTTAGGCCTACGGCTAATACCTTATACATGACTTCGTCAAGTTCAAATTGACGGGCAAAAGGACAAACATAGTACAGTTGCGTTTCTTTTTCGGACATATATTTAACCACAAAAGAAAGGCGTTGAATTTGTTGTAGGCAAATTATATTAGATATTTATAGAGATGGTTGCACCCCACCATATACACATATGTGACGTACATAACTCTCCTGTATATATATACAGTATTATAGTCCTGTATTTGATATACCAAATATATCAACTCATCAATCAATATGTACCATATGGTACATAGTGAATGCGAAACACTTTGATAAGGAAATATTGCTATAACTATATAAATAAGTTGCTGTATTTTCATGATGATAGTAATTGTGTATGGTTTAGCTTTTGGCTTATTATTTGTGTGATATTATTTTGCACCCCTCATCAAAAAAATCAACGTTCCATCCAAATCCTTGACAGCCGGAAATATAAGACAATTTTAATTAATTTTTGGTCTGTGTAACTCAACGTTTTGAAAACAAATTTGTTGTGGTCCCTTTTCTGCTCATACGTTTGTCTCGTTCGCACACCAGATGGCGTTCGCAACGTGTGGCGGTCACGTGACCGCTTAAATGCAGGATTTTCCATGCACTTGTGCCTTTATTTTATTGCTTACAAATCCGTTTATTTATTTTTTACTCGTATCTAGATAGCTAATGAATTCATAGAATTAAGAATCTCTTCCATTATAACCTTTCTTTTTATAGTACGTACAAAATATCGTATTTATGAATTATACCGGAGTTAGTTCGGAGACTCATTGCATTTGGCGGTCGCAATCGCCATCTTGTTTCCACTGTGACCTACGGTACTGAGTTCTTAGTCGATAGATCGTGCACACTAGTATCATCTAACGATATTCTACTAAACAGCTGTAAATAATGTAAACGCGTCTACCAAGCAGTTGACATCGTCACATAAGATTGGCTGATAAAAAATGTAAATTAGTGCACAGTCGATGTGAGAGTGTTCAAAAGGAGAGTGATTATAAGTTAGTGCGTTCACCATCTTAGACTTCATCATCACTTACCATCAGGTGGGATCGTTGTGAAGCATTTACTTATTATATTTATATAAAAAAATTACATAAGTTCATCTTTGTTTCATAGCCTAATCAAGAAACATAATTTTGAAGAAGGCATTAATTAAAATATTTTTACGTGATACATGTTTGTGTTTCATAGGGCTCATAAAATGTTTTATAGTCGATAGGTTGATTGCATTGCATCATTTATCACATTTCTAATCATTAAAAAAAAATAAAAAACTTACGCCAATTCATATTAATGTGTGTGTAGTTCACTAATGTGTTTTTGCTTATACGTCACACTAAAACTACCCTGATTCTTGTCATGACTTCACATGAGTGTAAGTGAAAAAACAATTTTCCCGCCAGTTAACTGATCCCTTCAACAACCACGTTACAACGATCATTCAGCCAATGCATACGAAATCCTTAAAATCGTCTATTTATTTGCATAGTATTACTTAAACGCATCCCAAGGGTGAAATCTGAAAACCCTTACCGTAAGGGAACTGTACGACATCAAGCGATACATGTTATAGGATGTTTAAAGTTGTGCTGTAAGATGCGGATGCATTTTGAATAGATGGTAAATTAAATAATAAAAGACGAGCAATTTATAGTTGTTTGGAGGTGGCCTTAGATTTAAAAAGTGTATGAGCAAAAATATAATTTCACAATTTGCGGCTCCACAACACATTGTGTTACATTTTAAGCAGTCTTGGTGGAGAATAAATATTAAAATAAAGTTTCACACATTCATATCCCGAGCTAAAATTACCCGACTCGCATTTGACACGATCCTATACAATTAACATGTAATTAACAACGACAACTCGGCAACTAATGTTTATATGACAAAATAAAGTCTATCTTTTGTTTCTAATAGATTTTTTATCGCCTACGCGCGGTAAGCGGAAGGGAATCCAAATAGCTCTTTCTACGGCAATTTTCTGTGAAAGAATGAGAAATAGAGATCTCACTTGTAATTTTTCTCGTACCATCTCTTTCACGTTGATGACCTGAGGATCCTGTCATCGATTCAAATTACTTTCCGTTTCCTCGCCAGCACTATGGTTGGCGTCTAAAAGTAAATAGCAAGTCTGTAATAGTCAGATCAAAGAGCGCGATTTGTTGCAACGCGTGTCAGTGACGTGAACTTTGAACGCGTGGCGAACACGTGGCGTCTGGTGTCGATCGACCGCGCGAGGGATATATATGGTGGTAAATAATGTTTGAGATTGGCTACATCCCATTAAGAGTCCACTGAAGGGTACAGGTGTTTCCTCATAGCTACGTAGACCTGAAACGTATTTTACTATGCTGTTGTGCGTAATGGAACGGATGTCCCTTTCTTAATTCTTAGCCAATCACGGCAGTTCCTGGCGAACCCTGGTGCCAACAGACGAAGCAACATCATTAGGTTCAACCTGCTAGTAAAGTTACTATTCCACTATACCGACCTTATCAGCTGTCAGGCAGCTTCCGTACTATTAAACAAATGGCGAAATGAATTGGTGAGCCAGTTAATAAAGCCTTCGGTCTGTCATCCTCTCCGGTCATGAGCACTCGCTGTGGGTGGCCCAACAGCACATTTGTTGGATTAAACATTTGCATTAAAACTTAAGTGTTGAATTCCGAAGATCGTTTGCTGGCAAAGACCACCGATTAGGCTTAAGACTAAGTTAAGCACTTGCCAAGAAACGACTTGTTATACAGTATAATTTTATGTGCAACTTGTGACAATTGATTATTTCTAAACGTACTTTTACGCCAGTACCCTGGTTCTACAGTGACAAGACTCTTGGTTTCATATTCGACGCCGATGTACGTAATTTTTACATTACATCATAACAAGGCTTTAAAAGTTCTTACACATTTAATAATACCTACTAATTAGTAAGAGTCTAATGGTAATTGTTTCTTCGTTCCTTACTACAGTCTTGCTGCTACATTTTACTTATTGTAGTATGGAATAGTTCGTAAAATTTACTGTTAATACCCACCTTACATTGGACTACCAGTGAAGTATGTGTCACGAGAAGATACGCTTTGTTTGGCTTCAATTACATTATGAGTGGAGTCTGAACAAGTTAAAACTTTACTTTCTTTATTAATATTACATTGTACGCAATATATAGACGATAAGTACTGTGTATTTCCTTATTTCTGGAAAACGAAACCGAAAAACAAAACATTAAAAGCGGGCTCACACGTAGGTGTAAGGGAACAAATAAATAAACTCACTAAAGCCTGTGTGTGACGGGCGCTAACACCTTCATATTTATAATGTCCAGGACCGCCCATCGACATTATGGTGTGCGCTTTGAATAGAAATATATTATTTTTACGCTTTTTAGAAAATAATCGTGACTCGTGTATTTTTTGGCTGAATGGCCTTGGAGCCGCAGTCATTTCGGAATTGTGACTTTTTTTTTTCATTATTAACGTTTATAATTTTATGTGTATAGCCGACAAACGAACAGACGCGTCGCCTGATGGTTAAAGGTCACCGCCGCCCATTTAATAAGAAGAATAAGAAGAAAGACGAAATAAATGGAATAAGACGAAAGTACTGACTCACAAGCCCCCAGCCGGAACTCGAGAAAGAAGGTGGTAGCTAACCAGGCAGGCTTCATGGAATATAAATGACTTAAACCGAATCCCGAAAAGCGAATCCCTACCCCCAAGCAGGCCGGCCTTGTACGACACCCTGTTCTGCCAGCATGGGATTGGGGTCAGTATTCTAGGCCGCCCCAGTATGACTCAAATCTATGTTAAGTATATGTTACAGATTTAGACCAAGGGCTACAAACAGATAATACAAAATAAAAAAAGAGTTTTTTTTTTTCAAATTGACAATATGGTTAGTTACGTAAAAATTCAACTTGAAAGAGTCTAAAGATCCGTCGATTAGTGGGATTTACCGATGGCGAAAAAGCCCCAATTTTTAACTAGGCCTTGAAATAAAACATATGTCTACATCAACCCCCCAACTACAATTCGCTGTGTCACGCGAGAGGTGGATATACACAAACGAGAGATCATTAGCAATCTATATTCGAGAATCATTTAATGTCACATAAATATCTAATCCCTGTAATCAAACCCATAATCGAACCCACGACCCTTTGCTCGACAGGCGGAGTCACTGACCACGTCATACTGTTAAATGAATCAAAGGCAGAAATCATTTTAAACACTTTTATTTCCGCATATTATAATACATAACATTGTAATGTTCAATATATCATGTACGGTAAGTCTTCAAGCTTATTACATTATAACTATGAGATCGCTTAATACAATTTTGGTGCAAAATTAACTATTCAAAGGTATCTGTGCTTTTTGAATAGTGCTTTATTGTTATATATTTACAGCCATGTTAACAACTTTATATTGAATATGTAATAGTTACCTAATTATGTTACCTTGGTATTTTTCATTAGCGTAATAAATATTATTAGTTATCTTTAATACATTTGAGATTAATAACTCATTTTTATTTGTATTCAGCTTATGACAGATGTGTTGGTAATTAAAAACATTATGAACGTCCATTTGTCGAAAATATCCCTTCATTAGAGGGGTCTGTTAAGAGTTTCGATAATCCTGAGTAAAGAATTTTTCAAAATAAGTAAACATTAAAAATGTAAGAATATACAGGTGTTCAAGAAACGACAACTTGCTTAGATAGAAAATAAATTCGTGCTTTAAAATGGCTTATGTATTAGGTATACTGCTGGGCTATCGTAAGTGTACCTTTGCAATATATGTATGTAGTGTATTTCTGCCGCTATGACGCTTTTAAAAATGTTAATAGGAAACCGAGAACTTATTTTAAGTAATGCTAGCAGTATTGTATGGAACTTCTAGAACTCCTAGATCAAACTCATAGCAGATTCCACGGTGAGGTTATTGCAATTATTATACTTAATTTAACCCTAATAAATGGGTAAATAATAACCATTGAAAATGACTATGGTAAGTTTGGCCACAGGTAATGCATAGAAAAATAATTATTCATAATAAATTTGCCACGGAATTAGCTGCGAGTTTGATTAATGCGATTACAGAATTGGCGCGTTAAACTCTCTTTAAGCGTAGATAACCTCTTTGACAATTATCAGACCTAGAAGAACTCGAGAAAGTAACTTTTTTACCGAAGCGATCATGAATTATCCAGTAAAGTAGGTAAGCTACAATATTTACAAAATCAATTATTTTTTACATTTTTTAAGCTTTGGTAATAATTTACAAGTAATTATAATAGTTAAGGTACAAAATATGTTATTTTCTAAAAACAAAATCGTTTTTTATACCAATACCTTATTCACCTAACCTTGTCAATTTTAGTATCTACATATTTATTTTCTAAAATAATACAATAAGTGTAACGCATCAGGATATTGAAATTAATTATTAATTTTATATTGACTTATTACGTTATCTACCGTATAATATGTTCTACAATAAGTCTCAGATTCAAAGAGAAAATACGAATATTAACAGTTTAGAACTATTGACAATAACAGTGTTTTAATTCTCAAATCTTGCAATTTAAAATTACTTCTAATCCCGAAGTTAGGTTCTTTTAAGTGGTAAGTAATAAGTACATTTATTTAACTGTACAATAACAAAAAAATAATTATATTTATTTTACCTATTAATTATGGTTATGCTTATTATAATAGTTATCATGTGTTCTGTATATAATAATGTCACCAGGGAATGAACGGTTATTTTCATTTAATGAATTTCAAGGATTTTAATTATGGCGCATGACCAAAATAAATTCTTTAGTGCGTTAGTAGCAGAAAAGCGGTACAGAAGTATTGGTTATGTCAAAATTGAGTTACAATAACCCTTACATTTTGAAAAATATTCAACAAAAGTTTTAGTATTCCGATATCATCTACGCGATTATGGCAATCTTTTTCAGTACTATTAATTTAACTGGACTGTATTGTGATAGAAAATACTATCGCTTGCATTAGTTTCAATTAAAATATTGTTTTCTTTGACAACGATGAAGAGGCATTTGGAATAAACACTTAAGTCCCGAATAATGTGGCACTTTTACATCAGTTCTTTATAAATACTAATAAATTTTTATTATAATATTATTCCACAATAATATATATACAGTTAATTTAAAAATAACTCAATGCTTGTTACGTCGAAAGTTTTCCATGAATGTGATGTTAATAATGACTGTGGAATTCAGAAATACGAGTAGGTAATATGTAGTTAAATGGAGTAGTACATTATGAACGAGAATAAAACTTGGAAGTTCGTTTCGCTACATGAAATATAAAACTGACTTAATGTAATAAAATTTTAATACACTGAATGTAGATTTATTGGAAAGTAATTTTTTTACAACAGTGTTTTTACAACAATTCGTTTTAGGGTATTTCTTGCGCTCGAAATTATTACCTACTTAGATTAGGTATAATAATAGTAGTTGCTATACGTCAAGCGATCCAGGAACTGCCCTTTATAATAATGTAAAATCAATCTTACCCGAATATGTGTTCCTGGTTCCAATCTATCTGTACTATATTAATATTATAAAGAGAGAACGCGAATTTTGTGAGTTAGTGCCTACGCGGAAGGTAAACTTTAGAACCACGGCACTTGTTTGAAAAAAAAATCATTGAAAGGTACATTATACCGGATGACTATATGCTATATAGATGGATATAGGCTATATGTTATGTGTATTACATAAATTTCTTAATGAAAGATATGTGATTAACACGAGTGGCAACAACACATTCTAAAAATAACGTATAAATATTAAATACCTACATCCAAGTTTTTCCTCAATTCCATAACTGATGTTCGTTGCTTTGATATTAAAATGTATTAATTTTTTGTAACTATTTATCGCTTTATTCGTCAATATCTATAATTAAATCCTATAGAAATATACAAGTTATTAAAATTATTGTACAGAAACACGTCATGTCACGTTGATTTCTTCATCCGACGCGCTATCGCTGTCATAATCGTCGCCATCTTCCGTGTTGGTATAACTTTCGCGCGGGAATAATGATCCGCCCGCCATTTTGTCTTCATAACGAAAACTTTCACCTTGACAATTTGATGTTGAGGCAAACATTTTATTATTTTTTAACTCCTCTTCATCGTTTACTTGTGATAAAGGAGATAATTTGGGTTTGTCAGCTTCTGCGTCAGATAAATCAGGATGGGGATTGTTTTTATTAGGTAATGTCTGCTCTCTGGATCCGCCGGAAGCGAGTAATTCTCGCTCTTTTGAATTACGCCATTTCATCCGGCGATTTTGGAACCATATTTTTACCTGAGAAAGAAATTATTCTATTAGTCCATGTGAGTCTTTCAAAGACTATTTTTTACATAAATGTTTTCAAAAACTTGAATTTTGTCTAAATACTTATGTAAATATAATTGATCGTGCATCGTAACTATATGTCGAGCAAAAAGAAAGATCGGTATCAAGCAGAAGTAAATTACTAAAAATATTTATAATCTTGACGGTAGAGCCATAACATATCTTTCTTTCACACATCATATCTTTTTTTATGCCATCATATTTCATCATCATCATAAAAAAAAATTACAATTATATTTAGATGTATTAAATATTAATAAAATCATTGTGACCCTAAACGCGGCTAGGCAGAATAGAAAAAAAAAATCGCACAATCGTCACCATTATTAACAAAGGCGGCATAAAGAAAAAAAGGTTATTAATAACTTTTCGAACATCGATTGCTCATTTTCGCGTATTTTTTGCAAATCGAACAGTTTACGGGAATCAGACCATTGTGTGCGAACATTATTGATGGCGGGGCGGAGCTGGGCGCGGGTGTTCTTTTGCCTGAATTTCTCTGTTTGGATAAAGAATGCATATGACATTTGACATTTGATTTGGCGCCAATAGTAGATTGTATTCTTTTGATGTTAATGTTGGGACAAATTATTTAGAAACAGTGACTTATTTTTTTATTTACTTTAAAAGTAACTAGGTAAGTAAAAGGGATCACAATTACTTTGTAACGTTTCCGTTAATACCTATAGTTTCGCCATGACAATGCTATTATGCCAAAATGAAAATATGAAATTATTTTTTGCTATATTAATAAAATAAACCAAAAAAAAAAATCTAAAAATTGCTCTAAAATGCGAAAAATTACTGAATCAAATATTCAATTTTAAACACATAAAATTCTTGTGACTATTTTTATTTGAACCTATTACATATTAATAATTTAAATAAAATAATATTATATCTGCTACATACACATTCGTACAAACCTATTACATAATAATATTATTTATAAATATAATTTATTTATTTATATAGTATTTCAATTAAGCGTAATATGTATATAGTTTTGTATTGAATTAAATCTGTAATTCAGTTATTTTTCGTATTTTAGTGTCATTTTTAGTTTGTCTTTTTGAAATCTGTTTAATTTTTTTTTAATAAACTGCTTAGTTATATTGTTTTAAAAGTGTATTTTCATTTATCATTTCACACCTTTAGAATGAAAGTGACTTAACTCAAAATTCCTGAAATTCCAGATTTTACTATAAATTTACTTAAAAAAGCCTACTCTAAAACCCCATGGTGAAAAAGAGCTCAAATTATGAATGAGAAAGGGAAAAAGGGAAAACCTCATACATCAGTCTCTTTAAATTTACACAAGACCATACATTTTTGAAAACTTTCTTCATCATTTCCCATAAATTGCAATTTTTGAGTTATGCCCCTTTCATTCTAAGGGTGCGATTTCATTTCATCATTCATTCATCAAAATTATTTATACATTCCATTTCTGGAATGTGACGAGTGAACCGGTATTAACTTATATAACTTAATTAATGAGTAACTATTTATTTGTCTTGAGGTTCTTTTCGAGATTGATTAAATTACAGTTAGATCAGAATTAATTTGTTAATGTTGTTGCTAACAGTAGCTTACCTATTTTTAAGTTTGTAACTGAGTACTCGGTTGCGTAAACAGTGTTGTTTTAATTTACCTATATATTGTCAAAAAGTATTTGAACAAAGCTGTTAATTTCGATTTCGTTCTGCTTTCCGTGCGAATTTGATTTCACAATCAATCAATTCGACACTTACCTACCTAAGGGAGTGAAATAAATAAAATCAATAAAAAGTTAGTCTTCCGTGAACGTGTTACCGTTACGCTAAGATCCAAGAAAATCATTAGATACACCGTTTAAATTTTGAATAAAGAACTAAAGAGCACAGTTTAAAAAAGTTGAGGCAGATGAGTAATGACATTATATAAATACAGCATGTCTGACGTTTCAATTACGGCTACAATATTTGACAAAAACGCGTTTATTCGATTAAAAGTTTGACAAATGATCGTGTGGGCATCCATCAATTGATAATTGGTTCCGGCCGCAGAACAAATAATAAACAGAAATGCCATTCGGGCGTTATGAGCTAATGCAACTGTTTGTAGAGAGTTTGTTCACCGACTCGACTACAATATTAAAATATTAATTCGAAATATTTTATAAAGCTTTAAATACCACGTCGCTTTTATCTATATGAGTGAAAATAAATAGGTACCTACTATTAATGTAACAAGTACTACTATTAGTAATGTTTAACAGAGTTTTTCTTTACTAGGTTACTTTCACTTGTATATCGTAAATAAGCAACAACACTTTAAAGGTTTACCGATATTGATTATATAACACAAACCGATACTGAAAAGACAGATCTCCGATATTAATGACATGACTAAAGTGTTTAGTAAATGTTTAGTTATCACGAACACTTTTTAAGATTGCTTAATTTAATGATAGATTATGTCCCAGTTTGAATGTAGGTAAGTACCTACCCAATATTTGTGTTACATTTCCTAAAACATCAATATTTGTATATACTAATAAATACACTTACAAAAACTACTTACAACTTACAAAAAGTAAAATCGTGACAACTAGAAATTGTTTATACGCATATTTCTATATAAATAAGCACGATTTGTCCGCAAGGCGCACCCCATCTTGACCGCGCGTCTCCAGACCCTTATTTAGCGACAATATGCCACTGGCAGCTGACGCCTGGGCGGTAGTGATGTGACTTGATTGTCGACAATTACTTACCCACTATTTTTAAACAATTACCTACAATTAATTATAACTAGAAACCGGCCTTCGCTTACTTAAGAAAGAAAGATTTAAAAAAAAACGTCAGTAAAGTGTTATGGCGGTAACGATGATAATTGCGATAGTAATTTTTATTGACCGATGTCTTAACAAAGTTTCAGATTAGCTTATCAAAAATGACGTGCCATCATCAAACTATGAGGACCCTAATGTTCATATGAACAAAAACCACTATATACCATTTAAATCTAAAGTTTATACATATGTATTTAGTTTAGATAATCCAATTGAATTTAGATAGAACGCGTTTTCCCTAGTTAAAACTTAGTTTTCAATAAATGCCTTTGTTAAATCTAGAATTTAGATTAGGTTCTCGAAGTGATGCGCACAGTGTTCCCGCATGCACCTCAAAGACGGAGGGATGAAGTAGCTCCAGATTCATCCCGCACAGGGCCGGGCTCTGTAGAAGAGTGAACGCCGTCGGGACCGCGGAAGAATGCGAGAGCGTACCCGCAATCCCAACAAAGGGCGCTCAGAGGAACACCGTGGGATTTTATCCGGTAGGAGTCCGACAACTAAGCCATGAGGGTTTCCCCACGTAAAATATATATATGTATATAATGTGTTAAACTATGTTTTATTGGGTTATGTGTGTGTCACCTACAGTTCCTATTTATTTAACGCTACATGCTGAATTAATGAATCCTTTGTCGAATAATGTGCACATCACTATACGGTGGCTGAGGCGGGTTGCCTTCGAATTAATTAGTTTTCGACGTATTCACTTTTATCGCAATTCATTTATCTATATTTGTAGCAGTAATGTACAGGGATTTAATAAATACTTTTTTGGTCGCTTCATTTTATTTTGTGAACATGAAAGATATCTAGATCAATCAGCAAAAAGATATCAGCAGGATCAAAACGTGGAACACATCTTTACTCTAGCACGAAATTTTTCATAGAAAGTCTATGAATGTTGGGACATATTTTATACTTTCCATAACTTACTTTAATTTTAGCTAATAATATTGTTAGGAAAACCAACTTCACAAAACACTATATCACTAAATTAAAGTTTTGTATTAGTAAATTGCTTAATTTCTCGATTGAGTCAAATAATTTGTGACAGTACCACATGTCCTAAATGATATTTATTATGTCTCTTCAATTTAAACTTCACGAATCGATAAATGAATCAATTTACTAATAGATTATTATATTTATAGGGTCTTTTAAATCGATCTTTAATAATATTTTTAGTTGTATCTTTTTAGTATTATGTATTTACCTAAGTTTCATTTTGCAAAGCAGAAAATATTAATAGCAAAAATTTGTGAAAGCAATATATGGCAACAATTCAAACAAAAAATATTTCTCAAATACATGGACATAAAAAAAATACTGAAAAATCTTAAACTTTTTTGAAGCCAATTTAAAATTAAAATATCAATAAAACAATTTTCTTAATACATTTCATTTTTCAATTTTTTGATTCATCCACATTGTAAAAATTCGATCTGCCAACACGGAATGTGACACAAATTACAGGTCATCTTAATAAGCATGTTAGGTTTATTCATAAAAGTAATGAGGTTATTGCTAGTTTTCATTATATTGATCAGATCCTTGCCCGTTCATGCTGGATTAGCAATTGAAGAATTTATAGGTATAAGTAGGTAAATTATTCAGTTGCTAATAATCCATTTCTTTCGTCAGTAAAGGGCAACAAGTTCTGTCAGTGTAAAGTACACAACGCCCATACTTCAATATTTATATTAGAAGCGTAGGTATAACTTTTTAAATACATGGTCGACATGTATAGTCAGTCTGTGGCCGGAACGCAACGCCCAATGAATCTGATTTTCGGACGCGCGCGATTCCAAATTTGATATTCATATTTCGAATGAATATTCAAACGCTGCGCTGTTTACATTCACGGCGTTCCAATTTCAAATATTTGCATTTATTTATTTTGCATTTGGGGTTTTGTTTTTTTGCTCGTGAACGGTGCCTTCTTTACACTGGGTAAGTTGACTACTGGCTACCGTTGTGCGAGTCGATGTTGTGTGTTGACGAGTATTATCAGCGTAAATGTAATGTTGACCATTTTAAATGATTTCGTCTATGACAAAGATTGTAACTATTCTTTAAGTAATTAATCCTTTTGGTTAACTACTAAACTGTGATACAGTACTAATCTCAATGAAATGTTCAGTACCATTCGGAACTAGTACGGTATTTGATTAACCAGATTGCATATAGAACTTATGTATAAGACTACAGTTTATAAAATAATGTGCACTACTGCCGTATTTTTGTCTACCTTGTTTTTAACTTGCATCTTTAGTAATCATGTATTTTCTTATACGTATTTGACAATTCGAATTGCATTAATTTCTAACAATTAATCTAGTCTGGAAATGTACATACTTCTTTGATTGTAACCACGACAGAGGTGTTAATTGTAGTACTTGTAGGTAATTTAAATTCCACATCAAACTTACTGGATATAGTTAAAAGTATGACATGAACTAAAATATACAAGCAAATAAGCAATAACTAAAATATACACAGACGGGGCATCATTTGATTGACAGGACGCTATCTTTGTTTGTTCTACGTCAAAAGTCAAATCAAACATTTTTATGCGATTCGAGTCGTGTTTGTTTAGGCAAATACTACAATTTGAATCCGTTCCAACATTGTTATAAATACAATATCATTGTAGGAATTAATACAACCCTTTCATAGTTTGTAATATAAAATATGGGTTTCACGCTTTTGACTAGTTAAATATTTTTTAATTTAAATTACTGTATGGGTAATAAAATTATATTGAATGAAATGTTCTCGCTTGAGCTTAAAATTCTAGACTCTTCTCAAATATTTTAGCGCAGATATTCAATTACTGAACCTATTAGTAAACAATAGCAGCACGGAGACACACGTCATTGTGAAGTCTTAAATAGCCAATCACGTTATTCCAATTCACTTTGGTGGAGAGGTCAGAGGCCAAGTGTCTGACGTTCTTGTCGCCCAAGGCCTGCAGCATGGCTCAGTGACTGCTATCTAACGATAATAGCCGGACCCGACAGCTTCACATGCCCTCCAAAGTAAAATCATGATTATGACTTAATACATTCAGCTACTAGCGGTCATCCATCACACTACTGATTGACCTCGAAGTCGATCAGTTCGTGAGAGAAATTTTTGGATTTTGAGCAAATCATAAAAGGTTATTTAATAATCTTCAGAGTTATTATATCGAGGGCCAGGTGACGGGTAAATAAACGCCCGTTACGTACGATCAACAAATATGTAATATATCCAACTCCATATATTAAGGCCTACAATCCCGTGACTAACAATGCGTTGCATGTGTGCGTACATAAAAATATCTCCTCGTGTGTAGTCTCTACAATTATAAACGAAACTATGGTAACCATATCAAATTATTTGCAATAACCCAATGATAAAATTTTGGTAATGAGTCAAATTCAAAATAATTTAAAAAGTATCAACAAAATACCAATATAACAATGTAAAAAGAAACTGTATTAGAATTATTGTATACACAGAAAAATAAAAGATAAAAAGTGTAATTCCGATAGGTATAATTCTAATTATATAACTACCTACTGTAATACAGTAATAGCCTTTTCCTTGTTTCGTTATTATGAGAGTCACACAGAACCATGAATGGAGCCTCCATTCCGTTCCCGGAACATCAAAGCGACAAGCGGCCCAGATTAGATAAGCTATTGTTTAGAATATTTTACTCGTAGATGAGACAATGGGTCACTTTCACAAAATAAAGGGGGTGTCTCCTAATTCTGTGATAAAAAGTTTGATTAAACTTTATTTTTTTTAAACACAGCCATCCTCGTTTTACCTGATTACTAACTAATCTTGAGGTGAGCGACGCATTGCTATCACTAACGAAAAAATTAGAAATTTTAAAAATGTGTAATTATTACGGAACATCTTGCGCCTCATCTTTATAATTAGAAAACCACTTTCTGAAACATGAGTAATCAAATTAAAAAAATTATATATAATTGTTAACATTTGCAATGTATAAGTTGAAAATTATTATTATTAATAATCTTGTGACGTCAAAATATTTAAGTATATGTTCAATAGGACAGTGTGTTGAAATCAATATTTTTATTTGTACTGGACCGCAAAGAAAAAGGGTCGGTTAAAAAATCTTCAATACCTTCAAAAGTACCTGACCTAGCTTTATGAATTAAATAATATTTTAATGTACTTAAATGAAAATAAAAAAATTAGCTCAACCTTTTTATTTTTAATAAATGTAAAGTAAATAAAAATGCGTAGTTTTTCCAGTATTTTCGTAAATGTAGATTGGTTACAGATGTGGCGTTTTCACGCATTTTAGTACTTTGTGTTGTCTTCGCGAGCTCGCAATACTGCTGTTATGCGATTTGGCATACTTTCTACTAGGTTTTTGAGGCGATGCTACCGAATATTCTGCCATTCCTCCATTGGAGCTTCTTTATTTCTCATAGAGTGATTGGCGGCAGATTCCGCTGACGTGCACGTCGTCCCAGTTCGTTCCATGCATGCTCAATGAGGTTTAAGTCGGGGTTGCGTGCTGGCCACTCCATGTGTGTGATACCGACTTCTTGAAAATAGGCAAACACTATCTGAGTTGTATGCGGACGGGCATTGTTTTGCATTAAATCGTCATTCTCGCCCATGTCCACTAAAAATGGACCAACGTAGTCATTCAGAATTTCAGTGACATATTTTTCTGCAGTTAAAGTTCCATTTTCTATCACCACTAGCGCAGTGCGGCTTTCGGAAAAAATCCCAGGCGACACCTGAACAGAGCCTCCGCCGTATGGGACTTTTTCTTCTATACAGGCCTAGTTATAGCGCTCTCCCAGTCTTCTGTACACTCGTTTCCTCCCGTCGTGCTTGTTTAAACAGAATCTAAACTCGTTTGAAAACAAAACTCTTGACCAGTCATTCAGAGTCCAATTCTCGTGTTCTCTATCATAACTCAACCTTGACTTTCTATGGAGTCCTTCTAGTATTGGGCCATTTGCAGGTTTTAGTGGCTTTAAATTTGCTTCAGCTCGACGCTGCCTTACTGATTCCGTACTCAGATTGTTTCCTCTAGCTCGTAAATGATAATTCTTTACTTCAACAGCCGTAAAAAAGCGATTTCTCAATATTGTTGACACCATAAAGCGATCCTCCCGCGCCGTCGTGCACCTTGTCCGGCCTGTTCCTGGTCTTCGAAGATTGGATCCAGTTCCATGTAAACGCTGGAGTACTCGCTGAACTGTAGAAAGAGTCTCACCAACAGTTCTCGCTGTATTTCGCTGACTGTGCCCATCTCCAAGCATTATCTGAATCCTGGTACATTCTTGAGGGGTTAACAACATAATAACTTCAGAATAATAAAGTTTATAAGGCAGAGACACACCATATTTATAATTTTTTTATCGAGAAACTAAAACAAACGCGAAACAGTTGATTTGAATTTTTTAGTTCCAAATTCAAAAACTACCATTATTTAACATTTTCATTTTTTTTAATATAATTATGAAAAATAAATAAAAAGGTTTTACATATTATTTTATGTGGCATTAAATGTCCTTTATTTCGTAAAGCTAGGTCAGGTACTTTTGAAGATATTGAAGATTTTCTAACCTAACCGACCCTCCAAGTCCAAATTATTTAATCGACAAATGTGCGAAACAGCTACTTAATGCAAAGTGGTTACTCATGGGCATTACTAACACCAAAGTGATTACCGATTTGGTGCCAACCTAAAATTAAGTAGGAAACTTGTATTATTACTGGCTCTCAACAATTCACTATCGATTTTAGACGGAGGATGGCAACTAGCCAGGCAGTTATAATAGTCTACCAACATGATAGTACGGAGCCTAAAGGCCTCCAACAGAAGGGGGACCTGACGTCATAGCTTTGTCCGTTGTTCAGCGATGCAGCTCTTTACACCCCACTTTTTAGTACGTGAACAGTCAGTAATGGAGCAGACGAGCCATATTATGGTAAATCGTCCAAAACGAAGAATGGAAATTAATTGATTACCGATATTTGTTTTTCACGAGAACCTACCATTGGGATTAAAATTGATTGTACAGAGCCCAGCAACTTAAATCAAGAGAGACAGAGTTAGGTAACACACCCGAAACACAAATGATTAGAACACTCCATCACATTACTACCGAAAACTATCGTATGTTATATGAAAGAAAGAAACAAAATACATTTATTCACTACTTGTACTTGTACACACATAAACAAACAATCTATAATAGCGATAAAAAACGGACTAAAAAAACATAGACATAAGACAAAAATAATAATAATAATTATCATCATCCTCCTGCCCCTATCCCAATTATATTTGGGGTCGGCGTAGCATGTATTTTTCTTCCATACTTCTCTATCAGACGTCATTTCAGTAGTAACATATTAGTATTAAATAATAATAATAATAATAGTAATTATAATTGAATGACAGTGTGCTGCAACATCAAGCAGTAAATTGGGGCGCACTCAACATGTGCCGCGGCCGGTGTGACCCTGACTTTTTAGTATATCCACAGTTCAGTATATCCTCCATATGTACCTACTCATTTTAGCCATGAACAAGTTCAGTATATCTTTCATAATATATATTCTTTGTAGCCGTGAAAAATAAACTTTGGTCTACTTTTCCTTCATTTCCTTGCGTTACTTATTAGGTCTTTAATAAGACAAAGAAACTGTACCCTATTCAATTAAACCATGAGATCTGTCACTTACGTCAGTCTGCAACGAGGCAGTTGAAATGTATTTAACGCGCATAAACCCCTCAGAAGGGGAGATTGTTATCCCGGCTCCAGTCTTTATGACGAATTAGTGGGATGAGGGCTAACTTTATTACAGAGGTGATTAAGCTGCGATATTTAAATCCACTGTTGAGTAAATTTTTATGTCAAAACTAGATTTTTTGTTGGTATGTAATAGCCATTATTTATGGTTAAAAAAAAAACAAATTTTATTTAGGTGTTTTGTTACTATTTTAAGCGCTGATCAAAGTGCCTGTAGGGTTAAAAATGTTTTGGACTTAATACAAGAAGAGGAATACCAAGGAGGCCAATGTTCATTTAGCTTTAAAGAAATATTTAATTATGTGGGTGGGCCGGAGCTATTACATAGGTGTAAAGTTGTTCTTCACCATTATTATGCTCGAGGTACATTGCCCGTAACATTTTTCAGTAACTGATGTCATCTGTAAAGTTGTTTAACGATTGTTAGTGGGATTTAAAAAAACCTTTGTTAGTGTGCCTTAAAAAAACTTTATCGTACGTAATGTTAGGCTCAAGACAGTATGTGTACTGTTACATTTTATGCCGAGTAAGTTCAAATTCGGAAAAATAAAGTTTTTGGTCCACGGGAAGCGCACCGGATCTCTACTGCGTTATTTCTTTAAAAAAGTTGACAACCCTATTTAGGGTAAAAATACAAAAATATAATTAAGTTACGGTTTAATAAACGCCTAATTTACTGATACGTTATAAACGTAATTATTTTATTTTAAGGTGATCCACCATTTTTTTATTTATTTTTATAAATTGAAAGCAGATTTACGACAATGCCGACAACATTACTAACACTACATTCAAAATTAACATTCCAACATTTATATCCATCACCGAAAAAACACAATCACAAATTAACTGATTAAATCGCCATAATATTAATTTAACGTTCTTACAATAGCATTCCCGCCAAAATCCTGTAACTGTATAGCAAATAGCACGTTTACACGTATCAACTTGCCTATAAACTCAATAAAAAGTCGACCTGCTTACAAGTGCGCTATAAAATTCAGGTATAATAAAAAAAAGAACTTAAACGTGAACGCTCCGCAGCCAATACGTCGCGCTTACAATTTTATTCGATACAATCGCCCAATAGAATCTAGCTTTAAGACGAACCCCTTGCGGTGTAGCCGTCTCTTTCCAGCGGGGTCGGAATCATAGCCCTGTTTCGCTCGAAGCAATGAGTAGTCTCCACTGTCTTGAGCCGTTCGCGATGATATTCTGTGTATTTATGGCTGTGGTTCCGTGTTTCTTGTTTCCCGCGTTATTTGTAACGCATGCTGGCCTTTATTGGGTCGAAACGATTGACGAAATCGTTTTGGGTTATTTAATTCTCGAGGGGTCTGCAAGTACGCGGATATGGAAACCAGAAGATTTTTTACGTTTATATTCAGCATGTAAAACAAACCCTCGAAATCATTTTCATACTAGGATTCAGTGGAGTGTGTATCGCGTTCACATACATGAATAAGACATCATAAACAGCCCAGAAACGAGAACAAATATATCAGGTACGGCTGGAAATTGGACCCGTGCCTCTTCGTTCGATGACCAAGAACTTATCATCTGAGTGCGTTTAGTTGTTAGATAGGTTCCTGCAGTTAAGCCGTTGGCCTTTTAGGACTTCCGTTGATTTTTTATAGTAAAACTTATTATAACCACAACCTGTAACTGTCTCATTCCTGGGTTCAGGTTTTCTCTTGGAATGAAAGGGACAACTCTACTCCTGAGGTTATACCAGGGAATCATCTCAATGTTTTCACACAAGGCAGCGAAGAAGTGCCGTTGGAAGTTTTCATAACATTAATTGCGGGGAAACCTGTACTTCAGATTGTTTAAAATAGATCTGTAATAGATTGTAATAGACGTAACAGGCATGAAAGTATTAAATGCTACAAGCATTTACGTCTTGTAGCTATTGTTATAGACTCCCGTCTCCAACGGTAGTTCAAGTACTTTGAAGTCCATCCAGAGTATTGATCTTAAATGTTTTAATCATTTATCAATGTAAATCTGTTTTATTTATTGTTTTTTCAACTAAATTTAGATTACAAATTTATTTTGGCGCCTTCTGCTTTCTCGCTTCCGGCGCACTGAATGTCAGCTTTAAATATCAAATTAATATATATGTATATAAGAAGTCAGCACAATTATAATAACCAATATTTAATATCCTTTATCAAAATGATTGTTTAGGTTAATTACGTAATTATCATGGTCGGCAGTATAAATATCGTCGACCATCACAGTTCAGGCGCATTCGTGTGGTGACAGTGAGAAGGGAAGGTTCTGCCCAAGTACTAACTAAATATATAATTATACTAATACAAGTGAATCGTCATTGGTATATGTGAGTCATCACCTCGTGGAATCAATTTATTTTATACTACTTATGTCAAAGTTTTCATTATTTGTTGACCGGTTACAAAATTTTGTAAACAATACAGTGCACTTCGAATACAGCAAGCGCGGTCTTGTTCGGACTGCACGTTTAATATACATACAATACGTGAATGACGTATACCGTTTCCTGCCCTTAAACGCCCGAAAAACAATGTAATCAAATTTTTATAAGCATTGTTTGAAAAAAAACGATAAAAATTAGGTATTCGAACTGTTCTCATAAGGTCAATGAAAATAAAAATACATTTCAACCTATGTTCGGCCGATCTATTACTAAAAATAGCTCGACTTCGAGCGTCACCGAGTATCGGAGTCCTTATCATCAGGCCCGATGCTATTATCAATAAGCAGATTAATTTTCACTTTAATTAGACTTTATCTGAGGCGTTCCGACATTCGGCGACGATCCCCATAGCCCAGTTGGTAATGACCCTGCCTGCCGAGCGAGGGGTCCCGGGTTCGATTCCCGGTCGGGGCAGACATTTACATGACAGATAAATGTTTGTTCTCCGGTCATGGGTGTTTGTAACGGCACATTTGTGTAAGTCCATGCCACAATACAGGGAAAAGGTCTCTGACTAACCTTTATAAGAGTGGCTTGGTGGAGTACTCCTCAGGTCTCTTTAATAAGGTGGGCACCACGGTAGATTCGAGCGGTACAGTGGTTTCTAAATGGGTTAATCTAGATATAATTTTTTTTAGACACTTGTAGGGTGTGTATGGTGGTTCAAATAAAACAAGTGATGGACTTACACGAAAACAGTTCCGTTTACTGGCACAGACAAACTACACGAAATACACAAGTTCAGAAGGAGAATAGAACAGTGACGGCACAACACAAGCAGAAAGTTACACTGATAGCACACTTAACAGAAGAAATACTAGAGTAGAAATAGTAGTAAATTAGCGTTATTATGCAAATAAGAAGCGGAGCGAGGATAGTATAAAAGTGGCGTGGATTCGCTACGGAGTTGAGATCGTAACTGAATCGCACGCGCAGCTGGGCCGCTGCGAGTGCCGGCCGGCGGCAGTGCGACACGAGTAACGGTATCGCTGGCGCGCTAAGTTTCCATGTTCATGGCCGCGATCCGCACGGCATTACATATTAGATATTTAATTAATGTATGTGTTTAGGTGTAAGTGTAATTAATTAATGATTGAATGGGTGTTTGTACGTTTGTATGAATGTGTATATATTTGAGTTTGTGTATGTATTTTTGTATTGTGCGAATCCGCCACATACTCATGATATTATTTGCTTTCCGGGCTTGAGCTCTGAAGCAGCGTACTCCAGTTCATATATTATATAAGACTATTTATTATGAACACAATAAACAATTGGAGAACAACACACAAGGTAAACAATAGGCAGTCTTATGGCTATGAGCGATCTCTTTCAGAAAACCTAATGGTTAAATGGTGTACAAATAATATTGTATAAAGGTATGCATAACTTTCACCGATTAGGGTAAAGGAAAAGCTTAGCAAGACACAATAAGAGAGGTTGAAATGAAACAGAAGGCATATTAAAATGACATCTAGGGCTCTTTAACTGGTGTTTTGAATAAATGAACGAAAGAAAGAAGTAGTAAGTTATCCGTTATAAACAGAGGAAGCGGGTTCCATAAAGTCACAGAAAGAGCAGAAACGGGTTTTTCGTAATGTGATAGTGCTTAACTAAGCAATTTCGAACGCGTTAAAAAGTTCAATATTCACATATTGAAGGTCACCACCCTCTAGACGCAAAATGTCATCTATGCTTCAGTGCTTCGGTTGATAAATTGAACTGTTAACCGTGATAATATTGTTAAATAGTAGCATAAGGCACTCGGTCACTGTATCTTCCACCAGTCCCCATTGAAGCAATTGTAACGGACGCCAGGCCTAATCATGAGAAAAAACGCATGCCCTTACGTGGGTTATTATGTTTGAAGCTCGAAGGACTCGCTGGCCCATTTCAGAGAGCCATAAATATGCTGCTGATAGAAGTTCGTCTTAATTTCTAACAGGATATGAAAAAATTGTATATAGGTAAATGTTAAAATAGTTAAATTAGCTACACCAAATAACACGCCGTAATCTCTTTGCAAAATTTTGAGGTTTTAGCATCGTTAAACAAACAGACATTGCCTTTTATTAGACAGAGAACCGTATTGCAAGAAAGGAGCGTTCAAATTAATAGGGAGAAGGGAGAGATAATTGGCGGTGTTTATCGAATTACAGATAACATATTGTGGGAGGGAGAGATTGCAGAAACTTTATTCACGGATCATGTTTCAAAATTTGTTGTCAGACACGATGTTTAAGATTGCAGATTATAATTGATATGAGTATTTTGGAATATCAAAAAAATAAGAATAAAAAACATAGTAATGTTTGACAAATGGATGTTAATTAATCATCGTCAAACAAAGAAAGAACAGAGCGGTAGATATGCCCGCTTGTATACTATCTTTCCAGCTCAAACACTGTAAAAAATATTTATCTTCAAGCGATCATGTGGATTTATTAAATTCTGAAAAAAATGCAAAGGATTTCTGATCCAGTGATGTTACGTAGGTAATTCGGTATGCGAGCGAATTGCGAGTTAATGGATTTCACGTACCTTCGAAAACTTTATGAAAATTTACAACTATGCAGATAACTCATCATAATTACGTTCACAAAAACAAATAATAAATTGATAATTAGTTAACAGCAAATAGGAATAGATAACTCAATTTAAATGCATATGAATCCAGTACATGCAGGATTATAGATCTCCGACAATTTACCTACTTGAATTACATTTTGTATTGAAATATGAAAACTATACAATCATAAACCGCACATAGTTGTTCCTCAAACAACCCTTTTAAAGAATCAAAGCTGTCCAAAGCCGTTTTCGTTCACTTTATCAATTTAAAAAACAATAAGCGAGGGAGGGGAAGGAAAACCGATTCCGTTGGCAATTTTTACGGTTTATTTCGACTCAACGACTGAATAAAATGGGACGTTGAGATCTTTGTAGAAGTTATTGAGGAAACGGTATGTTATATTCATTGTTGTAGATTTTTGTATCTGTGAAAAAATTTATACCTAATTTTAAAATCCGTATAAGCCTTGCTATGCAATGAGGGAAGCTGCCAGCATTTTGGGTAGTGCACCACAAGGGCCTAGTTATATAGGTACAATTACATTAATTAATTATTTTATTTTGATTTAATTTTACGCTATCAATAAACATATACAAAGCGCCTCAAAGTCATGTTTCGAGAGTTTAATAAAATCAAACAAACCTAAATATCAGGGCCCTACAATCTGTTTCTTAATTTCCTAGCCCTAGCCCAATATCTTAGCCACATGTATTTATATATTTAAATTTCGATGGCGGCTAACTTCTAAAATAACTCAAAAATTACATTACATGATATTTGGAGCCGAAGAGATAATTACAAACGATTACTATCAGTTATTGTTCTCAAAGTTCTTACGTGTAATCAATGAATGAAATAAATTAAATGAAATAAATAAATCATATTTATCAGCCAGTGCAATCTATTCCCGCCAATTTGATCAATCAATTAAAAAGGAAAAGCATAAAAAGGCAAACATGCCCATACAGCCACAATCCCGATACACGACTCAAAATGCAAATATCAAGTTTAGGAGCGAGTAATTGTTTAAAACGTCCTTCCTAAGGGGCGGCAACCCCACAGCTGCGGCTGACAGACCCCTCCTATTATGCCCTGAGGGTAGCAATTTTTTGTAACACCCCATGTTACTCCCCCAAGTGTTAGGGCGCTTTCACACTAACGAGTTGGATTTTCGACGAAGTTAGCGCAACAATTTTTAGACAGGTTAATTAATTGTTAGATGTTTGTATCGGGTTTTGAAGCGAGGATGGAAATGTTTGATGGTTCGTTTGCTGGTGATACAATCAGCGCAAATGAATACGGCTTTTTTCTTACTCTTGTACTGTTCACAATTATAAAATTATTAATCTATTACGCATATACGTATATATACGCAAATATTTATTATTCAGATTTACGTTAACTTTTATGACTTATGTAAATATACTCTATAAGCGCCATCTCAGATATGTAAATAGATTTATCAATTTTCGCTGTTTTATAATTATCTAAGTATGTAGTACAACAAGGTATAGTGAGTGAGATAGTTATTTATGGTTTCTTCAGAATATATAACTCGACAGAACTATTAGGTACTCAATGCAACCACGACCTTAGTAAAGAGGTTCCACTACGCTCACAAATATCAATTCGATATTATAGGTTTGCCAATATCATGTATCTAGGTTTTGTATAACTTTACCTAAAATGACGATTTATGAATTCCGAATTAGATATATCGACGATCCATTATTTATATATTTTATTAGCCAATTTGCTAAACAGGCCTTGGGGCACACTCCATGAAACTGCGGCTTGAATGTTTTTATAACTTTACCTTAATGTATTAACGCTGGACAAGTAAATATTTAACATAAGAAACCCAATTTCAATTTGTAAAAGATAAACATCTGGGTTTCATCTTCGATTTTTCACCCTTACATGTGGTATTTTAACTTCAAATTTAACTGAGACCAAACGAGCCGCACTCATTCAAACAAAAAAGGGATTTTCCAAATCGGTTAATAAATGACGGAGTTCTAAGGTAACAAACATAAAGATACAAACGAATTAAAACCTCCTCCTTTTTCGAAGTCGGTTAAGAAACCAAATAGTTAAAGGACAAAAAAATTACCTGACTATCCTTAAGCCCCAGCTTCTCAGCAAGCTTCTTCCTATCAGGTTTGGAGATATACTTCTGAACCTGGAATCTCTTCTCTAAGCCCTTGCGTTGTAGGTCTGAGAAGACTGCTCGACGCATCATGCCTCGTCGAGGTTTTCCTGGAAGAGAATATGACTTTGTATTCATTCGCACTTCACTCATTCACAATTCTATGCCAGTGCAGCTGCCACTCCACTGGCATAGAATTTCCGTAGCCTTTGTCGGAGAAAAAAGCAGCAAGACAATCTTCTATGTTCATATTCTTCGTCGTTCGTGACTTCCAGCCACATTAATATACAGTAGAGTTGAAAAGTGTCCATATCATAGTATTTCAACATGCTAGAAATAGACTCCGCGATTCCTTCATAGTCAAAGGTGTGTGTTATGAATAACCTTTAACAAGATTATGGCTAACACTATGTTTGAAGCATGCGCAAGATGTGAACGTTTGATATAATGACATTAGAAACCACATATTATACTAAACGAAAACAGACAAAACACCATTAGAAACCACCAGAAGTACCAAAATAAAACGCACAAGAAATAATAATTTGAAATGGAATAATAATATAACACTCCGTAACTATGCCATGTTCATTTTGTAGGAGTTTTTCGTAATTTATTTTCCTTCAACAAAATAGTGAGACCATAATGGAAGGGTCCCTTGTGATACTGTTGACAGAACAAAATGACAGTATGTCATGATTTCGCCTGGAGGTGTGCGATGTAGCTGAGCAATGCGCGCGGTATATTAATCACTTTCCCAACCTTGCAAAGCAAATACAAAACAAGCAAGGGATTTTTGTACGAGCTGGTGTGGCTGAAAAAGCTACTGGTATAGGTCCTGTACATAGCGCTAAGGAAGGCTAAGGGGGGG
>PDGT01000002.1:3208830-3266358 GCA_003671415.1 Megathymus violae
GGGGGGGGGATTTAGTGCGGTAAAAATCCCACATAATTCGGTGTCGCTCCCACGCCACCAGGTACCTTTTGAAAGTTTCCCCGCTCGGAAAAAAATGGTATAGGCGACTTAACATGGGGTATCTTTTAGAGCCTTTTACATTCCTTATGCAGCTTTGGTGACAAGAGCTACAATGTTTACTTTGTCTGCTGCACCTCGTTTCATCCTTAAATATAATTATGCTGTATCTCTGCCATAAGTTATTCACTCACCTCTGGAACTGTGGGCCCAGGGAAACCCGCCAGGCAGTGGAAACACCTGAGTGTGCGCTTGCGCAGGCCTCACTGTGAACAAAACGCGTCCAATTTAAAATAACACAAGGGACGACAAACAGCTTCCTCAAATGTCAGATGACTGAAAATCAATTTGAGGTTCTACATCTATATTACTTGAGACAAATGACAAAAAAAAACTATTAATAGTACACACAATCACATGCGACTGTCAGAATATTCTGACCAAAAATGAATTCGGGGTGTCATCGTCACAATCTATAAATATTCCATCATCGGTATACGGTCTATAACGGGGTAATATTACTTGTGCAGTATGATGGTTGATCATTGTTAAACTTGTGCAAGATTTAGAGACATTTCAGATTTTTTTTTATGTTAAAAGCCGACAAATGAGCAGACGAGCCACCTGATGGTAAGAGGTCACCGTCGCCCATGGACATCAACAAGACCAAAGGTATCAGTGATGCGTTGTCGCCAAGGAAATGAGAAGAAGATACGAAAGAATGTAGTGGCTCTCAAGCCCCCAGCCGGAACACGATGAGTCGTTTGGCGGCTGACTCAAGCGGGAGGGTGGTAGCTAGCCAGGCAAGCTTCACGGAAAGATAATAAAACCACTAATAATATTAATCACTTAATAATAATACTGATACACCAAGCAAAGATGTCTATCTATATCCATATACGAGTATCAAAATACTAATTTTGGATCTTGGCAATAGGAATCTGCGGTGCTCATCCGTCCCTGTGTCGAAGTTAAATGTCTCTATTTATAGTGTACCCTACTGGACATCAGAGGAAGCAATGTCGCAAGGTCTAGTATCTATTTTAATTCCGGCGGTACTAGAGAAATATGAACATTTCAACTCCTTATTTAACAACTGGTAACCACCATCTTTCTGGATTCAACCTTGAATCAACTGATTACATTTGGTAATGGGTAAACCCTGTGACGTCAGTTGTTTTTGTAATGGCGGCACTTGAACAATTCTTTAAATTACGGTAAAAATATTGTGCATATTTTAAAATACCTGAGTGCAGGCACAGAGATAGTAATGGGCACTAATTATTTCGTTTACAATAAATAATTTATTAAACTATGTAAAGTAATTTTTCAAATTATATATTAAAAATTAATTGTTACTGACTTCAGTTAAAGATATAACATCACGAGGAATGCTACATTCGGAAAAAAATCCATAATGTTCCCAAAACTGTGTAAAGACAATTCAAACTTAGCCAGCACTGTAGACTAGGGATATTATGGATAACAAATTTCGGATCTGGATATGGATATATGAATAATAATTTACTTGTTTCGGTTACGGATATGAAATTATTTCGGATTATTCGATTGTATTGGATAATTTCGGTGACGGATATTAGATGATTTTGAATATTAGGTATTTACAAAGTAACATTTTGACTTTCTGTCTGGGTATTATTTGGTATTTTGGGCCTTTTATACCCAACTCGCCGACTGGTTATCTAATCTTGTTATTGATAAGACCAACTCGCCAACTGGTTATCTAATCTTGTTATTGATGAGATAGTATGAATCACCGGTAAAATCGGCTTTGACGTTATTTGGTGGTTTATTTTTAAAAAATCCTCAGTAATGGCGAGTTGGATACATTCGTTTGTTCATTCATTATAATCATGGGAAAAACCTTAAAAATTAAATAATAAAACTATGTAAAGATTAAAGCGACGCGGCCACTGTATCTTTTCGGCCAGCGAAAAAACCTGTCATAACGTGTCATAATTTCCACTTTGCACACATCCGAAATTTTATCGGATTCGGTTACGGTTTCGGATATATTTTTATTTCGGATATTCAATAGTTTCGGTCACGGTTACGAAGCTCCATAATATCCCTGCTGTAGACTATGATATGATCTTTATTCTTTTACATTGTGGTAGGAAACCGCCATACAAGGAACAGTTGTTTAGGAACAGACAGCGTCAAACAGTGTGTTTTATTCTTTTTAATACGTACTCAAGTTTAAAAACAAATTATACTTGTTTATTGTTACCAGTGCAAAATATATAGGTGTTGTTTGTAGCATGTTAACAAATTCGTTCGGATTGAACAATTATGCTAACTTACACATATTCATACATAACATAGTCTGACCAGAATAATGTACCTTTCAAATGGTAAAATAATTTTTCAACTAGGAGTCGTGGTTCCACAGATTACCTTCCATATAAACACAAACTCACTCAATTCGCACTCTCTCTTTGTAACATTAGTATAAATTGTTAATAGAGGCCATTTTATTCTTCTTTATTTCCGTGGTAGCCCTGTAAATATCTAGCCGTGTGGTTAACAATATCCTACCTCAATTACTCGCCTATTACACTACGTTTATTTTGCGGATAAACATTACATTATTATTGTTCAACAGGGCGATGTTGTAACAATTGTTGCGGTCTATTGTTGCGATTGTTGTTGTTGCAATACAAACATTCAACTGGATTTAATGTTCCTTTTGACGAGCGTAAAAGTAAAAATGTTGGTGGTTTTACTTTATTGGAAATGTCTTTTGAGTACAGTATTTTTTATTGTGGTTTTTTGTTTGAATTGTTTTTAACAATTCGATATACAATATTTTTTGCACCGTTTCTTAGCAAAAATTCAGTGGAGCGATGGTTTTGACAGTAATCTAGTAACAAAATCAACTGGGAACTTTTTTATGATCTGATTGGATTTTCAAGGGTTCAGTTAAGGAATCTTATCAGTATGCTTGAGATACTCAAGTAGGGTTTTAATAAAGTGGTCAGCTTCAACAGATCAGACCTGGTTGCCTTGTTTGTTAATCAGTAAAGTAGATTTATTGATCTCTATCTGTACATTTAATTTAAATAATAACTTACCTAAATAAGGATGGTGACACGCCAACAGATGCTGCAGATGTTGATGCTGCACCGGTATAGGCCTGCTGGCGATAGGCTTCGCGATAGGCCATGGGTTGCCCATCATTGGTTGCCTATAGTCTGTGGAAGATGTGAGAGAATTTCGTCACAACACATTATATGGTTTATATGAAGGTGTATTCTGCCTCTCTTTTTCAGAGTTATGTACATTTAGTGAATAATCTAATAATTCTAGTTATTATTCGTATTATTATTATTATTTGTTTATATGAAAATTTCTCTAATTTAGTTAAATTAATTAATTATGATCTTAAGAATAACCTATGGGGGTAATCAAAAAAAATATTAAAGAAATTTTGTTAAGTCCATCATGTTGTATATCAAAAATAGTGTATGTTTAGGGGTTTACAAGATGTTAGGAAACTTATAATCACAACCTCGCTTAATGAAGCGAGGAATTGGAATGACAAGAAACGAAAATATTCCTAAATACAGTAACAGTACCACAACCGAAATCACTCGGCTTTTTATGTGAAAATTGCATTTTTTATGTGAATGTCACAATTGTGCTACCGAGGTCTCAAAAGAAATGCTTTGCCCCAACAAAGTTTTCCTCGGCCAATTGGGCTTCCTAGGTTGATTTATACATAAATCAATTTATGTGTATTGTAGCCGTATTGTAGGTATGTATTAATGATGTTATGGATATGAAATGTTTGATCTGGTTATGGATACGGATATATGAATAATATTTTACCAGTTTCGGTTACGGTTACTGATATGAAATTATTTTGGATTATCCGATAGTTTCGGATAATTTTAGTTCCGAATGTTAGAAGATTTAGGACTTAAAAAATATATATATCTAATGTATTTACACGGTAACAGTTTGACTTTATTTCTAGGTTTTATTTGGTACTAGCTGCCCCGTCTGACTTCGTTCGGGATGGAAGATTATTAAAAATTATATTCATTGCCTTGATTAAACATAAATAGGTTTACTGATATTTTATATGGCCTATCATAAGCCGTTTTTGAGTTATCTCAAGACATACAGAGAAGCTCAACATATTTATATAGTAGTAGAGATTATAATCACAGAAAAACAAAAGCCTTAAAAATTTATAATAAAAGCTGTCTAAAAATGAGAGCGACGCACGGCTACTGTATCTTTTCGGCTGGCGAAAACCTGTTATAACTTGTTCCTTTTAGACTGTGCCCCTGTGCGAAATTATTTGAAATTTTTATATCAGATTCCGTCACGGTTTCGGATATATTTTTATTTCAGAGATCCATAACATCCCTGGTATGTATAAGTGAGGTCATAGGTAATCTGTACAACATTCCAATTTTAAAATTCTTAAATAAAGAATAATAAAACAATTTTTGGTAAGCTACAGACTACTACCTAAGTATGTACACTGTAGGAGTGTTCTATAAAAATGTGTTCTATAATCAGACAGACAGAGACAGATCAGACAATCCAGTTTTTACTTTTTATAACAATAACAGATTACACTAACAAGACTCCACCATAATATTACACAAAGTAAACATACGTTGTACATAAGCCAGATACTATACGTACGATTATAATCTAAAATACCCTCCATAGGTAGTTTAAATTAATACGCGGAGTCAAAAACAAAACACTTTGAGCATGATTAATGGCATTACAAAGGCTATACGATATATTAGGGACGGCGTGGCTTTGACAGACGGGGTGGTAAGAAATCGCCGGGGAGTCGCGTGTGGGGCGAGCTACCAGCGAACAGAAGGTAGATTATTTGTTGGTATTCATAGGCTAAAAATAGAAAGAAACTATTTTAGTTTTAAAATTAATGTAATGCTGCAAGAAATTTCTATGACTATATGTATTATTACCAATTATAAATTCTTCTGAAATTTATACAAATTTACAATTCAATTTGTTACCAAATACATAACAAGAGATGACGGTATGATTATAGATTTATAATTTTCTTAGTCATAGTCACAGTTTTATAATATTAGCTGTGAATTCACATTGTATCGTCAATATAGAACAAATAAATTATTAAGTACTCATAATTGAACCACTTTTAAAAAGTCTGAAATAGGTACAACAAGCTTAACTCCACTTCCTAACATTCATAGGTCACATGAAAGGGGTCCTCAGCCCAATGTGTCAGTCAAATGTGGCGAATCGTAACGCGGAATTTTAGTGCAACCTACAAACCGTTAGTTTGAGGCTAAGCTTATTTATTTACAAAATAATATTTTAGGATTCAAATGGTAATATTAATTACAGAATTAGAATAGTTTTTGTATGTAAAAGTTTTTCATTGCGTTCGCAAACGCAAACGAACCAGGCCAGAAGAAGACAACATTTTATAATGAATAATTGAATATGCTTCGTATTTTGTATAAGCTTACTCAGTTATAATTATAATGACCAAATATTTAACGGGAGATGAACTCATTGTATTCTTACATTAAATGTATTAAATAACAACCCGCTTCCCGGCCTAACTTGCACCAGCTACCGGCGATCGGGCGCCCGTACATTGTGTTTGTAATAGCGATTGGGGCGCGACTAGCTTTGCCTTCGAAGCCAGCGTCTTGACATAATTACTCGTGCTTATCGAACATTAAATACTGCCCCACTAAAGCCATTTAACTTTCATCACACTTAAAAATTTGAATGTAACCTACTCTACATTCTTCTCTACCAGTAATACAGTGAGTAACTACTGAAAAAAACCATTACTATTTCTTTTATTGACTTGGAAGTTTAAAATAGTGTCTGATCACCGCTGCCCTTGGACGTGTTTTACAACAAACACATCAAAGAGCAACGCGAAAGCGGAAAACCGCTTTTTAACTGGTTCACCAAGAGTAACCGACGGAATTTTAAAATATTTCACCGTTGGTTCTAGGTGGATGGTAACTGTTTAGGGAGGTAAAATACCTTTCATTCACGAATACTGTAGCGGTGATAGCAGGTGGTACAGCTCAAGAGATCAGCTACAACAGAAAGGATCTGGGGCCATGCCTCATCCGTTATTGAGCCGAGTGCACCACGGGCAAGTAAAAGTTAGCTTAGACTTAAGGATGGGTGGAACTTCTTGCACATCAAACATAGTCAAAGCAAATATGTGGTCTGATATTAATCGTTTCAAATTTTTGAGTATCGCTGACTCCAAGACTATTCGAAGAGAATCTTGAGGCAGCACAGTTCCTTCTCAAAAAGATTTCGAAAGAAAAGAAGTAGTTGTACTTTTACATCGTTATATAATTGTAACTATAAAAATGTAGTTAAAATTTAGAATTATCTTTCACTAACTATTGTGCCCGCTGCATCGGGAGCATGGTTTCTCTGCTATTTTTACATATAATTTAAGCCTAAATGACGTTCATAAGTGTATTTACTGAATACCTATATGATTAAATGATTTTGAATTTGAATTTGAACCTTTTAAAGGAATCTCTCATAAAATAATGTAACTACAATTAAATCTTTCACGTGTTTTCAAAACGTACTAAAAAATAAATTACGCTTAAACAATAAAATAATAGAAGTTTGCCTTTTAATATTCCAATTCTAAGAGATAATTAAAATAATATTAAGCATGAAAGCTAGAACCGACTCTTGTCACCTTCTCTCCTCTTTTTACTTCTAGTGTAATAATTACAAATAAAACTAAAACACTTTATATCCAAGCGCGCGCTGTTTAAACCGCCTCGCCGCTCGTCTCTCACTTGCACCACCTTCCGCTAATCGCTCGTACATTGTGTTTATAATGGCGATGGCTTTCGACTGCTAAATATTAGCTTCGCCTCGAACGAACATCTCGACTTAATGACTTGTGCTCATTGTAGATTAATAGATTATTTTTCTAACAAAGCCACCGTCTAAGCGGTACTATTATGGAATTCATTTACACACATAACAATTGCACTTTGATTACTTGAAATCATACCAACAATCTAATGAATTATAGTAATATAAGCAAATTCATCTGCTTAAATATATTCTAGTGGATTTCATTGTTGGTTTTAGTATTTACTAACAAACTACCCTCGCTTCGCTTCGTAAAAACTACGCCTTACGCTAAGAAATAGTAGCTACATTATTTTAAATTAATTTATAACTTTGTTATTTATGAACGGATTGCAATGAAACAAACTTTCAGTATTAAATAATGCTTACTGCAATATATTAGTAAAACTAGAACGAAATCAGTTAAGCCGTTTCTGAGATTGGCGCGAACAAACGCACAGACAAAAGTTCTAACAACTATTGTTTTATGTTCTATTGCGTTAATAAAGGACCATAATAATGTTTTTTCTCATATATAGGTCATGTACAGAAAGAGATCAATTAGAATTTTATCATATGTATAGATATGGGATTCAAATCTTTAATCACGGAGTTCTTGTTTTAACTGAGGAGATGTGGAGCTTACGTTATTACGCTGCTCTAAAGATATCAATTGAAGCAGATAGTCTGCTCTGAAGCCATATATATATAGCTGTATACTACTAATAAATTCAAGCCAATGTAATTTTCAGGGCTTTTAAAAAATAATTGAAAGTCATGATCCATAAGTAGATTCTTTATTGAATTAACGATATTCATCTTCTAAATTAAATGCTTTTTCTCAATTAAAATCCTAAATATCGATTGATCAACTAGCTAAGAAGGTTTCCGGGCGCGGTGAACCAAAAAAGTCGGCTTTGAATAAATCCTCAGGGTAATATTATAATGAGGGATGAAGAGCCCTCTGGGGGGTGGTTAGGGAGGCGTTGAGTCGGAAAACACCCTTATCCCTTAAGGGTGAACGTATGCTTACCTAATTATAGGTTAAAAGGCGCTTCTTGATGAAAAATGATTGAACCTACGAGTATGAATGGTATTAATACAGGTTTGTCTAAATACGTCACGCGTAATTGGATCTCATATCTCACGATGCTATAAAACCACAGATTGCGAAGTTAAATATTTGATATGAGTAGTATAAGTACAGCTAGGGTTTCCTAGAAGAGTGATGCCCTTAGAAACGACTGTTATATCATAGAATGCCGTTAAGAACCGTTTTCTATATAAACAACCTGACGTGGTTTCCTGAAAAGTGTTCGACGCTGAGTGTGCCACTGATTTGTAACAGTACCGGTTTCCTTGGAAGTTGTAGCTTAAAATTATGCAGGTCAATTGTTTAAGTGGGCGTGGATGGCCAAATCCATAACTATAAGGAATAGCTAAAACTACCCAAAGGAGACTCAGACCCAGAGAAGAACAGCTATTTGCACTCTACTCGCTCGCGAGCTGAAGAAGGGCGGCACAACCTCACCGGTATCCAAAAGCAGGCCTGAGTGAAACCGGCGTCTTGTACAACCAACCCGCACATGTTATTTCTGTCGCTTAGTGTGATTATCGCTACGCGTAGTATGATGGATTTCAATCATAAGTTTAGTTAGTCCACGTTTCCCTACATAAAAATTTAAACTGAGTAAGTAGGTATGGTTTAAAACTCAGTCCGACGGCTGTTGTCGATAGTAGGTGGATCGACCGAATTAAGCACCTTTGGGTGTGGTTGGTTGTTGCATGTTAGCTAAATTTCTTAAACTTTTCCATGCTTCGAAGGGCATTCAGGGACCAAACATTAGAAACAGGTAATTTAAGCTATTATAAATCAATAAAAAACATCACTTAAAAAGAAGAAAAAACTACTAATATTAAACTATTATATTAATACAATACGCTAAATCTCAGAAGTCCAAATCGCAAAAAGGCAAACCAAAGATTCAATAAAACTGCACTTGTAATAACAAGACCTATTGTGGATAAATCTTAAATCCCTACTTGCGTCAATTTCACAATAGGCCAATATATTTGCCATAACACAGACAAAAAGCTTAATCTTTCGACAAACATAAAGACACATATTTTTATATAGTTTGCATCAACAAAAGGATAGATGGGCATTTTTATGATGAGTGCTTACCCCACTTTTGTTAAGGGATTTGCGTTAAAATAATATTAGCCATATTTATTGTTAAACGTGTTTTATTGACTGCTATAAAGATGGGAATTTGTTGTCTATTATTATATTTTATTATCTGTTCCGTTGTTCATTTGAAAAAAATGAACGCAATAGCCATGTTTCGGATTATGATCTGATATTGTGCAGTTGTAAAAATATGGGCAATTTAACGGCTGTTTTTTGTATGTAATCATAACCGCAGTAGCTCATTTATAGTAATACGTATAAACTGTGCAACAAATGAATTAATTCAATCAATATTTTAATATATTTTATATTTATAATATTTTATATTTTCAATCTACTTCCACAGGTTTTACCTCGTGCCTGAAATACAAAATTTTCGTTAACATTCGTTTTTATTCATGACAGTATACATTATTTATAACTATTCCAAGCATGAATGAAGCAACTAAATACATTCATGAAAACAAAATGGGTTTCAATATAATGGCCTACTGATATATTTTTTTACACGAACATATTTTCACTATAACTGAAGATTGTTCGGTAGCTTTTTTATATCTTGTTTTTAAAATCTGTCTCTCTAAATAAATTGTTTCGTGTTTCAAAGTAAAATATACTTATGACTGTACATAGCACTTTTTCAATGTTTTATCTGTTTACATACAATAGACGATTTACTCTTCTATGGACTGAAGTTGGTCTTAGACACTGATGGTAATTTATTCAAGGTAATTTATAAGTTTTGATTCCAACTAAAGTCAACATAATAAAGTCGGATAAATCCCAGAAACTTTTTGTTTTAATAAACATAAATTATTTATTTTAGAATAATTTGGAAATAAACAGGACTTCACGACATTCAATAATATAATATAAATGTTTAAAATAAATAAATAATGTATCTCACAATGCCATTTGCCTAAAAATAAATTTATAAGGCTATGACCAGACCGAAACAGGCAATACAACCGGAGGGTTTTGCAATCGCAATAATGGGAAATTGTCGCTAAAAACGTTTTCAATAAAGCCCGTACCCTGGTCCCCTCGAATCAATTATTTTCACACTTTGGCGCGTAAAAATTGGCGCGAACGGTCCACAAACTGCACAGACTCAATCGTACGCTGGCAGTTAATTAAATAACGTTATTGCTTTTTAAATAACCGTTATATTTTCAACGTGAAGTATTTCGAAAGGTCGAATGTAATTTTAACGTAACTAAACAATAATTATTATAGTCATATGCACTGGCGATCAAGACGGTTCAATTGCATAACTCATACAATACAATATAATATGAATTAATTAATATTTAAATAGAAGTAGAGTTTCTACTTACTCCTTAGATTTAGCTATACGCTTGAGGTAATTTTAAATAGATCTGTGCTGTTGTTTGAGCTTCTTACAGATATCTAATTATATGCTTGTTACGCAAATCACGGTCAATACGCTGCTGAAATAACAAAATTATCTTTTATTCGGTTTACGTCTGTTTTATCTATCCAAGGTATCTGTAAATAGTAATGTTCGCTATCAAAATGCAGTCATTACGAACTTTGTTAGTCGTTGTAATGATAATGCAGTAGTTTATGTTATAATTATTAGGTACGTCATTACTTATAATCAGGTTTTTTTTATGTTAATAGCCGACAAACGAGCAGACGAGCCACCTGATGGTAAGTGGTCACCGTCGCCCATGGACGTCAGCAAAACCAATGGTATCACTGCTGCGTTGTCAGCATTAACATTATTATTAGCATTATTGTCAGATGGCATTGAAATCAAACAATGACTTAAAATTAGTAACAAAATATATTATGTTGTATTCATACTTAATAGCCGATAAATGAGTAGATAGGCTACTAGTAAGCGGTATGCCTGCATAGTTTTGTACATTAATTAATGAATCAGAAAGAGGGGGAATAGCTTGCCTTCAAAAAAATCAACAGGCTTTGGCAGTCACTTCGAACATAATCTAATACCTTTCTTGCGTATTATTACTAACGTATTGTGGTTGTCGTTTCAAAGGAATTATGGGTTGTCCCATACAACCCGTACTACGTAAATTTTACCGTATATATTGCAAAACAATAAGCTGCCAAAATCAGTGGATTAAAAATAACATAAATATTTATTATTGAATTTCATTTGAGCGGCTTCTCTACAGTCTGAGTAAGTGTGCGGGTTGACAACATTCTACGCTGTGTTAAGTAGAAATGATAATTTTTGGGAAAATCAAACTTTCAATAGTTGACACAATTGGAATTTTATTAGTCAGTGCAATTAATAGTTGCTTGCTAATATGTCGCTAATTTACAATAAATTTAATGAAAGTTAATTTTCAAACCGCAAACGAATTATTTTAATTATCGCTACCAGACACGCAGTTTGGCCCCCACAGTGATTTCATGATTCGATGATGTCGCGGTATCCGCAAGCTGCGTGCTCGTACACAATTGTATATGGCAAAGTTTAATAAATCGAACCCCGGAACTTTTACTTAACAGGCACGGTCACTACCAACTGTTGACACGCGTCTAAATATTATCACCGCTTGTACCAACGACTATTATTTATACTACTAGCTGGTCCGGTAGACGTTGTTTTGTAAGTTTTTAAATATAAATAGTTTCGGTTTATAAATATAGAATTAGTTTAAAACTGATTAGTTTAAGGTCGATTCACCCGCAATGTATCCAGTCGTTCGCTTTAACGAATGGATTTCAGTGCCAACTATCGGGTCCTGGCAAGGCTAAGCACCATCGACAAAAAAATATATTGTGTCAATATGGCATCGTCCGATAAAGACGTTCAGTTACACGTGTAGAGCACCACTAGCAATGGTACTGTTGATGTCAACGGTGAAACCACGGTTGGTTTTTCATACATCCGACTACAATCGCAATCCGACTACAAAAGTTATTGCTAAATCCAATGCTCTAAAGTTGACATCGCAAATTAGCCTCATTAAAATATAAATAGCTTTTTAAAATTAAGCGGTTTACCCAAAAACATATATCTATTATATATTTAATATAGCAGTCATTTTGACTTAGATGAAAACAGCGTTAAAGGTTAAATTGTGTTACTGTAAACAAATCATTAAAGTTTACAAAATTAACTCGATGATTATCGTTACTCTTAAAAATGTGATTTAACAATTACAGTGTGCGTACGATTTTTGTTATGTTGTTATTTTTTTTAATAACTTTTGATGTAACTCTAAACAACAAAGACTGTTTTTTTAATTCACAACTCTCTTGTATTGTACAGTAAAAAATAAGTTTTTGTCTGATCAAACTAACTGACAGATACTAAAATACACCTTTCGTATGACGCGCTTAGATTACGACTGATATTTTAATGCGGACACGAAGAATATTTACATCAATATAAAACAGCATAATCCAATTACTGGTAAATAGGATTTCTTTAACTTTTTAATTTCTGACTTTTTCAGATAATGAAATAAACAAAAAAATAATTCAATTCACTACTACGCGTACTGATTGATGATTACACATGATCAGGACAACTATATCCTTCGTAATTGTCAGCTGCACCATCAATTCATTGTTGATATGTACCTACGCTAAGATAAAAAAATAAAGTTAGTTCTATACAACCTTGCTAAATTACGATCCGATCCCGTGATGCTATTATTGGAAATATCGATGGGAATTTTAACATCAGCGATATCAGTAATGTAAGGTAAGGTAAAATAAATACGTTCAAGCCGATGTCCACGGGGCATGCAGGAGTACATACGATTATTCATAGTCATTATGGTCGCCTAGATTTGGTTATCACATTTATGTGTAATCAAAATGGTAGGAAATACAATCTTCGCTATTACCATTATTTTTCGTCTATTACGCAGCCTAAAAATTAATATTGACTTTTAATATAATTACAGTATATATCTACTAACTAGGCAAAGACAAAACAGTTGGTAACTTTTTCTCTTTTGTTTTTGAACCATTCTCTTTTTTTTGCAGTATTTAATTACTCTTAAAATCTTTAGTGTTGCCATTACAAAAATCGAATTACATCTACACAACACTAGGCGAACACTAGTGTTAGTAGAATCGTAAATTAACTTCAACGTTCAATTTAAATAAACATACATCATCACACAACATACATACGTCGATATTTGTATCATTTTAAATACGTTGATATAAATTAACAACACCAGTGGATATTCCTTAACATAACAGCTCTAAAGCTCATAACAGTAGCAGCTGTCCTGCGGTCTGTACGTTGCACGAGACATTATTATGTAACGAAGGTGCTTCCAACGTGGACTGTACATTACCCGCCGTAAAATATCATACATTTATTAACTTGCTGAAATGCTATCTAAATTTAAACATATCTACTATACGTGGTGTGCTAGGCACACAGAAACTGGTCCGGCTTTCATTTTTGTGTAATATATTTTATTCATCACTAGTAAGGCACCTTCGCTTCAGAAAAATTTGAATTTTACGATCGCATCCGAAACAAGTGTATCATACACCGAAATGTTCCTTGTGAGTCACTATCTATTGATGAACACTGCTTGAAGATTCGCCTAGAAATTTAACAGATTATTCCGTGATTAGGTGTATGCTCTTGTCAGATTCTGTCATTGCATCCTAGCAGGATCAAGATGTTTATGTCGACAAGACTTCTCTTATGTCCTTATGTTAGCATTAAACTTTGTGGTGGTGGACAGGGACCTTTAATATTCTATACCTGTAAGTAACATCTGCTATTGAGCAGAGTCTACCACGAGCAGGTTGACGTAGTCTCAAAAGAAAGACACCTTACGGTCAATTTTTAAGTAAAATAATGTTCTACGATAAGCAACGTAAAAACTTTAAGGCAATGATAACGTAATGGTCTGAATTATTTGCGAATTACAAATTAACTATTACTTGCTTCAGTGAAAGAAAACATCACGAGGAAAACTGCATTCCCCTGAGAGATTTCCAAAAAGCCCTCAATAGAATGTAAGCAGATAAGGCAGATAAGGTAATACCTTAACCCCTGTCAACAAGAAAGCAAACCACAACCCAACAATGGGACAATGATGGGTTGCAACTGTGAAGCAACGTAAACCTGACAATGTTATTCTGCCTTATTACCAAAGTCCACCCTATAATTTACCACATCCGATGCGTTAATACGTGAACCCGACCCCAGGGGATTTCTGTATTTCGTTTAAATTCAGGGTGCGTATCGTACGTAGGTATGTCCCACGTGACCGCAGCCTCCTAAACTGTATTGTTACCTCTATTAACATATGTACTAAACTTTATCGCCCTACTCTTGCTCTGGATAGAGTTATGGTTAAATTACAGACGTACGAGGATACATATAGTTCAAAACACGAGAATTGATTTTCGTATTCATTTTAACTTCAAAATTCGAATCAGTAACAATACTTATAAACCAAATAATAAAATATTGTAATATTGAAAGCGATAAAAAAATTCTCGTGCTATTAAAAAAAAATTGAATCCAATAGAAATAATGTGATTTAATTTAGGTGCCCTAGAGTGCATAATTAAACCTTCATTATAATAACACTTAAGTGTTCCTTTGATTGGGTTTTAACACAAAATAAAGACTATTAAGCAAGGAATGGATAAGGTTTGCAAGTTGAGATCTTAATTTTATTTTATTGTGCATTATAAATATTTAAAAAAAATGGTTGATTCATTCCAAAAATTGAATGGCCTCGTATGAATGAAAAGAATATGCCGGATAGGGAAAGTGGAAATCTCAACTCAATTCCCAAATCCATCAAGTTTGCTAGTATTATATGTTTTAAAAATAATATGCTACACACATAGTTTTCACTGGCCTTTGGAATATACACATACTTTATTTTGTAACCAACACAGCATTTCCAAACAATATCCTAACGTTCCTTATACATGTTGGTAAAGTTCTGTATCACCTTTATAGTTATCACTTTCCTAGAAACAGCCAAGGATTATTTATCTATATACATAATTGCTTAAAAAATAATCAAACGGTGGACCTGTTGTCAAGTTATGATATTTTATACATATAAACTATTATAAAAAGTAGTAGTATTTCAATAATTTTTGGTATTAATAAATAATCAGATACTGGAATATTACTGTGTTATTATGTGAACATAGTCTGTGGTTGCCTTCTCAACGAGGCGCGAATTATATAATATAGTTCTGCTTTGTTCACATCGTTACGACCATAACATACCTGTCATGTCTGCTTCGGTTAATAGGAACGTAACGATCTCATTAAAATATTCAAAACATATGATAAAAGCTAATAGTATGGCTTGTGACAATTTTTACGTAATATACAGAAAGCGACATGTCGGTACGATAAAGCGATCATGAGTTTGAGAGCCAAACTAGTATAATTTCATGAGCATTTATGTCTTTTCAGTGCAGTCTAACGTACAATCGAATAGCAAAACAGTACTGGCTGTTGGTGACCGTTAGTTACCTTTCTTGAACATGAAGTCATATATTTCAGAGAGTATAAGAATTTCGTTGTTAATTACATAGCGGTCGTTAAGCCTTGTCGGGTGTTTTGGGGCGATGTAAAAAACTGTCGACGGGTTTGCCACGAACCTCTTCGTCATCGAGATAAAGTTCGTTCCAGCCTTTTCATTCGTCCGTGCCTTGCAAAGGTGCATGTGTTGAAACCATGAGTATTTATTTCTAGGTTGGATGTAAACATTAAGTTAGACAATATGCTCATATTGATTAACATCTTCTAAGGTAGTTTCACAGTGTAGTAACTTTACTACTTTATGAATTAATTAATTTGCATAAACAATGGTAACAGATGTTCAAAAGATTTGAGGTATAAGTTCAATGCAGTAACTTTATAGTATACGATATATTGATTAGAATAAGAATATAAGTTTCTTTTAAGTTATATTTCACACAGCGCGATTTCGTAAAACCGTAATGTATTGTTCCCACGATGCAGTGAAAATTGTGCACACTGTTGCAACCATACGATGCATAAATACGGTTTATCAGGATAATATAAGTTTTGAGGAGTTAATTGAACAGTAATATTTACTAATAAATATATATTTTTATCTGGGAATTTCTTTCTTGAGTAGATTCTAGTCATTCATCAGCATGCTAAATTAGAGCTTTCAGTAGTATAAAGAAATGTAAGGATATTTAAATTTACGGCGATAATTTTTTTTCTTCTTGTATATCTTTAAATATCAGAGTTACATGGAATTAAAGAAAACTCATTACAATCATAATTACCGCATTTATATTATAATATTGCCATGAATATCATAAGAAAAATAGTTTCACACGTGACTTACAGTTTAGCGTCCATTTTGGAATAAAATGTCTTATTCGTAAGAAATAACATTTTTTTCAAAAAATAAGTAAATCCTGTTAGTGTAACATTACTAATCTTAAACTCTCAGATAACATAATAACAATCACCCACACCTGGAGCACTCGACCGTAATTCCATTTATTTCGCCCATTCGATAATCGAATAGAAGTTTCCAGAACGATTTATCGCTGCCAACATCCCCGACTCAACTTTATAGCTTTCGCGTAAAAACTACCAGCCTTCTAGTAATATAAACTTGAAGCGACTTATCTTGCTTTCTAGGAACTGCGCTATGAACTTTGCCAATCAAAGAATAAGGCTTAGATTTGAAGTAACTTTAGAATACCAAAAGTAAGCAGAACTCGCTTCGCGCGTAACTGAGTAAGAGCGCCCGAGTCGTTCGGAATTCGAATATTATTGCAATATGGCGCCCAATGACATGTTAATATGGGGCTTCGGAACCGAAATGCATAATTTTATTCGTCGATTCTGAGAGAAATCGAGTTTTGACTGTACCATATTAGAATTGTTATGAGAGATCTACTTTTTCGTCGATTTAATGTTACCTATTAGAAAGAGAGATGTAATATAGATCAATTACTCTTTATCACAGTTTGTTAAAAATGTGACATGTGTAATATTAACATCTTCGTTTTTATACTTGGTCACTGTATCAATACACTTAACTTTTTGCTTCTGCTATCATTTTGGAGAAGTTCTTATTTATGCATGATAAGTGAGATGATCAATTCATTTAAATCAATATCCATGTACTTATTATATGTTAATTATGGAAAAAAAAATCTAATTTGAGCGGAATCGATTAAGAACCGAATTTTGCCATGCATTGTTTTTTAAATAAAAATACCTATATCATTATTATTCTTAGTCTATATTACATACATTATATATAACAGACGCGAGAAAAGATTTTGTTTTATACTATGTACAGATATAAAAACGTAATCTAAGGTGCCTATTTTTTATCGACGATTGTTTCGCGACTTTTCTGTTTGTATTGATTATATTTACTCGTATGAATACTGAAATCACGGTAAGTATTTTAGATATAAGTGTGGTATGTTTGGTAAATATCAAATATTGATATAAAAACATGAAACTGTTAGATAAATGTACACATATTTCTTTAATCGTTTCTTTAAAAAGCCAATATAATTATTATAATTAAAACTACAAATCCTAATTTTTTTGTTGCTTTATATTACTTTACTAGTACAATACAAATTCATATACATAATTGTTCTCCTAAATGTGTCTCAGTTAAGTATCTATTGAGTAAATAGTTGGATGGCTATATAAATACAACATTATGTCCTTTATAAGCCTTTATTATATCGCAAAACGAAAAATTAATCAAAGAAAAAAATTAGCTATTAACGCGCGATAAACGTTATAGCAATAACGATTTTCTGTACCCATTCCTACATCTTAATTCAGTAGCAAAAGTGCCAACATGGCGGGGACTTTTTCAATAAAACTGGCAACATCTGGCGGAACACTTAAGCGCGGAGAGGGAAAGCATCTAACTCTTTCGCACATTCGTAATTCTCACAAGTCGAAAAGAGACATGCAATGAGGGAGTCCAGAACGAAATTAATATGTCCTTTTCTTAACATTTTCGTCGGATGCCAGCTTTATTATTTTATTATTGATGTCGGCTCTCGATATTACTTTATTATTATATTTCTGTTGTCTGTTCGGACTGTGGAAGACAGCAATTAGGGAGTGTAATAAATAAGACATGGTGTAAGTCTATACGTTATAAGATACATTGTCTATTAAAACTGAAGTGTATGTAGTTTTTGGTGCTTTATGCCTTCTCAGGTTGCCAGAGACATTTCTTCAACTTATTAACATATTATAAAGCTTCGTTTTCTGTCCTAGTAATTAAAGAGGTTTAAAACTCTGGAGTGGTGGTTGGTAGAATGATCGGTGGGTAATTCGTCGTAAGCCATCGAATTTTTTTATGTCTGAAAAGCCTCCGACAAGTTTTAACGTAATCATTCATTTACATTTGTCTACACTAATGTGTAGACTGATGACTGCTTTAGCCTTTACTAGTGGCCGGCGCCGGCTTTGTTAGGGTTCGACAAATATTATATTATTTTATTTCTGTAAATGTATAGGCTAAGGCTATGTTCATTCTGAATAAAGAATTTGCTAATGGTATAAGAATTTTTGAAACGGGAGCCGTAATTCTATACATCAGGCTCCGTATTCATAAATTCACGATTCAAATTCGCAGTTCTTCGTTAAATTACTTAGATTAGATCCTTGCTATAGCTTATATAAGTTTACGGGAATCCTAAGTAAAAATTGTACAACTTTTTTATGTTATCGACATTTCATCAAAAACGAAATATATTAATCGATGTGCGAGAATGACTTCCTCTTTATCCATTACTTTGTTGCTAATCGACGACAAGCTAAAAAAATAATCTGTATGACGAATTTTATATTTAAATTCCGATACACGATATTTAAATTCCGGAACAAAATCAATAACGAGTTAAATATACAAAGCTTATGTACTCGAAAATATTATAAATAAATATTAGCCTTTCATTTACATAAAAACTTTTCACAAATATTCAAAATATATGACTTAATTACACTTCGCAGTAATTGGAGATAAGTAAGAACTTTAGTTATTTTACTTTTGTCGTAAATCTAGTACACTACTGTCATTTTAATGATATAAATTTTATTTCTAAGTTTCCATTGCATATTTTTTCATATAACAAGATTCTGTAAGATATGAAAACGTATTTTATGTTAAAATCTCTTAAAGTGTCCAGTACAATATATATGTATTCATGAGTACAATGTACAAACGAACACAGTAAATCACACACTTTCGCATATGCATTGTCCATGCGTCCCGTACGGGTGACAGGGATACGATGGCTGATGGATGGATCAAATAATCAAAATTCGAGTAGGTACATACATTTATCAATGAAAGAAATTAAAATTATACGTAATAAAAATAAAATTTAATTCCATATTATCAGCTATAACTAAATACTAAGTATAAATATTGTTGTATTTAATATGGTTTAAAAGCTCCAAACAGTCTGGATTTATGCCGAGTACCACGTATTACCCAAATTAACTAAGTACTTTATGTATGTGAAAAATGCAGTTAAAACTGACAAAAAATTATACAGATATTGTTCCGTTATGTATAAATATACCTATATATGTATAAATATACAGTATACTATATACATATCTGAATAATTTATTCGTAATGCCAAGTACACTTATATTTGTGTATATTATATATTTTGTACATTTTATTTCTTGTGTTTGTGCATATTTAATATTTAAAATAAATTCAATAAAAATAACATTATTTTGTTAATACCTTTGCAATTTTTACCGATATTAAAATTTTATAATTGTAGCAAATAATTGCCGTTCGCAAAAATTACAATTTAGTTTAAAATTATATTTGTACACCTGTATCATGCAATTCCATAATATTTGTCTAGGTTGTCTGTAAGATATCTTTAATTAATTCATTAGATTCTCAATTGTATTTATAATTAATAACTTAGAAAACGCTTGCTTCATCAGTGAGTACTTTCGGCTTTCACATCACCTACTGTATCTAATTACATATATGTATTAAGTTAAAATCTAAACTCACCGTCGTCTAGCCAATCAAATCATTGTACAATTGCATAAACGGCGTAAGCACCATAAACATAATATAATAACGTAAAGTATATTAACTTTATGGTAAGCACAGATAGAAAAAAATAACGTAAAGTGATACATAGTTCTGTTGTCAAATGTTCGGCCAACTGTTACGGCTTTCGCATGTACTGTGATAATGTTATAAGCATTTTTATCGACTTTATTGAAATCTCGCTACGAGGCTAAACAAATTTTAGAATATTATCAATTTTTTTATAGACCACAAATATAAACAGAGCCACAATTACTCTGAATTCAATATAAACATGTGAGGTAACATGTCATGTAAGGTAAGTATATGTTTAACTTCAGTATCAAAATCTAAATTGAACAGTAGTTTGTCGGTAGCATCGCAGTTACGAGCGAAGACCCCGCAATCCCATTCTTAAAGACAAAATGCAGTATAAATTGTCTCTCACAATATATTATACTTAACTAGTTCGCTCTCACTTTGCTTTTGGAACCGTGATCCTTATATTCGCAATTGGTAATTTATTTATTTAAACTTTATTATCCCTAATACAATGTGGTATAAAAGGCGGATTTAAAGCTAAAAGCATTATCTACCAGTCTACCTTGAGCAAGGATCAGCGATGGAAGCATTAATAAATAAATGTAAAATATAAAAAGATAAATATATAATAATTTAACATATTGCTGTATCTATTTATTCTATAATTATAACAAGAGTGTTGAATGATGTATCACAATACATTCGTGGTGTACAGTGGCCAATTACCACCATCATTGATTCTGCCATAAAGCAATTTGCCTGATTAACCTTGTATTTCGATATGAAGGATGTTGAGCAGAACGACAATAACAAATTAGGTGAAACACAAACACATTCTCGTGAACTTAATTCCTACGCTATGAATATGGACCCACACAAATAAGATATATCTAACGGAGAGCCGATGAAAAATAAGTGTAAAGTACAATCAGGGTCAAATACGGGACTTTCGCAGTAAGGTCTACTCACTGAGTAACAGAATTGTCAATGAGGTGTGCCAAATTTCTCAAAAGTTACAAGGTCAAACAGGACTGTCAATATATTTATACTATGAGACAGTAACATTTAACATTTTTGTTTGTTAAAAGCCTAATTAATAATTTGATCATGGATTCGGCCCAGAGACTTATCATTAGTAGAAATGTCTGACCTTCATTCATATCGATAATAATTATAAATTACAAAGAGAAACTTACCGTTAACATTGTTACTCTTCGTTGGATCCCTCTCTTCCCGGTCTCCCAATATGGCACTAACACTGAACTTGAGCAACGGCTTCTTCTGCTCCTGATAGTCCTCATAACTCCTCACCAAGTCCTCAGTATTCCTTTCCTTCTCCGCTTCGTCTCCTGAGTTCTCCTGATAGTTAAAATTGAACCTCTTTTCCAATTCTTCCAATCTTCTGATACCGGATTTCTTGCACGCGAAAGGTGGGCAATCGAATGATCCGCAATGACAACGTCGCGATAAATTGGGAATGTTCAGAACTTCTTTATCGGTTCTGTCTTCATTCCTTTGATAGAAGTCGCTATTATAATATGATGACTCGTTTTTAACAGCGCCATAGTCTCCTTCGTTGCTCTTTGAGTCATCGTCTTCTATTTTTTCATCAATCGAGCCGTCGTTACGATTGTCTTCTTCGGTCTCAGCTATTTTAGATTCGTCAACTTCCGGTGAGTTGTCCCTGGATCTTTCGAAGTTCTGCCGCTGCAAGACGTAGTTCTCCAATTGCTGGTTTAAGTACTGGTTGTGAAAGTTGATATTCTTCTGCTGATGCAGGATATTGTCAACTAAGAATGGAGAAGTCATGTTGAAAGGGGTCGCGTTCGTTTTGTTATAACACAAGTTATGAATTGTCTTCAACATAATGTTGTGGTCTAAATTTTTTTGCGGCGTAAACGGGTTCAACTTCAACGGTCCATGTTTCAAACTGTCCGTCGGGTACATTATATGCTCATGCTACCGATGAAGCATTAACTTCAAACACTTCACTGAAAAAACTCAAGTTGGCTTTAGTTACTAAATTAGTTAACGTAAAGATAACTGAACGCTCCGACAGTACATTTCGAGCGTGTGTGTGTCACAGCGGGTAAAACTCGACTGACTTGAAGGGAGTGGTCCTTTAAGGGGCGGGTTTACGACTGGGGTTGCTTTTTAGCTACGCTTTTGTACCGCATAACCACTGTGACCTGATCTCCCGCGCCCCTCTATACTCGTGCGTGCTTTTAGGAAACGGGCGTTATTGTTTCTGTACTCAGAGACCACGCGTTATAATGGTCAATTGTGCAAACAGTTTCCAGCTGTTTTAACTATGTTTTATATCAAGCTTTATGCGGACAATGATAAAGTTGGATTTGGGTTGAAAATACAGAGTCGTCGAGCCGTGTTAGAAAGATTTTGTGTTTATATATGAGTGCTTTTATTCATTGGTTAAAGGAATATAATATGTCTGTCTCTGGTTGTGAAGAATGATTATGGAGTTTATATGACACTTTCTCGTTTTCCACCCAACAAGCTATTACTTTTTATGGCAATCAAATCGGGGAGGGGGAGATGGTCCAATGGTGCTAAAAGCTATTACTGACCCACGAACTTGACTCCCGAAAATTGAGAACTACCGCAAACTTTACATCACTTGCCGTGAACTTTATTGAACGTACCTACAATAAATTGATCATGTATGATTATCAAGAAACACTCGTAATTCAATACTTTTTGTAAACGAATCGAATAATAGGGGATTCTAGTTTCATTACATGCTTATTCTAAGCATGTACTCTTTGACTAAGTGTAGAAAATATTATATAATTCTTAACTTCACTGCTTCTTCTCGATGGACTGCTTATAATAAGGAATTGTTGAAGCAATAACGTGTAAAAATATTTACTAATTTCGATTCAAAAAAACATCACATGCATACCTTAAATTACATTCGTACATGTTAGGAAAATACATTATAATGTAATGCAAATATTATTTATTTTGAACACAGGGAATAACTATGCTATCTTTAAGTAGCTGTCTTTAGCATTATCTAAAGTCGAACTTTTATACAAGCAAGGACACTCGAGTGAACCACAAATGTATCTAACCCTCATCGGAATAGAACCTTAATTGAAATTGTCAAGACCTATAAACACTGAGAGACTCATGTAGTATACTAGGTAGTAGGCTAATAAACGCAAAAAAATTGCAGTATTTATTTTCTTAATTAGTAAAAAAACTATATCTTAAATTTGAAAATACAGTTCGCTTTATTGTGCTAGTCCTTAGAAACTATTTAGAACGAGATGTATTGTTTCTCAGAACAGGTGACCTCCGCCATTTGTAAATGTGACCTTCAACTACTTACCTCAATGTAACAGAGTTTTAAGAAGTATTCAATTTTGGAAAGAGTACCCACAGATAACTGAATAAACCAGTAACTACGTTTTATTATTACGTATACGTCGTAGCATCGTAGCAGACCTACGGATTAAACAAGCCTACGAATTACTACGCTCGTGACTCTACCGTAGCTAATACTACGAATATAAGAAGTATGTATGTATGTATTTAGAATAATTAATTTTATATTGCATGTTTTACTTATTTCTGGGCTTAATGTCCAACTACCGAACATATGTTGCTCAATTTTAACACATTTAATTTAAAATCACTAATATTTTAGGTACTTCTTTATTATTTATTAGTAAACGTATGTATGTGTCTCATTTATTGTCTTTTGCCGTTTCGAAAAGGTGCTTTGAGGAAAAGAAAAGAGGAAAAAAACTTCTTTGTACTACTGCGTAGTTCTAAAAAGTGCAGATGGGTGTTAAGTCCATATCAATATGCCGTATAGAACAAAAATCACTCATCGAAAATTGATTAAATTTTTATGCCGATTCTTTTTAACTGATATAATTTTCAGGTCTTATTGAAGTTTATTGTGTACTAGTGACAGTTAAATGACGTATTTTCATTTCATTTGATTTAATTACTTAGCTGGGGATCCGTCTCTGTATAATATGGATAATTAAACAACCTGCTTATTTAGATACCTTATTATCATTAAACTTTAACCTTTGCAAGGTCATTCAGGTCACCCTTAATACTTATATCTAAATAAAGAAATACCTATAATTATAAGTCAGCCAGCATTCATTGAAATTGTAAATTATATTAATTCGGCGTTGACTTTTCTCGAAGGTCGCGGAAAGACTGCTGCCAAATTAGAAGAAAAAGCATACGCGGGGTAGTGAAGAAAAAACGCGTTCCAATTTTGAAATTAGCCACACCCCCTTATTGTTATTGGCTGGAGGTCTCGCAGCCAAACGTTGTAACTACCACCGCCGTGTGAACCAATATTCAACCTTACACATTGTATATAAAGTTGAAAATGAATTGAATATTTCAGTTAAGTATTTTATGTAATAAAAGATAGTAAGTGCTGGATGCATGAATTTTATTTCGTTGTTAGAAGTAGGTTACGGACGGTTCGTCGAGTTTTGAACTACTTAGAATGGATTTTAATGAATATTGAGTCGAACCAAATTTTTGTCATATTTATTTGATATGGATCGCAATAACAAGCTGGTCTGTCTAACACTTAATCTGATAGATTTATTAGTAACAGTATTGACCATTTATTTTTTCCCCTTCTTGTATTAGTTGAGTCTCAGGTGATTTATTACAAATAATTAACTTTTTCAATCACTGATGTGTAATTAACAGATTTGACAGCCCCGGAGACTAATGAGTGACGCTGCTTGCCGAACGAGGGATCCAGGATTCGGTTCCTGGCCGAGGCAAATATGAATGTGATAGATTAGTCATTATCCTCGTGTCATAGGTGTGGTAATGATTTGTGTATTTCCTCGCAAGTGAGGACATAGACAATTCCAGCGGACTGTTCTAATGGTCAAGTTTCCATTTATTTATTGTTTGACGAAAACTTCAATAGATTTTATTGTGACTGTTACAGAATATAAAAATTCCTACATATATATTTGATATTTGGAAATCTAGCAACATTAAAAAACTGTGCCTTTATTTCTCTTAGCTCTTCTACATTCGGCATAAGTACGCATATAATTTCTCGCTAGCTTTGCTTACTTTAAGAATCACCCTTGACACAGTGATTTCGTGAACGTCAATATCATCACCAATTACCACCTGGGACGTGCCTGTAGCGAGAAATCGTAATGCGATGAAAATTTGTTCCAACAAAGACCAGGTATATTTGCGACGCGTTACAGGACTTAGAGCAGGGCTGATAATATTACTTAGGTGTATAAAAGTATTCTTATCAAAGCGATATTTAATTTATACTCTTCAATTGTAAACATTTCAAAAGGATTTCTTCTACGCTTCTAAGTTTCCTGGCACTGATATACTAGAAAAAAAACTCCAGCACTTCTAAATTAGGATCTAATGAGCTGCTCTTATTCATAATACTATTTTCTATTGTTGTCTTCTGAGTAATTTTAATAATTGTAAAAGTTTAATAACCTAAACGTTGATGTCGATTATCGAAAATAAACGTCAAATAAAATTATAGAACCGATAAACGGCACATATTGATTAGTTGAGTCAAACTAAGTTTAAACGGAGTTTAACTTACAATGCTTCGTTCAGAAACACACTTTCAGAAGTTATTGAACCAATACCGCTAAGGGATAGATAAACTGCTGATAAATGTACCTCAGAGACCGGGCATTAATCACGTCTACTTAGGTAAATGACTTAGCACCAGATGCATCTAACATCCGCGTTGATTTCTGTAGTTATTGTATCAATTGTGTATCCAATGTCCATTGTATCAACTGTATTTATATTATCCTCAAAAATAGTGCTGAGGAGATCGCTATCTTAGCGATAAGGTCGCCCTTTGTATACTTTATGTATCCTTAAAATCACTGTATATGATTTTATTTGGTACACAATTAAAGAATACAATTTATATTTGTATTTATAAGTGATGTTGCGCATTAACCAATGCTATAGTTACGCTCCGTACGTAACAAAGTAAGCCAGATTCTAATAAAAAGGTGAATACAACACCACAAAGAAACAAAACGACGGCTGTTACCCTGACTGTCAAACAAAGGTTCCCGAGTTCGATGCTCAGTCAAGACAGATATTTTATGTAATAGATGCACAAAAATAGTGATGTTATTAATGTCTCATTTGTGTGTATCCATACAACACTAAGGTGCTGAGTGTGTGAATTTGTGTTTATGATTTTTTTTTATAACGCAAATTATTTATTTTAGTTTAATGTCTAACAGCCTTAACCTCTTCGGATAATCGTAATAAATATCGTTTGCCTAGCGTAACGACAGTATTTGCTCTTATCTAACATCACTGCCATCAGTCCGCGGTGTTTCACCGCCATTTAAGTGAAGTGAATATAAAAAATAGACATAGGTATCATGTTTAGATTTAAAAATTATTATAAATTTTGCCCATAACTTATTTCGCGGAAGCCTACTTATAATTTCATCTATAATTAATTATTATCTTTGATAGGTAGTTCAAACCTACGTCGAAGCACCAATATAATGTACGTAGAAAAAGTACACAACACAGTTACGGAGCAATTAATTCGTTATTAACAATTAAAATTAAAAGTATCACATATTACAATGAGATTGTACATACTATAAATACTATTTGATTTCACTGAACGGAATAGGTATCTGCTGTCGGTTTTATTGTTATTCAAATTAAAATGTGATTCCCAACGCCGATGCGAACTTTAATTTTGTTTTGACGTCACGTCACCCCAACTGGCCGTGTCGGATGTAATAGCTCGGGGTAGTAATAAAAACAAGAGGGTTAGGCAATTTTACTAGCGTCCGCTTTGAAGTTAATCGTCATACAAGGATTAATGAGGTGAATTAACGAGGTTGCCATCCAAATGTTTTTGAATTGGTAAACGTGCCTAATAGGTTTCATAAGTGCCATGGGCATGACTTTCAATTTTTAAGTAACGTAACCTGCACTAAAACACCCTGTAGCCTTTCTTAGCACTATATATAGGGCTCCGAGATCTCCAACGGAACGTAACCGGAGTCCTGAGCGTGTGCTCCGTCGGGCTCTGCTCGTGATGAGCTTCCGTTCATCCCTCACCTTCTGGTGTTTACAGCGGCACGCGGCCGCGCATACCGTCGTCCTTTCCGGGGTCGCTGACTGGACGGTTCGAGCTTCCACCCTTCTTTTTTTGTTTACGAGGAGGAAACCTTTAAAAAGGTACCCGGTGCCGTGGGTGCGACGCAGGGTTATAAGGGATTTTTACCATACTAAACCCCTCCCCCCGGTGAAGACAACATTGTTGATTGATAAATGAAAACTCGATTTGGCTATGAGGTATTTTAGAGCCATCGGCACTTACAAATAAATTTTACATCTGAACACATATAAAGCAAAACATAATTGCAATTCTATTCATTTACAGCTAATTTATACACAGGTTGCAGAGACCCATCTGTCATCAAATGGGTTGCTGAGTGCTCGTTTGTTAATAACATATTAAATAACGTAGATATTAATGGTAGGTAACAAATGACAAGTGAAACGCAAGCCGGCTACTGCACTGTCATAGACATAAATATAACGTTTTCGCCTGCTCTAGCGAACTATATATGTACATTCGGACTTCCATTAAAAATACATTTTACAGTATACAACACAAACAAAAAAAGTGCTTGCCTAATATAAACTGTACTCAAATCACATAATCTACTGAAAGAAAAACTTTTGTTTTTTACATTTTTTTATTTCACTATTACGATAATCATTTATCTGTACCGCTAATTAAAAAGCGCAAAGTATTTATGGCCACATGCGGTTGACGATTGACACACATTTTAGCGGGAACTGCCTGCACGTGGCGCCATCTTTTGTTGCATTTGTCACACTTCCCTTTCACGATTTTGTCACGCAGATTTTGTCGTGACATTAATTATACTTTTATAGTTTTATTTATTGCATCTTTTAACTTAATAGCAGATTTTACGCAATAATTTTATTCAAATGTGTCACGGTAACAAATCGCTAAATGGAATTGGATCGTTTAGGTGGATATTTTATTTTCGGAGCCAACAGATTAAATTTTAGTTGGTCTGTTTTATACATGCATATTAGATAACGAGATAAAACCTAAGGGATAAAGCATTATACTTATATTATTTTCGAGGATCTCATTTGCTGGTCTGCTGGTCTCATGGAAAAAATCGTTAAAAGTAATATTAAAAACTACTCGTGGCCCAGTTAGTACTGCAACCCTGCTCTCGAGAGAAGGATTCTGGATACAGAGATTTCTGTAACAGATAGGTAATTGTTTTTTCTTAGACTTTGAAATTTTTGAATTTTAAAATATTTCCAACAGATTATACACAAGAGCGCCAATTTGTAAGCGTTTGTATAAAAAAGAAAGAGTTATTTTAAGTGACATCAAGGTTCAAACAAATAGAGATATAATATTTAGGTGTCAAATTGCAAACAAAAAATAATCAAACTAATTAATTTAAAGGTCTATCTAGGTAATAATGTATTTGAAATAGATAACCTACTTTCTATTATTGTGCAAAAAGCAGTAGTAGTAAGAACAACCCGTACGAGCTGCTCAACTCAATACCTACACATGTAAATACTCTATTTTGGGTAAGTACGTAATTCTACTGGCAGTATTATGAGTGTTTTGTTTGAAAAAAAATCATTGGAGTTTTTTACGTAGTCGTGTAAATGTTGGGGTATGTTTTATTGTGTTCATCAATTTATTTCTGAGATATTAAAGATATAAAATCCCTAAAGATCCCGTCATTGCGAAACTACCTCGAAAGGTGTAAAAGCAAAAACTTGTTAAAAACCTGGGTTCATAGTCATATTTATTTAAGGATTTTGCGCTTCTAATCTTATATTAAATTACATGAAATAGACTTCGCTAATCTTTATTATTGTTCCTTAATTATAAATATTACAATGATGACTACAATAATGACAAAAAAACCGTATAGATTCACGTTCTCTATTACCAAAAATAAATTTTGAACTACTTTGTTGTTGTAATGCGAGGTTGGGGTTAACACGCCGTTATATTGCAGAAAAAAAAACTTCTTAAATGAAACAAGCACATTTAATCAAATACAATATGAATATAATAGCAAAATATACAAGAACAATTTATTCACACGACTGCCTCATACTTTGGTCAAACCCACACAGCTTACGATCATTAGTAATCACTACACATGAAATCCAATATTCAATCTAAAAAATTATACAATTTTAGTTTACAATTTACTTACCAGACTAAAATTTGGATAAATTCTCAATTTTGTGTATAAGTTTAACTACTAACAATGTATATTTTGCTGGTACCAAATAATACATTATTAGTCATGTTATTATATATTACATCACCTGAATAATTTTGGGATATACAATTCAAAAATATATTAACCACTAACATACACATAGCTATACGATTTGACCTTCCGTTCATACAAAAACAAAATGAAATGCAATTAATATAATAAGAATGATTTAAAAAAACAAGTATGTTTGAGATCCGTATACCTACACATTAGTTAATGCCCCCACCAGGTGGGAAAATCGTTTATAAATTATTTATTTATATTAGATGCTTATTTTAAATAATTATACATACACCATTTGATACAGAATCACTAAGAATATGTGTTAAATTGAAATCAATCGATAAATCAAACATTGTTGTAAAACAGCGTGAGAGTAAAATTAGCAAATGACTATGTAGGTCCTATGTTGTTAAACGATAATAGCAGGTAACCTAAACCCATTTTCAAACGTTTGTACTTTGGTCTACAAATATCCCTGATGGGTTCAGTTACTAAGTAAAAAGTAACTAGTTTAAAATTTGAATTCAAACTTTACACATTTTTTTTAAATATACATTTAAGTGATTTTAACAAAAAACCTCAGTTTACCTAAGTGTAAATAGTTCAAAGTTATATTTCATACATTCATAATAAATATTAATAGATGAATCAAAGTGAAGCTGCACATTAAATAATACTTTGTCTAATTATCTGTTAAATGGCCTCTAAAACTAACATGTTCAAAGGTGGTTAAAATTGAAATCCTCGTTAGTTTAATGTTATATTTAACTGGTTTTTACATTTCTTAATTCAATTATTTAATGCTAATTTTAACAAGCTTATAATTATTTTATTATATTGTTAATGCGTTTAAGATATTTCAAATATTTCGTGCATATTTCAAAACTATGCTAGCATTTAAGACTTAACTGAGTCGCTTTATCGTGTAAATGATACAAATAAGGTTTACATACTGAAAATAAAACGTGAAATTGCAATTAAGCTGGATATACTGAAAACAATTTAAATATTTTAATTTCTTAATCATGAGAAAACAAGTCTTCTTCCATGAGCTCTATAGAATAAAAAAAAGAAGGCACTGGGTTGTACTTTTAAGACATTATACAACTTATACAAGAACTAAATAAAAATGTTCATATCTTATATTTAAAATTAAGAATTTTTAATAACTATATTAATTAAAAACGAAATCCATTCAAGTTGCCATTCACAAGTGAAAGATGAACGACATTCAATACTCAAAACTGAAATATTTAACAAGTTATCGTGTGATTAGGAACTGAATTCGATTAATCGTACATCAATATGCTGCTTGAAAGTCTTATTAAAAACTATTGCAAGATCTAATTGCATTATTAAAAAGCATATATAGCAAACACATGATAAAACCTGTGTATATTTTTGTAAAAATCATATAGTAACAATGTGAACATACAAGACATCATATCATAATCTCCACCTATATAAGAAATAAATAACTGTCTGATCAACATTGTTTTATTTCTTGTCTCTGACTGGCCGACGGATAGAATGGATTGCATATGTTATTAATTTATAATCTCTATACCTATACACATTATTATTATTATAAATATTAAAAACATTAGTTGAATATTATCTATTTATTATTATTTTATCACTACGTTTCTCTTGTGTTATTATTATATGCCTTAAACTATAAAAGATAACTGGAATTATTGTTTTCAAAATGTGATTTTAGTGATTTCTTTAGATTCGAAAAACTATTGACATTAATTTAGCACTTACTTTTTACTTAATATTGTTATTGTTCAAAGTCGAATGTTTATATGTTTGTTAAAAGTTAGAAGTCAACCATAAAGTTAACAAAATGAAACCTCTAAAGAATTCAAATGAGCATTTCCCAAAAAAAAAAACCTTTCCACAGAAATCACAAAAACCTCAGCAAGAAAACAGCACTTAAAAACTATTAACACACCTTAGAAATTACTTGTTCAACGAAATATCACAACGAGGAAAAGTAAAGTGGAAGATATAATTGGAACTTATTTTACATTTCATATAAACAAACATTGATTTTGTCACGGGCAATATTTAAATTTCGTAAAATATGTCTAACGATCATGTTGTTATGTAATGGTCATAGAATTCCTTTAAAAAACATACTACAGTATTATATTATACATATTTCGTACGGTCTAAAAGGCTGGTCGAACGTGCCTCATACCCTTCCACATTTGGCTGGATGAAGAGCTTAATACGGCATTATTTTACGTAGACATTTCAGCCATCTATCTGATTAATAGGAGCCGGTGTTACGTAAAAATTTAATGTTATGATGAATCTCTTTCAATTATACAAAGTTAGCCATTTTTAGTAAATATAAATTTCGTATTTAATTATTTCACCAAAACTCTAATACTTTTAAGCAGTTAACAAAAATCAACAGTGAAATGTAATTTCTAATTGTTCGTCACACTCACACACCAAAACGTTAGTAAATTCGTTAACAATAGGACCACATAAAAATCACATACACGTTTCGATTTTCAAGCGCAAATATATTTAAAATTCAACTGTGACGAATTCTATGATACACTTCATGTCGAGAATATATTTAATATATAAAAAATATACGACGGTGAAAAGACATTAAAAATGTTTATATAATTATACTGTGCAATAAAAAAAAACTTTTCCCATTATAATTACTCATCATTATGTTTATGATGATTATTTGTGCAGGCAGGAATATTAAAAAAATACAACACATTTTAATATACTAGTTATAACGATGTCACAGGTTTATCACCATCACAAACCATAACTATACATACCACTTCTGGGCTCGGGGCTCTACAATATTTTTTTTTGCATAAAATAAGTTAATGCTTGACAACAATCTCACCTGAAATAAGTAAATAAGAAGGAATAGACAAAATATCGGCCATGTTTATTAAGATGTAAATTTTTACGTTACTTATGCACACTGTAAATGAAAATCATAAAAATGTTACCATTACCTACAAATGAAACCAAATTAAAATTGAAATTTACATAAAAAGATTATGACGACTCAAAAAATTGTATACTACGTACCTTGTGACATTTTAGGTACAGAGAAAATCTATTTAAGCTAACAGAAATCGCCACAGTTACACACAGCCTAATATATTCGCGATTTTATTTACTGAAGGCACTTAAAATCAGTCATCATTTAACATTCGTCATATCGTCTTCTCGTCGTAACGTACTCCTGCATATATTCGTTCAAATTAATATCAATTTAAACGAATAATCGCCACGTTTATCTTGGTTAGATATAGTATTAAGTCATACTTCTTCAGGCGCGTTAAGTTGAAAGACAATTTTTAATATGCGCACGCAACTATATCAACTCGACGTGACAAAAACGCGGAACGAACTCGATTTTCTAAGCTGCAATATCAGTTATGTATTTTATTTATTCTTCAAAATGAATTAGTTTATGGAGTTTAAACATACGTACCAATCTATATTTAGTCACTGTACTAGTCAATACATTATTTGCAAATAATTAAAAATTTATTTTTTAGCACCTTAAAGAAGTATAACTTTTTTCGTGCTCACAATGGTGCAAGACGCACTTTTTCTTAAGATAATTATGCAATATGATATCGTGAGCGAATGAACACCGATGAGAAAAACCCTAAAATTATAATAGAATTGCACTTTTACTCACTTGCGTTCCGATCCGTTATCGTTGCAGACAATGCATAGCGTCTATGGACCCCAAATGATATCAGAATTATTTTAATTACGCGGTTAAAAAAAATTATGCAACTCTCCAAAAAAAAACATATTATTACTGAAGTACTTCTAGGTCGAACATTTCCGTTTACTATTCCAAATTACAGTATTTTTGGTTCAAAATAATAAGCAGAATTACATAAGTACATCTATCTAGTCACATAAAACATTGAAATGTGCGGTAATGATCACAGCTTTGATCACTTCCGATAACGGTATAGCGCCCCGATATTGTGTTAAGCAATATAATATCCGATTTTACATCGACATAGGATCAGGTAACAGATCAGATACGTGAACCGTATCGGATGAGTGTACCGTACACAGAATCGGAGTTTCGATGTCTTATCGACTGATCTGAAAACGCTCTTATGTCATATACAAATAGTATATTGACTGCTTTAGCTTAACACTAAATCCCCTAAGCATTACTAACATTAATCTTGCATAGATTTTTGACGCGCATCATTACCTATGGATGGTTTTGACTTCAGATCTTTATCTACATATGGAAAGTGCAGTGACCAATCAACATGGAATAAATAAAATTCTCCGTCGCTAACTCTAAAATAGAAAAACACCAGCTCAAAATGTCAATTTGGTCATTCAGAGAAAACGTATCTTGAGTAGCTATTAATGAGAAAAATTACAAATTGCTTCATTCATTTCAAGCATAACTGAAACACAAAATAATTTATTAATTCAAGATATGAGTAGTCGCATATTGTTTTTAAGATGTACGGTAGTCTTTTATAGTGGTGTACATAAAATTCTATGGGTGTCATCATGCGTTAAGATTGGGCCACACATAATAAAAGTAATAAATGTCTCATAGTTACTCATACTGTTCTGTTTAAAAGAAAAAAATTGTAGTATATAACTACATATTTAAGAACATTCGGTAATACATAATTTTAATAAACATTTAGCATTGGGTGAAATATATGTTACGTTATGCCGTGTTAAGTATAATATGTTATTTATTAGTTATTTTTATATAAACCAAAGTTAATCCTGATAAATTGTCAGATACAGAAAAATATACTTTGCAACATTCAAAAAATTAAAAGTTAATATCACACGAGTATTATATATGAATTCCATGTAAAGTATGATTTTAAATTAATGTCATCGCAAAATTTATACATTTTATTATGTAACGGGTACTCACGATACGTTTTAATGATTGCCAATATTTCGACCCAGTTGCATGGATCGTGGTCGCGTGGTTCGCTGTCACCACGATCCATGCAACTGGGTCGAAACATTGGAAATAAATAAAACGTATCGTGACATAATAAAATCTATTTAAAATAAAACTGTAAAATATATTTCAATCCCAACTGGTTCTTTAACTGTAACTGTTTTTTGTATTTTTTTTTTTAATATCTGTAGGATAGTTTTTAAAGCATGTTACAAATATTTCTTAGTGCATTCTTGACATAATCAATTGGAAATAGTTGACGCGAAATCTTTTTCATCATATTTAACAATTCTGTCTCTGTTCAAAAACTCATTGTTCCCCAAGCTCTAAACCACTCGGCCCACGGTCGCCTTCACATGCCATCTGTACAAAACAACTACGCTTATCTGTGACAATGATAATACAGTACAAGTGTTACCAGTAGATTGACTCAGATGGGTGTTACTCGGAACACACCGACTATTAATATATAATGTGTATTAATATACAATAATATGTAGTCAAAACTTAAATTGGGTAGCAGGAGTCCAAATATTACCAACATCTGCTAATTTTGCAGTGAAGCAAATAGCTTTAATATTTTATGTCTGTTTAAAGTGACGATGTGACTAGAGACATTTGATCGAGGCATTCCACCTTAATAGCAACTTTATATGAGCAAATTATTTCAAATAAAAATATAGTTTTTGACGTTAATTACACGTTTTATATCATTATTCAAAAAAAGTTTGTTGCCAAGAATGTTATATGACGACAATCAATAGTCAATGTCGCAATGACGTATCTCAGATTTAATATTTATCTAAACCAAATGTCACATTAAAATGGGACTTCTAAATCATCAATGTTATACAGCTCAGTTTGCAGTCTCTTTATTTAGTAAGCAGTCACTATCACTCAGACTTGTCTAATAGCATCGTAAAACTCTATAATCTTGCAAGTTATCTGGCTGATATTTGAACTCGAGAATAAATTCAAGATTGTATTTCAAACTTCAAACCAATTTTAACCCGAGTAACACCACACAACATCAACAGACTCATAGCGATCCTTCCATAAATATATATGTTTTTAATGTAATATATTCAAATTTCAATATGGGCATATAGTTACAATTTCTTCGTTCGTCTGTCCGTTCGCCTGTCTATTCTGATCGGAGACGTGACCGACTGTATCATCTCGACGATTTGCGAATCGACGCGAGGTTTCTGCAAGCGCTTGGCCGAGCGTGTGCGGAATTTTGCGGATTCCTGGCTCACTACCAGGTTCGGTGTTAAGGATTTTATGCACCTGTGAAAAATAGGTTGATTACACACTTAACACGCATACAAGGTATGTGTGAAACACACTTATTTTGTTGCTCAATGACCCTAAACCACGTCATGTATGCATCATGTCCGTAGGTGGCGAGGGTAGTTGTCAAGTGGAGAGGAACAAAGCCAGTCTGTTCCAGGCATGGTACGGATGGGACGTGTGGCAGAATCCGTCGCTAAGGGTCCCGTAGTAGTGAATCATTTGACAACGAAATTAGCCACTTTGCAGATGCCACATGCAATCCGTAATTGCTATACATTATCTTTTAACATATAACATGCAAGCTATGTGACGTCACTCACCTGGCTGCCTCTTGAAGCTTCCTGGCCAACAATTCATTCTTAAGCTTGGCCGCGGCTAGTTCGCGACGCAGCTGCGCCTTGCTCTTGTTCCCTGCAGGGTACAGTACTGGGTGCCGCCGCAACCGTGCCGCCGAGGGCCGTTGCGCAGGGTCCGGATCTACCATTTTCTATTGGGAGTTTTTTTTTCATATAATGAATACACACACTCACAGTTACCCACCGTATTGAAAATATCAATGTCAGGAGCATATGTGTATGACAATCATTCTTTCTAAAAAAAAATGTATGCTTTAAGTGGAAAATTTAATAAAGGTGATTTTACTATTAAAAAAGAAAAAAATAATTATTGATATTCAAAATCAAAACGATAATAGGCACTCAGGATGAGATGAGTACCGTTGTAATATGTAGCTGAGGAACTCTAATATCATTTGATCAAGTCTTATTTAGTTACTATCAATAAAAACACCATAAAAGCAATAATATTATCCTCTGGACCAAATATACACATCTGTTCAGATAATGCCTTTTCAATTTTTATGTAAATAACAAAAATCATGATAAATATACAAATTGAAAAAATTAAACACGCACGCCCGAACGCACATACTCAACAACGCACGCTCGCGCTCCAATAAATAACACGGTATGTTTGAACACTATGCAATTTAATTATAAAAACCACAAGCTCCGTACCTTCAACAGTTGGTTGAACTCCCTCGACAAGTTCGGCAAGTCGGGAAGTTTGCCCTCCCTGATATCGTGCCACTGCTGGCCGTTCTTCGGTAGCGGGCCACCACCGCCCGCCTCGAACAGCGTTAATCCTGGTGGATGAATTAGGTAACATTGAATGGATTTCTGTTATTGGTTGTTTGTGAGATCTTACTTGTGTATATCCATGTCATGAGCTAAAATAATGTGTGTATGAATGCTAATTAAAATGACTAATTTGAGCTGGAGCCATAGGTGTTCGTAATGTCGTATTTATGCATGATCATACCATCTGTGACAAATTGAATTCTAGCGCGGAGGTATGTGTGACCATTTTAACGTTTCATTTACTTTTTTTATGTAATCTATATTTAATACCCTATTAAAATAAAGCTTACTACTCACCAAAAGCGAATATATCGGCCTTAGTAAGATGTGTGAAGTCCTCTTGTAGGACCTCCTTGGGGAGGTATCTGCAATCCCCTTCCTCCACTGACGGGGATGATACGCATGTCACATGCCCTAGGTCACCTGAAAGATCATAACACCTACATGGTATGAAGAGTAATTCTATATCTATCCTCGAGCCTAGCAGTAGTATTCCACAGGGTCAAGTGAATGATGATTTTTATGATGACAAAATCTGCAAACACCTCTATTTTTTTTAATTATGTGCGTATTACAAATTTATTATCAATCGCTTACGTGAAGGAAAGTATCGTAAGGAAACCTGTATATCTGAAAGAGGTCGAGTCCCCCATGTTCTCAAAGGTGTGTAAAATCTGTCAACTAACTCTTCACAATGTGAGAGGAGACCCGAACCCTGTAGTGGGAAAGCTATGGGTTGTAACGATGACACTCGATGCTTAATCAAATGCAAAATTTGTAACTTGCTGAGCAATTAACTCGGACAGGGTACTATGTCTCTCCTGTTGGAGGTTGGAGGACTCTGTATCATCTAGTCCAATCCAGGAAATACTCATTTGTGGCAATAAAGCTTTATATCCGGTTAAATCACATCTGTACTCCTTTTTAAAAACAAATGTGTAATATTTTAACTTGTTTTGGTTGCAGCGTCAAAAAAATAGTTAAAAAACTGACAGAAAATTTACCATAACATTAAGATTACATTTCTTTCTTTGCTGGTTATTAACATAAAAAAAAAATACTAATGCTGCGATGTGTTCAAGCCACACGTCAGTTACGGTACTGGTACCTAGTGTTACAATACAAACATTGTACGAGAAGCACCATATGACGTGTTCATTTGTCGACCCTGTAATCAGTCGGTAGTGACCCTGCCTGCCCAGCGAGGGCACGACCCGAGACGGATATTTATGTGACACTTTAGCTCTCGAGTTATGAGTGAGGTCATATTTGTGTACATACATACCCACGCCGGACTTACAGAGTATCCTAGCGCCGGGTGGGTACGTGTGAAAACTTACATGCTACATATTTATCTATTACTCGCTCACCAATTTTATACTTGTGCGCGTCCGCAGTCGCCGGCTCGTCGTCGTCGTAGCCGTCGTCCGACTCGGCGGCGGCGCCGTCGCCGCGACACACGAATATGTTACCCGGCTTCACGTCCATGTGCACCAGCTGGAGAGAGTGGATGTACCTGATGGCGGACAGGGACAGAGCGACAATGAAACGAGCACCGCTACCCGTGGTTGCGTCAGTGTTGAAGGATGCGAGCGATCTCTGTTTTTATATTTTTATATGCTGTTTTACATGCTTCGGGGAGCACGTTATGCATTGAGGCTCCTATTGTATTCGTTCACAAACATGTTGGCAACATTACATAAATGAAGAAGAATAACGCCATCTATCGAAGTGTTGCAAGTTGTCCAACATGAAACACCGTACCGCCGTTTATGGGAGGTTTTTAGATTAGCAACAGCAGGGATGTAGGTAACTATTAATGAACGACGGATTAAGTACACGCTCGCATATTGTTATTGTTATATAGAAAAGTTAAACCGAGTAAAAACGTGTCTGAGCCACGTCTGTGAATATCATATTTATTACAAAGTAGAACACATTCGGTAACCTAGAGTAGATAGGTTAACGGAACGTTGCTTGCAATGTTCTCACACACATTATACTGATCCCAACGCTAAGGTGACTCAACCGAAATACGCAGTACTAGTTTACAGACGACAGTTACGCACGCACCCAACACATAGAAAATCATGCACGTAAGACGAACACGAGAAAGACTTACATCGAACGAATGCCACGTACGACAAATACATTACAAACATGTACACGCACCGCACACACGCAAACACTTACGCCAGTCCATCGGCGATGTGCGCCAACAGCAGATGCAGCTCCGCCTCGGGCAACGGGCCGCTCTCCATCATCTGCTGCAGGGAGCCACCGTCACAATACTCGTTCTGGATTATCATGTGGTCGTCCTCTGCCCACGCAGAGTAATATCTAACAACAATAACATTTACAATTAATTATTGTTTAAACGCAACGACAACGTTGAAACAATCATGGAAAATATTTCGTTTTAATTTTTTCTAACCAAATAGATCATCATCGATATGGCAACACTTAGTTTGGTGAAATTTTTAATAAATATCAATGCATCTGTGCATAAACCTGCATGAAATTTTACTTCCGTCGTAATCACTGCGTAAAGTTAATTATGTAGTGCACTTATGTGTATGTTTCGTTAATTACAGGTTGCTTTATACATTCGAAATGGTCCTCCGAGCAGAATATGACCTAGCTTATTGAACGTTTTCGTTTCTAGATACTTTGAAAGGAATCGATGAACTGAATACTCATACATAAACAAAAAAGGTACGCGTGTAATCTTTACGCGCGATTTTAGTAAAACTTAACAATTTATACTTCTCTCACTTTTTAAAGAATTTTCACTCATGTATGAAAGTTATCGAAAATTAAAAAAGATATTAAAGGTTAAAATAGATAATGTCAATATAACTTTGTTAAAAATGTTATAGAATCTAGCAAACGTCAGACAAATTAAAAATGTACGAACAATTACATGATTACAAAAATAATAATATAAACAAAAAAATGCACGCAGAAATCTTCAATTCATTTTGAAGCCTATAAATTGTTAATTATTTAATTTGTCACTAATATCCAAATAGCGATAACCACTTACACAGACTGTAGACTACTGAGCGTTACTTCCTTTCGATAAAAATCTATGTTAAACTCAAATCACTCCTTAAGGTGTGCGTTCAACTCGCAAGATTTTTTTTTTAAATATGCACGTCCGAAAGTCTCTCACCTAACAACATGCGGGTGTTTTCCCAGAGCAGCGTGAGCGTACACTTCGGTGAGCGCCGCCCGCTCTGCCGCCGAGCCCTTGACGGGACGCAGCGATCGCTTGAGCGCGTACACACATCCGTCGAGCTTGTTCACGCAGCGCGCGACACGCCCGAACTGTCCGCGGCCGATCACACCGAGCTCGACAAACTCCACGTTGTAGCGGGATATGTTTGACTCCTGGTTAAGAATCGATCAAGTCTACATTGTGGAATACAGGTGCGAATGTCATATGTTACAGATCAGTGTTACTCTCTCAGTACTAATCAGTAGTTATTAACGACGTATCAAGTCTGCTAACCCGCACTTGGGCAGCGTGGCGAATTGTGGCCTTAATGCATCTTATTATGAGAGGAGACCCGAGCTTAGCCGTGCTAATAATAATAGGTTGTAACGATGATAATATTAACAAACTATATTTACCAAAAATTCATATAGAATCAATCAAAAATTATAACATTAAAACATTGAATATCAAATGAATTAATTTATTCTGATTGCCGAATGATATTTTGATTAAATTATAATATCAATTTAATTGTCGTTTATTGTCGCTATTAAAAAAAATATAATGTCGCTATTAATAAAAAACAAAATTGAAAGGAAAGGGCTTTATTCGGCGCTTGTCCTAGTTTTAGTATAAGTGTAGATTGTGAACTCACCCTTAGCCGTTTGGCAGGTTGCTCTGGGGTAGCGTCACCCCACATGGTCGGTGTCTTGGACAACGCCCGCTTCTTCTTGTTTAAGGCTTGACCTGTGCATGTATTATTGCGTCATTTTTATTATTCACTATTGTTTAAACCACATAATAAATTAGGAAATAAAAGGATTATGTATAACGCTCACATATTATTTTAGAGCGTGCACAAAAGATACACAATTAACTTTGAATCACACACATTAAAGTCCAAAGTAACTGTTTAGTTATATTAAATCTATCTTACAGCTACAGAGGAAAACTTGTTACTCGTCAGATTATGTAAGGGGTATCACTCATTATTAGTCCAAGCCAACTTGTGATACACGCTAGTAAACAACAGGTAAGGCTATAACGAACGATCCGTCAAGTTACAGGCCGCTGGGCTCTGTATACTATCAGTAGTTTAATACCGACGATCCTCTCCCCTCATTAAAGAATCAATTACGAAAATCTGTTTCGGTTGTAGGGTCTGAGAACCAATAATGAGGTTATTCCCCATTTGCTACGCAATGACTGCATCGTATCAGTGATAACTTTCGTGTTAGAGTGTTCATGGCCAGCGATGAAAACTTCCAATTGACTTGCTACATTTATTTACCTTTGTAAAATGAGTTTCATACATGTTTCACCGCTTAAGATTAGTGATACTTACCAATACACCTCTGCCTCAAATTAGCTAATATCTATACATTCTAAATAACTATAGAAATAGCCCAACACAACTAACTACACACCAATAAAGTCTCAGTTTAGAGAATAAGAGGACTTTGGTCTATTTTACTAAACGGCAAAATAAAAGATAGTATATAAACATAATAAATATACAAACCATCAGGTGTAAAGGGATTGATGTTAGCAACAGGCCTTCGGACTGGCCTCGACTCATCCAAGGGCTCATCTGGAGGTAAACTACCCAGTGCACTGTCTTCGTCTCCTGACGGTGGATGCAGGTGATGCGAGGAACCAGACGGCATGCCTGTGGGATAGGATAACATATGTTTCTACACATTTAACACTTCTATGTGAATGTAAACCGAAACTACAAAACATTTACAATGTAATAATCAAAAAAATATTTATTATTTTTTGATTTATGGAAACTGCAATTCCTTTTTTTTTCCTTTACCTAACCGGTGAAAGTGAATAATGAACAACAACGTGGCAAAACTCACCAGTCGGCGCGCTCAACTTGGGCGGGAACAATCTCGACCTGGGCGGATTGTGGGACGGCGTTGAACATTTCTCCAGCAACGACTTAGGTGTATGGGGACTGTCAAAAAGCCTGCAAAAGAACAATATGATTACACTGGATGCCTTTATTAGCTTATCGGGTATAAGAGCTACAATCTTATTCCAAGCCACCCTCCACCGCTCGTTACGCATCCGGCTTACGGACGAAGCGATAAACCTCTATTCATCTAATTAAATTTAATCTCATCTATTGAGGGTCAAAAGGCTTTGTAACACCCAATTGAATCACGATCGCGCATAAAAGTACCGTTCCAAAATCAATTACGAAATATCTTTAATATTTGTTAAAACAACAGTCGGTGAGATCCCGGTTTATCAGTTAGCTTGACTTCGTCCGCCGTCATTAGACAGTAATGGAACATTGGGTACTACTTAATCAGAAAGTAAAATAGCTGGAATGTTTCAGCTGTTAAAATTCGGACGTCTTCAATAATTGAACCGCCAACAATGTCGATAAAAATAAAAAATTACATCCGAGACCAAAACATATACTAAACAACAAGACGTCTAATTAAGCACGCAGAATTAGAACTAACCGATTTCGCAATGAAAGAAATCCCTAACCGAAATGTTATCACAATGCACCCTTCAGTTTTTCAATGACAACACAATAAACGAAACGAGCGCACACACACAAAGATACACTTGCGCAATAGACAAAAAACGCACACAAGCACAAGTTCTATTCAACCGGGAACACCTGAAGCGTCTTCAGATTCGAAGGAAGTAAGAAGGTGATACAAAACGAACTTTGGTATTTTACAATTACGGTTCACAGTCGTGTAAAACGATTGAAACGAAAAAGATCAAACTTAAGTTCTCGGGCATTAATTTATACAAAAAAAAACATGCCTAAATTCGAAATATTAACACGATTTGAATAAAAAACTTGACAAGTCGATCGTAAACTTTAAATGTATACACATAAAACTTAAAATATTTCGCAACGAATTCGAAGATGTACACGTGTTAAGAAACGAAACATGTATCGAAAAAATCTACCATATTCTATTATAACATAAGGTAGACTTTATAATGCATGAGTATTTAAGCTGTTACATGAGCGATTATTTTTTTCCAAATGCGTAGGTGTATTTTTTGCGGCAGATGTCAGCTGTTCAGATCATATGTTCGTGTCATTGTGTAATATAACTGTAGTTTAACTGATTTCCAACCGAAATTCTCAGGATGTGGAAAGAAATTATCTTTATGGATTGGTATGAGGCTTGACACATATCGTAATCATAGAGTTAATACCTACAATATCGGCGTATTGTAACATATTATTCCAGGATCAACAAATATTTTATTAATATTAGGTTGGGGAGAAAGCCTTTTCGCATTTTTTATGAAAATTCAAATCATTTTTTAATATTTTTTTTTTATTTAACTAAAGTATATAAGTACCATTTTGTTCGATAACTATTTGCCATCTTGTGGGTAGGAACATGATCCCATTGCTATAGAAATTCTGGGGTTTCTGATCAAAAAACTGCGTCAAGTAGTTTTGGCAGTCGTTTGGCAGTTCGTGATGTTAACCTGACACTGCCTAAAGAATTCTGAAGAGACCGAAACAGGTAGAAATCTGAAGGTGCAAGGTCCGGGCTATACGGTGGATGCATCATCATCTCCCAGCCAAAGTCTCTTAGTTTTTGTTGAGTCGCCAAAAATGTGTGAGGTCTAGCGTTATCATGATGAAAAGTCACACCCCTTCTATTGACTAATTCCGGCCGCTTTCTCTCAACTTCTTGCTTTAGTCTCATCAGTTGTTCGCAGTAGAGTTCAGAATCGATGGTCCTGCCTGGCGGTAACAGTTCATAACGAATGATGCCCTTCCAATCCCACCATACAGTCTGTGAAGCCTGACCGGCCTTTAACCACGACCTTTTTCACACGTTATTGTCGTACGTGATGCACTTTTCATCACCAGTTGTCAGCTTCTTCAAAAATGGTTCGGTTTCATTACGTTGTAATATAGAACCGCAAATGAGGACACGGTTCATGAGGCTTCTTTCAGTGAGTTCGTGTGGCACCCAAATATCGAGCTTTTTTGTGTACCCAGCTTTTTCCAAATGCGCCAAAACTGTTTTGTGATCAATTTCCAGTTCTTCAGCTACGTCGTAACTACTGATATGCCGATCTTGCTCCACTTTTTCAAAAATGGCATCCATTTTATCTGTGACAGGGCGACCAGAGTGACGCGCATTTTTGACATTAAAATTTCCGGATTGAAAACGCTTAAACCAATTTTATTATACTCTCACAGACACTGCACTAGATCCATAAACATCACAAATTTTTTTCGCGGCCTGCGTTGCATTTTTGGCTTTTTTGTAGTAAAATTTTAAAACGTAGCGAATTTCTTCATTACACTCACTCATCTTGGCAGTAAGCAAAACAAATGAAAATCACACATTTTCCAAATTTGAATTTGAAATTATCTTCTTTAAAAATTTAAACTTTTTAATGATACCAAAACCGGCCAGATATGCAAATGGTATAGTCAGAGATTTTGTTACAAGTTCATACATACTAAAATGCGAAAATACTTTCTCCCCAACCTATTAGATAATTATAATTTTATTATCTATGTATATACAATAATATTTTTTCAATCTTAGTAATAGTTTTAGTAATACAATATTTTTTCAATATTTCAACACAGCACTGATCCCTCATACGCCTAGGACAATATGGAGCAAAAATAAATCATATGAATTTTTATATTTAAATGAAAGTAATAGAAGATAATCTTTTCAGACCGTCAAGGTTACTAACTTTAAAATAATGTATACTAAACACTTTAATTTAGGGTTCTGTTAAAATATTCAAATAATAAATTATGGAAAAATTCAACCTCAAATTAAAAATACATTAGATATACGTAAATTATATCAGTACAGCAAGTGAGAACTTAGCCATTGCGAAATAATTACCAAAGATAATAATTATTATGCATGAAATGGAGAGTATGGAACGCATAGTATATTCGGCCACATGCCGAATGCCGAATATGCAGCAAAAATATTCGGCTGACGCGCGGCGGCATTTCGTACATACATCGTCGTGTTTGTTTCTCGCCCGCCTGTTGAAATTTAGTCAGCCAGGAGGTCATTTTGAGAGATTGAACGCCGTGGTGGCCATGCGTTCATATCCTTACCACGCTGTACATTTAGATAAGTTTAGTTTCGCATACATCGTAAATGCGTAAGCACAGTTGGCCTGAAAGCGACTATATTGGAAATTGTAAATAATTTAAAAAAATAATCACAGCGATGAATACTGTCAACTTACGCCTCGGTTTGCGCATCCTAAGGGGCAAGAAATTTCGGATCAAAATAGGGATGTAAACGAAATTAAGGCATCAAAGAAGCTATTGGGTTTTGAATAATGTGCTGATACACCTAAACTATGGAATATTATTAATCCCAAAGTTAAAAAGCACCATCTCTTTATATATCTTCGGCGCCAGAAAGTAGTGTTTGTTCAAGGGGTCTTTTTTCCCAAATTGAGAATGTCTACAAGAAAAAAAAAAACAAACTACTGCCTAAAAATGCAGATAAATTAATATTTATTATGTAAATAAATTATTATTTCTCTATAAATAAATATTGTTATACTTTGTGGCAATTAAGTCTTAAATTGTAATATTACGATGATTAAAGTGCAGAAGCATTTGATACTTATTTTACTTTTTACATGGGACAAATTATTTGAGCATGATTACTGTCTAAGTATGTAATGTAACAGTGCTACAGTCCACTTTGAGCGTTAAGAGTCCAGTTTGCATGTTTTTAATACAAGCACTAATCATTGTTAAATATTACACCTTATTGCCACAAACAATTATTGTTTACAAGAAAACTACATTATTATAAAATAAATGTTTTTATTAAGCCAATAATCTGCCTACAACAAAAAATTCTAAGTATTCAGTGTTTGTCCAAATAATACTAAGATATACAGTAATTGGCCAAATAGAATAAAATTAGCTGAATATTTTTTGCAACCCTAATGAAATGTAATATCATACTAGAGGTATACTCCAGATACCCATAATTATTAAGAGACTTAGTGGGCCTCTTATGGGATTGAAACCTGTTACAAATTTTTTTTTTACATATTTCTTTTATTTTAATTTGATTATATAGCTTCTCAGAAATTGTATATAAAATGATGGCTACTAAAAAAGTTGACAGCCTAGCATTGCCTATTGGCTTTAAATTTAAAACCACTAATTATTTCAAAATCAAGCATTAATCTGACTTCAACAGAACTACCAAGATTACACAAATTTCTACATAATTACAAACAATGAAATGTGACAATAGAGATTTTTCTAAAGATACCATTTTTTCACATTTCATTAATTTAGACTTACAAAAGGATTTTTCATTAAAATCTAGTTGATATCCAATTATGACCTTGGTAGCTTTTAAACTGATGAAACCGGTATAACAAGTTTGTGTTGAACCAATTTAGTCAAAAATGAGATTTGAAACTTGGCTTACAACATGTTTCAACATGACAAGGATTATGTAACATGTTAAGAATGTACAAATTATGATAATACTGAAACTGTAGTAGAAGAAAAGTATGACATTTAAAAGAATACTAATAAATACCTATCTAATGTTCATGTCAATGAGATGAAATTTGTAATATGTTATAATATATTTTTATTACTTTCTTTGTGAATCAGATAAAAGAACATATATCATAATTTATATATTTATCTAATATTGTATCAGACTTTGTTGGGATCAGAACCCTATCAACACTAGTCCATTTCAGACATATTAAATGGCTTAGCAAGTGACTCCGCTACAAATTTCAGTGGAGCAGCATGATGTAGTATCCTAAGGCCTCTTTAATTATCCAGAGAATCCTACATAAAACTGAAAGACTGTTTCACAATTTAAAAATTAATAAACATGTAATGTATTCATTTACTTCCATTTCTACCACTTTAATAAACATAAGAAATAATAATATTGGTAATTCTTTCCCCACAAGAGTATTTGAGCACAGTACTTCTCAAGGTTATTGTATGTCAACATGACAGATCTGTAACTCTTTTAAGAACATGTTAACATTACGAACGTAAATTTGTTCTAGAATATACCTAACATATAAAAAAAATGCTCTTGAATATTACTTGTGCCTAGTTATTAGAAAAACATTCCAAAACCTAAATATACTTACTAAGCTAAATATGCTACGATCAAGTTTACAATTAGTGTGATTATGATTCCAATGTAAATTTGATGCTACTTTTTCCAGAAACGAAGCAATTATAAAATCCGAAATAAATCCTTAGAACGTGGTGATTTATATCATAGAGTTAGGAACATTAAAGGTTTACTTACTTCAAAGCTCTGACTCTTTTGTAAGGGGGACTGAAAGAGACAGGAGCAGGAGTACCATCCCGTATACAATCATCATCATCCAAACTAGTGAAATCCAGTTTCCGGGGCACAATCGAAGCCGGTATAGGACTCAAATTATCCGAAAATATATTGTAAGAGTCTGACATTTCACAAGATGTTTCCACTGATAGTTCCGACGAATTATGTTTGTTATTAAAACCACTCTTCATTCTATACCACTCACCCATCATGAATTTAACATTAGATAACACTTTAACAAATTTATTCACAAAACAATCCTTTAATTTCGATGAAGCAAACAAAGCGCACTTTCACAAATTCCAACATATCCAACGTTATGGCGGATGACGCATAGCACCTGTTTAATTGATAAACCAATCACAGTGTTGTATTCGACCGGTGAGATAAATACTCAAATTCTATTCGCTGCACTTATTTTTTTAAATAACGAAATATGTTTGAAAGCTATTATTGGATACTTTTAAGATGCGTTCAGTTTAAATCATACATTTAGAAGTTGTAAAAAATATATAAATATTTTTAAATAGTCTGTATATACGTAAATGTTACACTATGAAATGTTATGTTTTTGGTTACAATAACAACGAAATTGATGGCCTTTGATATCGAAAGAAGTAACGACTAAATCTGAAATAAAAATGATCGAAAATGAATGGAGTTATTTATTTTATTTCTTTATTTTGTACACACGATAAAATTATACGAAATCAACATGTATGAAAAGATTGTACATGGGCACTAATAATTCCTTATTAGAAACTATGGGCAACGGTTCTAGGTCTTTTTTTGAGATCACTTGGTTCTGAATGAATCAATTTATTCCCGACAGTAATCTTGTTTTGTTCGATTGGCATACTAGGAAGAAAGTAAAAAAGCATATTTCTTCTTTCTCCTTGACTTGCAACTGATCGGTATTGTTTTTAACATTACAGATTTATCTTGAAGTTCACAGGCAATAGAAATAAAATACCATTCCTTTCACAACAGCTGTAATTTAATTAAAAGCTACATCATGACGAATATCTTTACCGACATCCCTCTAGTCACAATTCATCTATAGAATACAGCGTCTCTAGTGACCGGCTGTATGAAAAAGTTTACTATTGTTTTTAATAAATTTAGTAATCTCTAACTGTAAGTCAGTGACTTAGACATTTGTCATTGACTGTCACACTTTCATGTCATGGTTATAGGAATTATGAAATTCTATTATTCTACAAAACTAAATTACTGCTACATTTAGAGACAGAATCAGATTATTAGTAAAAATTAAAATATCTGTCTAAATACTTCAGGGTTTATAGTTCAATAAAATCTATTCGTATTACTAAAAGCAATTTGCAAAACTTATAAATGTTCACAATTAAAAATGAAGACGATATTTAAAATACATATTGTTTTTCTATTGTTCGTGTCTGCTGCAGTATATTGCAAAGTAGAAAAAAGTGACGGGATTATATTCCACTACAACAATACGTAAGTGAAGATTCTTTTGGAATATTTTGAGGCATGTTTTCATGAATTCCAATTTTTCTGGTATTATTCTTCTTATATTATAAGTTCAGGGGATTCCTTGATTTACAAGGAATTGGTTTTGTCGTAAAAGAATCGTTACAGTTGTAAGGAATCGCAAGGTATTCTATAATTGCAAGTAATTACAGCATATGTCACAAAGTAGTGTTATTCTTACTACGATTACTAGATTACTAGATTAGTTGTTTGTTTCTACCCTTTATTTTGATTTAGCTGAAAAGAAATGACGAGAAAATATAAACACAAAAATGGGTACATATATTAAAAAAATGGATAATGAAACAGCTTTTTATAATGCAAAATTAGTTATCACTTTAAAGTAAATGTAAATTGTGTTATCGCTGTTACATTATCATATCAGGTTAGAACATGACTAATAACAGTCTGACAACTGCAGTATGAAAGTTTATTATTTCTAAGTTTGTAATATCTATCTATTCTGGGTCACATACTGGAGACTATCACCCACAGGCTTACTACTACACAGCTACAGGCACATGTCCAGCCAGTACTATGTCTGTTACAAGACTGACTTTGTTCATCATAAGACTCCCCTCTTGACAACTTCTCTACCTCTGCCTCCTCTACTATTATACATGAGACTATCTGATATTTTTATCTAATACTCACTTATACTATAGATTCATCTTGTTGTGTTATCTTGTCACTAACCTGTTTACAATCTTTACAACCTGGAATACAGATCAATTTCCTATCATCTTATTTTGGTTTTGGTACCCAAAGAAATCATATCCTACAGCGGGCCGGTTATAAATTGTATCCTAATATTACAAGCATTTATTTTTGTTTGTTTTAGATACATGTACAATGTGCCTTACACAGTGAATGTCAGCAAGAGTGTTGAATATATAATGGAATTTGCTGGAGTAAGTAAATTGTATATTTATAATGTACCTTACATACATACATTTTGTACATTAAATAAATAACTGGCCACATTGGGGGGCCTAGAAAACTCCCCCCAATTCCATGTTGATTGAAAAGGGTGTAGTAAGAGGCGACAGAAGCCAGCATGCTTGGTAGTAGGGCTTCGCATAAGGATTATATTATCAATATTATTAGTAAGTCATTAATATTTTTAGTGGTATTATTATCTTTCCGTGAAGCCTGCCTGCCTAGCTACCGCCCTCCTGCTTGAGTCAGCTACCAAACTACTCGTTGTGTTCCGGCCGGGGGCTTGAAAGCCAGTACATTCTTTCTTACCTTCTTCTCATTCCCTAGCCGACAATGCATCAGTGATACCTTTGGTCTTGTTGAAGTCCATGAGCGACGGTGACCACTTACCATCAGGTGGCTCATCTGCTCGTTTGTCGACTTTTAACATAAAAAAAAAACAGATTCCAAAGTAATACTTAATAATACTAGCGAACAATTTAAAATAAAGAGACAGACTTATTTATTTTGACCGCTCCCAATGTGTTATGCCTTAGGGTACCCTAATGTGGGCTAAGTCAGCAGACATTGATTTAATATTTGTATTGCAGAAAAAAGTAATTGGAACTATATATAGTTTAAAGTCATGTAAGTCTTTTAGGGATTCTTTTCATTTAAAGAACTAAATTATAATAAAGTAAATGTTTATCTACTCACACCCCCACACTAGGTTTTCCTGTGTTGCGGGTGATATGGACATACACAAATATGACATTACAAACACCCGTGAGACTCGAAAACAAACATTTATCTGTCAAATAAATGTCTGTCCCTGCTGGTAATCACGCTCAGGTCCCCTGGCTCGGCAAGCAGGAGCACTACCAACTGGGCTATACTGGAGTCGTCAACTATGTGCAATCACCGTAGTTAGTCAATATAGTGTAATGTAGTATTCATTAAAAAAATTACGTATGTACAAGCAGACAAATGATACACACAATCGTGAAACAAGAAATAGGCATAATTTGGTTACATGTTCATATCGTCTACTTTACCTTACCTTACCTTATCTAGCTTAATTATCTATTGGAACTTTTAAGCGACACGTTAAAGCACAGTTTATAGGTAAAGGATATTATGGTATAGTTGATTATATTAATGACAGGGATGCCTGAGCATATTTAAACTTACTTTGTAATTACCATGTGTTGTTTTAAAAGATGTGCTGAGGAGTTTCTTTCGCCGTGGCTTCGCCTCATTGTTAAAGTACCTTTTCGAAACGGTAGTAGAAGCAGAAAATGACGTGCATAACTGGATTTACAGAATACCTAAAATGATTTTGAATTTGAACAACAGTCTGTATTTTGTTAAACATTTAACATTGATATTAAGTACTAGAAAACCAGGCGGTCATACGAAATGACCGCTGTTCTAGATATAATAAATTGTAATTAAAATGATTTATGCAAGTTTGGGTGAACCTACCCGATGAGATATATTACGCACAACTCGTTAGTTGGTTTCGTCTCCTTTTATTTCTCAACGTTTGCAAGTTTCTAGGTCATTCATATATCGATATAGTTAAATGCATAATAAGCAACAATTGTATGAATAAAAATATTTAAATGTTCTTAATACCATGATAATTTAATTAAAACAACGATAATTGCATATTATGGTATCAGTGTGTATGGAGTATTTGAATGCCGTGGCAACTTCACCCCACTGGCTAGTACATTTAAGCAAGCAACCAATAAGGTATCGGCGATTAACAGACACTTAAGCCGCATATAATAAAGATTATTGTTAGTACCATTACGGGTTTCTGTATTGTATCTTGGTACAATGTTACAAAGTGTTAGCGTAGTTACAATGATTTTACAATATTGTAGAAAACAATGTTGAAACTGGTTCTATTTTTCCCAGGACAGTGAACAGATGAAAGGCTACTACACTCCAGCTCGTGTGACGGTAGCGAGTAACTTCGCGAACCGCACCTACCCTCTTTTCATCACGGCGCGGCAGCAAAAAGGTATGATGTTCGTCTGGTTTAACATCAGGCCCTGAGGCTTGTATTACTTCGTGGTCAACGCGTTGGAGCATGTCTTTGGAGGTACGAACATCCATAAGCGACTTTGGACACTCGCCCGTGTGCTAGTTTTTCCGCCATCGACATAAGGTGGTCGCAGTGTTGGATTTGTGGTTTAAACTTCTATCTGCAGCGAAGATGCTCGGGATTCGAATATAGTATCGTGGAATATGTATTTAAATTTAATTACCACTCGCTTCAGTGAAAGAAAACACCGTTAAGCAACTTACGATAGAAAGATCTTCGTATTATTCTCCAAACATACACTGTATACTCTGCCATTAGCCAGTTATTGTTTTATTCTTCCTAGGTGTGTTCTCTTGGCAACTCCCCATGTTGGTTCAGACTCCACTTATGATGGAGCAGTTCACCAACATATCCAGAACACTCTGCCCTCACAACAATCTGTTTTCTGAAGACGAAGAGACTTGTGGTGAGCAATTTGTAGTGTGTAAAACACACATGTCCTCGGAGATACGGTGACACATCAACATTAAAAATAACTATACTTTAGTGTAGTTACAGCCCGGTACACTGAACTTACACAGATAAAAGTTATATAGATTAACTTAAACGCAAACATATAAATCACATATATTATTATTTATTGTACATCACACAATATTATTGACACAATCAATGTTACGTTGCCACAGTTCCAAACATACACAGTATCAATATGTAGTATACTATGTAGAATTTAAATTTTTCTTACTTCGTAAGATAGTTGAATACCAATACTCGGTGTAAATTGAATTATAAGTCTGAACGTTTATAACAGAAAACTAGATACATGGAGTTATAATATTTTCATAATATTTATTTATATTCCAATTATAATTTATAGGATAATTCAGGTATTCTACTTAATTAATAGTTAATCTAAATATAAGTTATCTGTTTTACGAGTGGCGATTTGGTAACGAAATATTTCTTATGGGTAATTTTCTTGAATGCCGTGTCCATAATAGTTAAAAAAAAAGTTAAGCCCAAAGCGAAAGATTTATCACTAATGACGCATCAAGGGTCAAGTTCCGAGATTTCGCCAATTTCACTGGTTCATACAAATCTCTTATTTAATGCCCTTGCTTCGATTCGACAGTCAAGTTCCTTACGTTTGAACAGTAACCGCAACCAAAGCAATTGTTAGCCGTTTTTATTAGATATCTTACAAATTTTTCACGTGTACCTCACACCTCTAAGCCTTCTTCTTTATCGATTTATGGATTCTTAAGTCATTTCACTTCAAATTCTACGTGAGAAAAGTACATTTTAGGTGTATAACTCGTCGTAAATTTTCCTTTAATATGGAAATATTTGTATGTTGGGTCGTGATCTCGGCCTAACTGAGCTGGTGCAGAGAAATTGTTGTCATTGATGTTTTTATTTTTAGGCTTTGAAACTTGACCCATTGGTATAATAGATAAATAATTAAACATAATTGACGGTCGGTCATTAGTCGTGTCGGTCATTTGAGAAAGACTTGTTCTTGACTTGACATGTTATTTGTTCGCCAAGTTGGGATAGGTTTCGCGGTTTCCGAGGCGTGGACGATATTCAGGAATCTATCTTCCTCATCAGTTGCCTGCGCTTCCAACTGATATTTTTAAAAGATGTTCTGAGGACATTCTTTCGCCGTTTTTCTCCTCTATGTTAAAGCACCTTTTTGAAACGGTAGTAGAAGCAAAAAATTACATTCATTAGTGTATTTACAAAATACTTATATGATTAAATTATTTTGAATTCGAATTTAAATTTATTGTCGACAAGTAAAAAAAGTTAAAAATATATGCAAATATAAATACTATTTTGTATTTAAAAAATGCAAATGTATTCTTATTAGTGATTGCTCACGGTTGCTTACACGTATAAATAGTAAATTTTTACAACTATTTTAAGATGGAAATTATTTGCGGATATACTGCCATAGAATTACGATCACAACACTTATTCCATACTTTGCAAGAATTAAAATATACTGACGAATACTCACTCAATTTGCTGATGAAGATGCATTACAATTTTTATAATAAACTTATTCAAAAGTAGACTTTTCCATATGTGGTTCGCGTGTGAAAAATTATTCTTTTCCGCAAAAGTGTTTTTTGTTTTGTTGTGCAGGATATAACCTTCAAGTTCAAGAAGGAAGGTTTTAATCAAAAAGTTTTCTGTACAATTTTTGTCGTTTGAAATGCCTTTTTTACAGCGTAGATACTATTAATCCATGAATTAAGTTTAAAATAAATTAATTTTTTGATATATATATATATATATATATGTATGTATGTATAATTTAAATAAATAACGGAATTAAAATTATAATGAATTTAGATAGATTATTGTCATTGAATTGGCTGAATGCATAGAAACTGTTGCCCTGCCATGTCCTCTTTAAAAAAAAAAGAAACTTACTCCCGCGAAATTATATTTCTGCATTTTTTTTGCATATATATTCAATAACTTCGTTCGATACACGTGCGGAATTGTTATTTCCACTCGTCCCTATTGTTAACCCGCGCCTCCTGCTCGGGTCAGCAAACCGGGACTCGTGAAGAAATTACATACTTTCCGCAATTGTATCGAAATGTACTATTAACATAAAATACATGCACATATATGATACTTTTGGTTATAAATATTAAAACGCACCTAAAACAATTGTTACTCGGTGTTATTGGGTGTTTTATAAATTTTCTTGTTTATCCCACACACCTCAACTTCCTCGGATATAATTCTATCTATTGACTAACACTGCATGAAAAGCCGTGCTGTAGTTTTTTGAGTTTACCGTGTTAAGACTAATGTAATCGTTCGATTATGAAGATATCTTGAAACATCTCGATCATACCCAGTACTACATATGTACTACTAGCAGTTTGCGTGGCGTGGGCGATCAAACTTAATTGATATAATCGAAATATTAACTAATTACTATTTCTAATAATCGATAATGATTAGTTACTAATTGTACTATTGGGATTATTCCAAATTCATAATTGAATAATGTTAGTAATTAATTTGTATTACTAATGTTTAGTTCAGTTGTATATTAATGCAAAGAGAGACAAATAACGATTATGCTATGTTTTTTTATACATTCAATCTATATTATTTGATTATATCATTGAAGGTTAATAACTAAAGCATTAGCAATGAAATTTTAAATGCAATACCAAATAAAAATAATGTAACTTGTTATTTTTCAATAACTCTGTTCCCACATAATTTTAATAAATTTTTCTTTTTGTTCACGCCTCCTTAGTCGATGGGACGTGGATCAGAGTCTACTGTGGTCCATTGTTACGTAAATATTCAATGTTTTCCTTCTGTTTTATATTATGAATCTTTTATAATTTAAACCGATACCAATTTGCTTATAACAGATAAAATATTTATATAATAAATTGCCATGTACGGGACGAGAAGTAGGCAGAAAACATTAGATTTTAAACGTCACTTTTTTACATTTAAAAATTATCGAAACACATACATTATAGTTTCGAAAAGATACAGCAAATTAATAGTGTTATAAGATATTGTAAAGATAATTTTATCTTAAGCTTGAAAGACGGCAACTATTATGTTGTTCAGAACCTAACCTAAAAATATTTTCTCAACTTCCCCCTAATGAACATGCAACAATCTTTCTAGACATATCAACAATCAACATTCCGATAGTTCACCTGACGTCGTCATCGCCGGATCCTATCGAGGTGACCATAACGGTGGACGCGGTGCACGATTTCTACATAAAGTTGAACTCCGTCAGCAACCTGACCAGCACCCCGAGCCAGCCCATGTACTACTTCTATCCGTTCGACCAGCGGCCGGGTCGACCCGTGGATCTGAGCGCGCAGACCGCCCGGAGGAAGTTCATGTGCAATAAGGTGACGTATTATAGTTACAGCATTTGAAACTCTTGCGATTTATGTGTGCCTGGTATATGATTGCTTCATACATGCTTGTGTCATGCCGACCTCCTTTATGCATCCTGTATTGATATGCATTTGAATCCCAGCGGTACATGGTAGTAGAAGTTTTCACCTACCTGGCTAACTTGATTGTGTTTCTAGAAATCTTTTATACCTTATGTCGATGGCAATGCGAAAAGCCAGTTAAACACCGGGTTTTTTTTTACCTTTTCATTTCTGTGTAAGTAACACGTCGCTAACGGCTCCAAAAAAAATTAACAAGCATGCAATAAACGCTTTTAAACATACTTTTAAACTCCTCGGGAGTTTCTTGCCGCTTCATCACCCGAGACCGCTCACGGTAGGGATACGTTGAAGCGATGGCGTAGTAGTTTGCCGTTCGAAAAGTATTTGTAAAAACCGACTTCGAATAACATATTATTTCATCTCATTGCACACAGAAAAAATAATCGATACGTTGGTATCTTCCCATTCCGTTCATCCTCCCTACAATTGTATTTTTTCGCTTACATATGATTTTATGTGTGGGGATCACTTCAGGACCTAGACTCGACGGAGCAGCAGAACTTGCAGAGGTACCTCGTGCAGAGCAACCGCCAGCCCGGCCGCGGCTGGTTGTCGCGGCCCAAGAGCGTCATTGTCATGATCGAATCAGACGACGACATATGCGCTGTGGTGTCGATACAAAACTTTTCTGTAAGTATACTATTGTGCTATTATTTACGAGATTTCAAAAGACAATGGGCAAATTATGTCTCTTTTTTACTTATCAAAAGTGAATGTTTGATTTCAATCTATCGGATGGTAAGTGCCGATGTATGTATGTATGTAGATTGTAAAGTAATTTCGAAAAAGCCAATTCTTAACTTCAAGTCACACTGCAACGGGATGGGGACACTGACGCTCGTAGACTCTTATACTCTTTTGATGTTTGTATTATAAATACTCACATACGTACATGCATGTATGTATGTATGCATACGTACACACGGATTATCGTTGAAGGGTACCAAAAGGTGTCACCGAAGCGGTGCCGACCGAAAAGGAAGCGGGCGACCCGCATTATTACTGGATCTTCGGCACTGACCACAACGGGAACGAAACATTTCACGGTCGACTTCGTTAGGAGGGTGGTAGCTAGCCAGCCTGGCAAACCACCCTACTGCAATGCGAGTGCAGACCAGCGACCTCCAGCAGGAGGGATCGGTCGCCACAGCCTCGGCTGCTGTTCAGCACAACGAGCAGGAACTGTCGGCTCGTACTCTCAACACTGAATGGAGCACCTTACACCTCAAATAGTGTAATATTCGTTTTACTGAGATCCATCGGCAGTCTTAGTATTTATTAGGGGCATTAGTAAAATAGGCTAACTGTACCCATAACTTTGTTTCAGTGTCCGGTGTTTGACAATGAACGAGACATCCTCTACGACGGCTACTATCTGACAATGACCAGGCGCGGCGGTATTACTTTGACGGTGAGCAGAACGATAACT
>PDGT01000002.1:3269793-3299087 GCA_003671415.1 Megathymus violae
ATTTTTTCCTTGTAATTATAAAAGCGTAGGAAAAATAAAATGGAATATAAAAACGCGCATGTCGTAGTATCCATGCATTACTGCCGGCCACGATAGTGAACTCATGCGCACGCCGCTACAGTGAATCCAATGTTTTCAGCATTTGGGAGTACGAGCTCAAATGTGACTGTGATGTGACGTAATGTTTGTAGTACTCCGATGTATAGATTAAATATATATACTTATAGCAATATACCTGTGTACCTTGTCATGTCCTGTCCTGTCGCACCTTTGCGCAAGAACTATCAAGAACAAGATAGTCCCGCGCGGGAAGCTCGAGTTTGAATCCCGTTCACAACTCATTCATTTTCAAATAACTTGCTGCGATAAAAGAAAACATTGTGAGGAAACCTGAGAATTCTCCATTATGTTCTGAAAATCGTGTCCAGTCTGCCAACCCACACTTGGCCGGCGTGGCGAATTATGGCTTTAACAATTCTCCTCATAGGAGGAGACCTGCGCCCAGCAGTAGGATGGACGAGTATGGGTCGAATGGATGACGAACCATCCGAATATAAGGTCCATAATATCTAGATAACGATATGTTAATTTGCTCAGATGCCGTCCGCGGGTGCTCCAAGCGCGCTCCAAGATGTATCTGTGGAACGTTTTGACCGTGGCTGTGTTCTACACCTTGCCGGTGATACAGTTGGTTGTTACATATCAAAGAGTGAGTGATGTACGATACAAATGTACAGTAATACTTCGATTTATATGAATGATTATAATATACCCTACAATACGATGTATTTTATTGCGTATACTAATAATTTGAACAATGTTATTTTTTACGTTCACAAAAAGTGATTTCACGGCTTATTAATAGCGATTTCTTCTACGTAATCTTAGGACAGAAGAAACAAATGTAGATAGAGACGTATATATTGTAAGAAATAATTAAGTTTATGATAAATTATATATTGTTCAGATTCATAAAAATATATAGTATGTGTTATATGTATAAGATGAATAGAAATGTAATTTTAAAAGTACTGAGTGTATGTTTATTTATATCATCTATTAATAAAAATAATAAACATACACTCACACATCCACATAGTCACATAGACGGAATCCAATTCAATCTACACACACGCACGCACACAGTTTTATTTTGGGACTAGCAAATGCCCTCGCTTCGCTTCGGAAAACTACCTCACGCTTAAAGATAGCATCTGCATTGTTCTGCTTTTTTCTCGTTCTGTCAATTAGAAATACATATATTCATTCATAACTTTTTATTTATGGACGGATTGCAATGAAACAAACCATAAGTATTAAGTGGCGCTTACTACAATACATTAGTAAAAACCAGAACTAAATCGGTTAAGCCGTTTCTGAGATTAGCGGGAACAAACGCACAGACAAATGGACAAAAATTCTAACAACTATTATTTTGGGTTCCGCTACGTTAATAAAGGCCCCTAATACTCATATATCATTCATGTACCGAAATCGATCAGTAGAATTTAATTATTAGTATAGATTACTTTTTGTTTTATTATTATGAAAGAGCAGGTTTAATATGTACTCAAAAGGATCACTCAACAATTGAATAAATTGAAATTATTAAACTATTTCTAAAAAAAACTGTACATAAGCAAGTTTCCTGTACCCCCAGCTCCTGAACCAGTCGGGGAACCAGGACCTGTGCTACTTCAACTTTCTGTGCGCGCACCCCCTGATGGTGCTGTCGGACTTCAACCACGTGTACTCCAACCTGGGCTACGTGCTGCTGGGAGCGTTGTTCCTGCTGCAAGTGTGGCGAAGGCACAACCGACATCGCGCCCGTAGTGCCGCTGAGGTTAGTGTTATTGGACTATCCAGGGTGTTTTGTAACATTAAATATATTTGAACTATTCAATCTAAATCACATATTTATATATTACATGGAACTTGGTCCACGCTTATCCTATTCAGACTTTACACTTCTTTTTTGTCAATCATGTTTATTTTGAAATTAAAAGTTACAATTCCCTTGTTCTTCTACGGTTGTTTCACCCCCCTCTTTCCCTATTACATTGGCAATATATATCTTTATCTATGGTTACTTTCTATTGCCAGAAAGAACTAGGTATCCCCCAACACTTTGGACTCCTGTATGCAATGGGCATCGCCCTGGTGAGCGAGGGTTTGCTTTCCGCCGCCTACCACGTGTGTCCTAACAGCATGAACTTCCAGTTTGGTGAGTATCTCCAAAGTTTTATGTCTCTGGTACTTGTTGCTATGTTGGTAAAGGAATTACTTAGTATGGCAGTAAGTTTACTAAGAAATAAGAAGAATATTTCATTGAATGGAACTGTCAAAGCAAATGTCAAATTTTTATTGAGATTCTCCGATAAGTTTTCTTCATATAAACCTCGTCCTGACAATTGTCGGTAGATATTCTTTATCCAGAATCTAATTCATAGATATGGAATATACTCAAATTGGGAAAACGTCAGTAACCAAAATGTTACAACAGGGTCTATATAATGTCATAAGTGTACAGTAAACAAGTAACTAGTTAAATAAATACCAATGGAAGGGACACCACTGATCTGTGCGAATCACATTGTTTTAAGCTCTTCAGTTGTATGTTTGCCTGGTACTAAAGTTAATGCATGGGTTGAACCATGGTACCAGAATTTTGTATTGTTTATTGTATAAGGAAATCGTAATAGTCAAATAGACAAGTAAATCCCATTAAAATGACGTCGCTCGGCTTTTCTATCCCTCATTAAATCTTTATGGGCATCAAATTCTACGAAGCAATCTATAGTCTATAAAAAACGACTTATTTCCTCTTTCCCAATTTTTGATTTAGCCAGTCACGCAGCATAAGACTCGTCTGAATGCGATGACGTCACCCAGTTGGTCACGCCCACTTTCTTATTTGAATTGTTCCAGATACGTCGTTCATGTACGTGACGTCGGTACTGTGCATGGTCAAGATCTACCAAGCCCGGCATCCGGATATCAATGCGCGTGCGCACGCCACCTTCGGCGTGCTTGCGCTCATCATATTCGTTGGTACGTAAACAAACTAACGTACAATGTTACGTGTGTATGTCTATATATAAATATTTGTCTATAAACGTTGGTGCAATTAATCGACATGTAATGAATCAATTTCCTTTTTGATCTGAGACCCAACTGAGAGATGACTGATTTTGTCTAAAATATTGACTTTTAAAATTTAAACACTAGATATTAATTGCCAGGTAGAAAGATATTCTTAGAATTTTTAAATTTTTTTTAGATTACAAGTAATATGCAACATTTTTTACTTTGATTCTAATTCTGAACGCACTTCTAACTTTTCAAGTTACGTGCATATTATAAATTGACATTTGCTTCAGTGAATAAAACCCTGTAGATCTGAATTATTTTAAATAATTTTCTACACAATGGATTTTACCATTCATATTGTGGGGGGAGATTCACACTGGTCGTATGAAGGATTTATTTGTATGTTATATGCTCCACGTAATCCAGGTCTCGTGGGAGTACTGAATGCGAACTTCTACTTCTGGGTGGCGTTCACCGTGTTGCATCTCGTCACCTGTCTCGTGATGACCTTCCAGATCTACTACCTGGGCAGGTTTAGACTGGGTGAGTTGCAAATTTTAAAGTAAAACCGTTGCGAATCGAGTAAGGCGGTGACGACCCCTTAGCGCAGTTGGTAGCGACCGTGCCTACCGAGCGAGGGGTCTCGGATTCAATTCCATGTGTGTTTGACCGTTTGATTATTTAAACTCGTTTTCAGTTTGCATATTAAAAAAAAGGTTTTATTGACATATTCATAGTAATACGGGAACTATTTTAAGTGCATAAAAGAAATATAAAAAAAATGCACATATAGAGTTTGGCAAGCGCAGGGACGAGATAAATGTTTGTTCTCGGGTCTTGATTGTTTGTAATGTCATATTATGATGTGTGTACGTCCATGCCACCAGCAACACGGGGAATCCTAGTGCGGGGGTGTGAGTGTGTGTTAGTTGTGTTGAACTGTTTATTGTGTAACAAACCTTACATAAAGTACTACTGCTTTACGTCGTCACTCAACGTGCCGGGATGAGATTTTCCTAACAACTACTGTACCTCCAGACGCCGGTGTGGTGTGTCGAGCGGCTCGCGAAATTATCCGGCAGCCGCTAGCGGCAGTAACGCCCACGCACTGTGGCCGCTGCGTCCTGCTGCTCATCGCCAACCTGGCCAACTGGGCCCTAGCGGGATACGGGTGAGTACTTGAGCACTTGAAGCGGTGGTAGCCTAGCGGTCGTCCGCTCGCGCGGAACTCGAGATCGGATCCTGCAGCCGCCTCTAGTTTTTCAAATTATGTGCGTATCACGAATCAAATATCACTCGTTTTGCTGAAGGAAAACATCATGATGAAACCTGCACACCCGAGAGTCCTTCATAATGTTCTCAAAGGTATGTGAAGTCTGCCAATCCGTAATTGGCTAGCGTGGCGGACTGTGGCCTTGGTCGTTTTCATTGTGAGAGAAGACCCGAGGCCAGCAGTGGGACAACAATGGCTTGTATTGATGACGCGAACTTTACAGACAAACATAATTAAAGGACAGATTACGTTGGAATCAAATTTTCGTGCGTAAGGCCATCATACCCAGTTGTTGTTACGAAGATTCGCACGATTTCGCATTCGAAGTTCGACTGTAAACAATAAAATCCAGAACAATAGCACACGCGCACAAGACACGTAAGGGCGAATATCGCATTTTTATTACCAACGTCATGGATTGCCCTTTTGTTTTCTAAGGAATTATTAATTGATAAGAAAAACGTAGTGAGTTGTAGAAAATCCGAAAAATAGTATAAATAGATAGCGGGGCCGCTGGCGGGTTGGCATTAATGAGCGTGCGACTGTTGATGAGTTTTCTAACGGTGTAATAAAGTGTTTGCGGAACAGTTTTGGCGTTACCTCGAACATGTACATCCTGACACGATACATTGTATCGATTTTTGATTCGTAATCCTTCAATTGACTTAGTTCCTTCAGTTATACCATTGTACACCTCGCCCTCAGGCTCGCGCAGCATAGCCGCGACTTCGCCTCCCATCTGCTGCTGGTGCTGATGAGCAACCTGTTCCTATACACGCTGTTCTATATCGCAATGAAACTGCTTCACAGAGAGCACATTACATGGTACAGGTGAGTACAATTTATATATAGGTGATCTAGCCATCAATTAGCTCAAGCTGTTTAAATAAGAAAACAAAATATACTGGTACCATACAAATGGTACGTAGTCACCGTCCCCTATTTATACATCTATAATAATGTAATATTATTGGTCTTGGAATTGTCGAAGGTAACTGCGATAAGCTTGTTGCTGGCTCTTTGACTCAACAACAACACGTCAAAACACATTTTAAACCGTAGTGACACTATTGGTTGGCAGAGTAGAGATGGTCGGGCACCGCATGGGGTTGATTAAAATCGAGGGCCTTTGTTTTCATACGCCCAGTACACATCACCGTGCGGGTCATAAATCATAATCAGTGAAACCTATGTCGAGATCGGATCGACCCTGAGGTACTTGGGACTCGTGTTCGACAACCGCTGGATCTTCCGCGAGCGCTTTGCACGGCTGGCCCCAAGACTGATAGGAGCGGTGGTTGCACTGAAGCGGTTGCTGCCCAATCTCGGGGCCTACAGACAAGATTAGCTGTCTGCTTGAGAGTGGTGCGGTCCATCCATGATTTTATATGGGGCACCCTGACGGAAAGAACGTTGCCTTATTGAGGAAATCCCAGACGGTGATGGCAGTCGGAATCGTACAGAGAACTGACTACCAGGTTTGCCAACATTGCAGCTGCGTCAAGGACACGGCGTAACATACATCGTCGCAGCAATGGCGCATGATCTATTGTTTTCGATCATAATTGAGATCGATGGCTCGAAGCGAGACATCTCGGACGCTGGTCTTTACTTTTGCGAAGAAGTGATGTCACAGAAGGAATCTGCGGAAAGGGAGAGAGAGTCAAGAACTAACCACGCGATCCGCAGCTAGAGTGTAGGGCGTTACGGGAGAGCTTACCATGAATGAGCCCACGTCAGTTACATAAGGCCTTTTTATAACATTATAGTTTTTGTTCCAGCTGGGTGTTCATAGCTCTGACGTATTCGGTGTGGTTCGGGTCCAGCTACTTCTACCTGGACCTGAGCACGAACTGGGCGGTGAGTGACACGTGAATCACGTTATTTAAATATATGTTTAATATATTTAACCGGTTTACCGACAATCTGCCGTAAACTGTTCACACACACGCACGCACACACACAGACCATCAATAATAGACAATCCTGAAATACGAATTACATGAAAATCAATTTGTTTTCTTGCCAGTTGACGCCGGCACAGTCTCGCCAAAGCAACCGAGTGTGCACATTGCTCCAGCTGTACGACTCCCACGACATCTGGCATTTCCTCTCGTCCATCGCCATGTTCTTCTCTTTCAACATGTACCTCACCATAGACGACAATCTGTCCAAGGTGCCTCGCAGTAACATTATGGTGTTTTAGACTTCACGTGGAGACAACGTTGAAACAACGGACAGGTGAAGTGGAGAATTACTTTTGAACGATAAAGATACGCGAGTGAGAACGTTTAGAGATCTATGAATTGGAGATATTGGACAGAAATAGCTCAATTATTAAGTGCTAATGGTAAGAAAGACACGGCAGGGTAAATGATTTAATTATTTTTTTGATTGAAGAGCTGGCGGGAAGCCCTGTCATTGACATTGGTTTATTAAAACATCGCTCGTGTTTTACAATAAAGATCAAAGGCAATTTTTTTATGACGTGACTTTTAATGACATGTGACAAAGTGTTTAAACAGTTACGGTTATTGTTTGAGTTTCTACCGATACATTGAGCGAATGAATGACGGTCATTGTAATGTGGTGGCGAGGGAAATCTTGACGGTTGACACACTTTTCCTTTCACCTTTTTTGTTCTTGTGAAATAATAAAAAAACGTAAATACCCGTTTTAGTAGAAGTATGTAAAGTTACATCAATACGAAATTATTCACTGCGTTAGCAAAAATTTGAAACGATCTCCAGATCACACCCCAATACGTGTTGTATGTCATTGTTATAAGAGCGATATGCATAACGCGTATATATGTATGTTTTAGTGCATAATACAACGACTAATGAAGAGTGTTATGATGACGTTATATAGCCTAGAGAAGTAAAAATCGACGCGAACATGTTTCAACTTGTAACTGTTCTAGATAACGTGAAGGACGAAATCAGTTTTTGCCGTTAATTTCTATGACACGTGCGAGTTTTACGAACCAAAGACTGTGCGATTGCAACGACTAAATATTCATGAATCTGTGTTTGAAGATGTATTTCACTGTATTCGTATTCTTTAACAATTGAATAGAATTGGATAAACGCGGTCGAGCTGTAAAGCTAAAAGTTGACGGTGTTCACGTCATTTATCACCAATGTAAAATAAGGTGATTAGGAATTTAGATGGTTTATAAAAATAGCACCATTTCCATACAGGGGCAGAACTCGTTAGTAGGAATGATGAATTCCAAAATAATCTAAAAATCATTATTAAGTCTTAAAATACTCTGTAGTAGGTCAGGTATAAATCGTGATGTGGTGTGCAAATTGTGTCTTTTTGTAAATCAATCAAAGGTCGATTATTAAAATGTTATTGTTAGTTTGTATAGAGTTTAATGACATTGAATCCTGCACTGTATTATATGGTTCTGTTTGTATATTTTATTTTTACTGAACACGACAATGTGATGGATCATGTTTAAAATTTCACAAAAATAAGAGTTTTTGTCGAAATGTTCGATGGCTGTCGTCGTAAAATAAGTTCCGACACAATTTGATTTGTTTTGTTTGTTGTTTGGTTAATTTGTGGAAACTAAACTGTTTTAAATGAGAAGAACAATGGTTCTATTATTATTTAATAAATTGTTTTAGTGTATTTTGTAATTCTAAAATTATCAAGTAATATAGGTTTAAAAAGTCAATAATATTTTGGTATTTTAAAGCGCAGGCTTGCTAGTTTTTTTAAAAGATCTCAATGTAAGGTTATGATTTTAATTTGTACGATGGTAATTTGGTTCGGTTGGTGTGACTCGGATTTATATGGTGTGAAGATACTGCGATACTGAAATTTTTAACAGGTTTTTTTTTCCGAATTCTTTAACCATTTTAATTGGAAAATATCGTATGCAGTCAAATAAATAAATTCATTTTTTAGTGTATGGCTCTATGAAACAGATGGAATTATTATTTTTACACATGTACGTATATAAAATATCTGCGGTTCTTGTCCATCTATAAAATTAAACAATTCTAGATATAGCGCACAGACTATTACTATTTTAATATACACTTATTTCGCTTTTTAAAGTTAAAAAAAAGTTGTATCATATTCGTGGTGTATTCAATACAAAAATTACGTAGTTATAGTTGTCCTGTAGTATTAAAAGGAATTGTTTGTCTGTATATCAAGATCAGGCAAAGGATACGCATCAGAGGCTTATTCGTTTTTCTTCTTCTTTGTAATTTTATGTTATTTCTCGTTTCACTACGACTGTTAAATGTATTTAGTACGTTGCTATGTCTATTGTATTATTGTTATTTAAGAGTCCATATTATGCTGGCACTAGTGATCACATTTCTCTTCAGTCTGCGATAAAGCGTAAATATATTTTTTTACATTTTCGTTTATTATAATTAATTTAAAAAAAAATCGCATCACGTTTTCAGAATCCGTAAAGTCCAAGGGACTGTAAAAAATACCGATGCACTATACAGCTAAGACTACCTGCGTGTCAGCTCGAACTGACTTAATACTTAATGCTTAATTTCTTGAACTCCTTAGTTCTTTCGCGAGACGTTAAGCTCTATAGCCCCGTGCCCTTCTATATGAATACGGAATTTACATTCGTTCGTTCACCATTCAAGTATATGCACCGGCGGCATGTGTCTAATACAACTACTGTTATAAAATACAACTTCAGATGCTATCCGCGTGTGCCGTGATGATTCTCGAATAAATGTCTAGTCCGCTAGTGATGTATGTTGCTGCAATATTATTAATATAAAAGAAATAAATGTAACTCGTTATTAAGAAAATTTCAAGTCTATAAATTATACTTATTAAGAATGAATATCGATTCTTGAAATATATTAACCGATAAGATAATTGATCGATTATCCTATATGATATTTTAATAACATTAAATGATAGCTTTATACCTTCACCTTAGCGTGCTTCACTAGAGCAATATATATTTGACTAACACTGAATTATTATATGTTCAGGATGAACATACATTAAACTTGTTTTGCATAATTTTATATTTTTGTTTTGAATATAAGTGCAGGTATTTCTGCCAACTTTTTGTTTACATTTTGATTAATCATTTTTTTGCCCCTGAAATTATGTTAACTGTTTTGAGCAGGGTTCGAGGATATGTATTATGATATGATTTTGATATTTATAATAAATATCGGATATTTTCGAACCCTGGTTTTGAGATTACACTGTGTTTTATTATAACTTTACACTATTTTTAGATGTCTGGTATATCTCACTGCGTTATATTATATAACATTTTGTCACAAACATATTTTTTCCTTTTATGATACAATCAATTAATAACAATAATCACGTGAACGTGCCCTTATATTGACAAATAATTTACATACCGTTTCTCTATATGAGATGTCTATGCACTGTTTGAAAATAATTATTATATTAGATATAAACACCGTTGCTCTTGTATTTTTAAAGTGTGCTAGATGTGTACTTTGTCTTTATAAAAAATGAGTCGGTGATAAATAATGTTTAGTAAATTTTAAACCAAGATTATTTGTAAATAAAATGCTTTTTTATACCAAAAACTATTTTATTTTTTGTAATTGTCAAATACTAACGCCGGTAAGTCGGTATTTTAAGTTGGAATGATCTTCCTTCTGTGGAGGTCCTTCTACATGATACCTTGAGTGCACCAACGTTGCAAACGTCGTCTACATCAGGTTTTTTGGAACGAAATTAAGTCGACCAAATAACTTGTTTGATTTATTTTAATTGTTAGTTCTCATTAATATGCGTTTATTGCTTTTGGCTTTGAAGAATGACAAAAAAGAGGCATTCTCATGTGAGTCGCCGATATATAATATGTAATTATATACCGACCTCCAATACAATTAATCCGATCGTTACACATACTAATGTCTGGTGGCCACAGAGGGCTATTTAAATTAAGCCCAAACCGATTATAAGCTATAAAGATATAAAAAAATATTTCAATTACGTTTAGTTTACAAAACGCTATGAACTGCGAATTTCTTTGACTGGCATATGTGTGGAGTCGTTGATTACTGTCATGTCATATTTTTTTTAATTTTCAATGTTCATCATCGCTAACTAAACGTAACATTTCGAGGCTCCAGGTCCGTTGCGAGCTCCGTCGTCTGCAGATTTCACATCGATGAAAGGTGACAAATAAAAGACTACCAATATTTTGTAATAGGTACTCATTTATTGACTGCATGCCGCCCGCTGTCACCTCGCGCCGCAAGCCGTAACTACACAATATATTACATTACGTCAATTCACACAGCGCTGCTCGCACGCCGCTCACGCAGGCTTAAAGCTCATTTTTTTGCTTTCAAACGCTTGCCGTCATATTAAACGTTTCGCATCGCATCTGAATCGAGTAACACCAGTCTTCCAGACGGATTGCTACGGTATATTTTAACGAAGTTAAAGACCTTTGTGGTGTGCTCGTATCGGTGTCTGGTGGATCAGAGGTAGCTACCAACGTGCGCCGACGGTGGTATTAAATGACGGAAACTATTTAAATTAAAGGATCTACATGTACGAAGTTATCGAGACAGATCGGAAGACAAACAAAGTGACATGTAAAAAAACGCATTACGAATCAATTACTAAAGAATATCGCCTTTTGTGTGTTGAGCGCGTGATCTTAAATGAAAACTAATCGGATCCACTCTACTACGGCCAGTCTTAAGCAATAAATACGTACAATAAAGTCGCTGTAAAATGCGATGCGATTCGCCATTATGAACGACCGGCTTTAATAACATCACAGGGCTATATTTTGACTTAATTAAACCCGTCAATTTCACCGAAAGCCGACATCATACATATAAATAAAACTTTTAAAGTATTTTTCATAATTACACAACCCTATAAATGAGTATATAAATAACAAAAAAAAACAAACGACACCAATTGTCAATGTTGTGGACGTTAAAGAATTACTTATGATTATTAAAAGTACCAATTATTGTAACATAAAAACACGAGTTCCGATTAATATAAATAAAATAATATTGGCGAGTAATTAAACATTAAATATACGTAACTCGTGTACACCACAATGTATCTATTCAAAATATAACCCCGGCCGTGACACGATTTTATTTACATTTTTTTTATTTTAACCGTTCAAGAACCTTATTCAAGTTATACATTATCGGTTCCCATGCTCGGAGTGTGGATCGAGCCGATTTAAAACCTTCTTACGCCTAAATTCTCGATGATGCAATCGTGTAGCAACTTGCTAAAAGCAAACTTTTACTTTAGATTGAAGTAATATTAGTGGATATTCATCAATCGATATTATCACCACTCCCATACATTTTGAAGATTTCTGGTCATCGCTAACAATATGCGTACATCGCCATGAGCACCTCCGACAAACATATCAACAAATTGGAGAAAAAGTTTTTAAATCGGCACGCGCGTCCAAGTCCGCGAACGATACAAATGCGAAAATTATTTGATTACCTACAAGTACTTATTTGGCAATTTCACAGTCTGATTTTACGAGAATAGACAAATTTTATTTTTTAATAAATTATTACTGCTATGTTATCAAGCTTGATGCATGCAAAAACGCTATGTTGTGTATATAAATGTCGTATGCCATTTTGCATCAACCACCGACCTGTAACATGTAGGACAAAGATGCAGGATGCGAGTTCACACTGAAGTGAATATATCTCCTGAATATTTTATAACCGGTCCGCAGTACCAGTCGTTACGATCGGTAGACCCGACACTACGACCGACAGTGGTCGTCTGACCGCGGTTCGCATCCGATCCGACAAACGTAATCTAAATCCAACATAACTCAGACAAAACTGATTCAGTTGCATATCACGTCCCACGTATCAAGTTCATGCATCGTAGCACACAACACTTCACGTCCTTAGAACATCCGAAGCGGAAACTATTATAATATAGACTTCAAAAAGTACTTAAGTTATCAATTCATATTTTTATTGTCGGCTCGAGTCAAATTTTTTTTAAAAAGTTACAAATGTTTTACAACTTTACCCGCTAATTTATTATGAAGATTAAAACGTAACATCTTTCTAAATGTTTTTAATTTTATTTTATTTGTATACAGGGTGTTACACGATAACGAACGTATTTACCAAAGAAAATCAACCACAATGCTGTTGAAATATTGTTACGAAGTAACAACCGTTCGTCCTACATTATTATTTTTTGTGTTAAGCAAGAGATGAAATGATAAAACAATACCCGCCTGACATTTAGTAGCCAGTACATCCCACGAATATATCGAACCAGCCTTAAACTGTATCGCGGTACAGACATCGATCGATGGACACCCTGTATAGTCAAAACACCGAACGATATCTTTTGTAATATTCTATTTCAAACATTATTCAACGAAAACTATGCAAAATCATTAATAGCAACAGTGCTAAAATAATTTAAATTAAAATACTGTCACATGTATAATAAATGCAAGTATATATCTGATCCCGCATACAAATACATACATATCAATATGGCAACACCGAAGTTATAAATATAATAAAAAATAAAATAAAAGAATAATTTAGGCAATTTTTACCTTTATCATTCACTCCGACACAAAGTGTGTTAAAAAAAATCTTAAAGGGTCCCCCTCCCAAATGACTTGTTAAAAACTTATTGTTTGAAATTTCAATGTTTTTGTAGGTTTGTTTTTTACCAAAAATTCTATCAAATTCTATCAATTTTAGTTATTGATCGTACATATTTAACGAAGTAGTTTAAGTTTAAAATGTCTACATTTATTATATATATTTTTACACATTCTACACTTTATTATTTGGAATAATATCAAAATGTCAACTACAGAATTTACTAATATATAATAATTTTTGATTAGCTATATAACATACAAAAATTCAATTCTGCTTTCTCCAAAAGTGGTATTATTTAGTCCAATAAATAGTTCAGGATTCTGTCGTAATTGATACATTACTACGGGACAAAACTACAAGTACCTTATTAACAATACATATTTATACAATTTAAAAAAAAGGCATTCGATTAGAGGACATCACAAAAAAAATATATATAAAAATTTTGTATACACGAAAACAATATAAAATATAACAAGTAATTCAGCTTATAATATCTTATCAAATGCGTATTTGCAAAAATTAAAAAAATTATATATTTCACCATAAACAAATGCATTATCTTTTAAATAGAATAATGTCAACGGATCGATGTTAAAAATAATTCAGTGGGTTGGCTTCACATATTAACAAAACATAATATTAATAACAAACGGAAAACAATACACGCGCCTCCTTTACAAACTTATCATATGTGAGATAATATAGAAAAATAATACTCAATGCTCTTGTGATGTTCACATTACAATCAAATACAGAGATAACTTGCGTATGGATTGTCTAAATTAAAATGTGTCCTGTTCACAGAAAACTGCATAATATATAATTTAGTTTTGCTTATTAAGGAAAAAGTTTCGACTTCGATTTATTAGCGACCGCAGGCCCCACAGGGCGACTAAGACTGATATATATTTCTGAACTAACTTTAAATATAAATATCAAAAACTCTGACTGAAGTCCTTTTAAAACTAACGCACGACATTGACTGACATTTAATTTTAGACAATCCGTACCAATTTTGGCACAAACATTCCGTTAAAAGAAAAACAAACGAATAATTTACACAACACAACAATACAATTGAAATTCAATACCATATTATAATTGAAACGACTAAAATACTTGTATTTATAATTGAAACGACTAAAATACTTGTATTAACGATTGCATTAGGTTTCACGTAACTATACATTTTTAAATCTACTTTTACGCGTGTGATTCCCATAAGAATTATTGGATGAAATAATAATATCCATACGTTAACAAAACAACCATTTCACTGATATACAATGTGGTACTATGTTTTAACTTAGCTTTAATGAATACGATACTACCCACCGCTGGGCGAATGTCACGAACACAACAGAGAATGTGCAAATATGACAAATTTTGCATGCGCAATGGATACAATGTTACTTGTTGGTTGATTATAGTTAATGTTATATCAATAACGAAGCCATCTTTATGTTGTAAATCATAAATTTAGATCGAGATTTTTCAAATGATTTGAGACGTCAATATAGGCAATATAGGCGGCCTTTTGAATAACGTGAACAACCATTATGTTACAAATATGTTATATGTTTGATGGCGGGACAGCTGTGATGTTTTGTTTGAATGTGTGTTTTGTTTGGTTTATCTCTTAAACAAATATTTATTAAGACACTCCGGTACCGTTCATTTGACTGTCTGAACTCGAGTCCACGCACGCCTCGACTTCGAGTATCACGCCTCAAATTTAACTCTACATAAGGCTCAATTTAGACCCTGCGAAATCCTCGTAAGCTGAGTTATACACAGTACTGTCTCCTACATAGATTAACAAATAATGAATCAATACTTAATAATACATTCAAACATAAATAAGGCTTACAACTTAAGACGTGTTCGAATCATTTTATAAATATATATATTTACAAAAAGTACATTAATCCGCGTGTATATAGCGTCCTATAAACAATATGTAAGCACAGCTTTATATCACGATCTTCAACTACATGTTGCTCGGTTACGCGAAGTTACGCGGTGTTGCGCGTCGATGCGCAATGTTGTCGTACGGCGGTAACAACAGGCCGATGTCAACCGGCGTTGGTGTTACTCTGAGATTTCTGTTCGAACATCGCTGCCATATCGCGAATGTTGTATGAGGGTGACATTTTATCTTTCCTGTGAAAATGTCGACGGGTTAATGTTTATATGACCCTTTAGCGATCTTCCAGCCGCATTACTTAAACCGGCCTGATAAAGTGTTTAACCCATTGTAGTGCTTCTCACAAGGGTTATCTATCATAGATAATATTATAACCGACATCAATACTTAGCGTGCCTTCCAGAGGCGTACGAACGTCGCCTCTAGGCTCCGAGGAGCATCCACCCGGCTTCTGACTTCACCCAACGTTACTTAACTTTCGCACAAAGTAAGTAACTTGCGCAAGAAACCAGTGACTTCGTCAATTAATTTTATGGGCGACAAAGACGTTTGATGAATATATTATTGAAAAATGTTTATTTTTATCAAAAAAAAAAATCTGTGCAAAACATTATCATACACACAATACACTTATGTTTCAGTTACAAATAGAAAGCACGAATTTTGAAAATTAATTATTGGTTACTTTTATGAGAAAGATTTTTAAAGCCAATTAAAACGAGTACAATTAAATATACAAATCTTAATGATTAGGAAACATATTACATATATATTTTAACATTGTTGTTCTGTGTACGTACGAGCGTACGCTGTGATTGTGTTGTACATTCTCACACTGTTTGGGAGTCAACATCATTCTCTTCTCTGGCAAAGTCTTTTATGAGAATACTATGCAGCACTCAAGTTTTCTCACTATGTTTATTTCTGATATGCATAAAACTTAAAAAAAAATCACACGAACACACAATGTGTTACATTGGCATTCAAACTCTTAGGCTATACACTTTGATTCTGTCAATTTGTCCCTCTGAAAGAGACTCGATATACCATATCCAAAGTTATATCATTAGGATGTGTTACGATAAAAACAGTTTTCTCACGGTTCGTGATGTTAGAATCGACTTGAAGCATGCATATCGGAAATCTATATGGACTTTTATGATATTCAGTTACTTTTATAACTAATCTCTCTATATCTGTCTTACACTATGTAGCACGGTAAAAATTATGCTCTGATCACTATTACTACATGGATTTGGATACTAAACGTAATGCAACTTAGCAGTTTTAATCTACAGACAATGAATACAATTTCGTATGTGTATGTCAAACATAGCATTTTTTTACAGAATCTACTTCTATATATATTGTAAAACAGTGGAGAAATTCTTTAAAAACCCACGGCTCATAAAAACCAAAAATATATCTATTCGCTTTTTCAAAAATAACTACATATTTTTAACGCAATTGTACCTACCATCGCTTCGGGAAGTGGTCTTTGAGCTGTTGTTCAACTTCTTAACATCGATCATGTGTTTTATAATTCAAATAATAACTAAATTGTATAAAAAAATCAACACTATTTCAATTACTCTCATAACATGTTTCCTGATCATTACAAAAAGATAAAAGTCAATACTAATACATACCTGTCTTCTCTGCCACGCTCGTTACTGTTATCGGCGTTCCTGTCTTCAACGTTATCGGGACTGACCGGAGAAGGTATGGTGTCCAAGTTGTTACTACTTCTAGCTAAAGAGAATCTCATCCTTTGCCCCAAATCAACTGTATTCCTCCTTTCAAACTTTGGTAATTCCTCTTTCAATCTATCCTCGATTTTATCTTCTTGTTCTTTCTTTATTTTGATCCTTGTCAGCTGCTCAGGGTTGCTCCTAAACGACTGAGAGCTGTACTTCTCTCTCAAGAAGTTCCTACGTTCTTCTTTATATTTCTCTATTCTTTCTCTACTTAACTTCTTCTCAGTGTCAACACCTATTAGATTCTTTAAATCTGTAGGCCGTTTCATTTCAAACCTTTGCACTAGGGATATCTTATTCTCCGTCGTAGGTGTTATGCTTCCTTTTTTTGCCTCTTGGGTATTTAAATTTAAATCTGGTAAACATTTCTGCGTCATTTCTTTAACTTCTAAGCTTTTTCTTCTATCTATTTCAGTTCCAAATTCTTTCACGAATGCGTTTTCGTCTAACGATCGAGCGTTACATGAGTTTTTAGACAATTTATAGGTTTTCGGCGACACTGGTGGTGGTAACTTAATCGAATCCTTTTTCCTAACTTCATGTTTGTCATCTTTACGTTCTAATAGGCCATATTTGGGCTCACATTTGTATTTATCAAATGTAAAAGGACCCTTCTGTTCCGTAGGACTTTCAAATCTAATCGCCAATTCTCGAACATTGAGATTCTTAGTTCCAATAGATTTAATGACATTACCATTATCTTTTTCTATCACATTATGCTCTTTACTTACGCCATTGTCTACAACTGCATCATCGCTTACATCTACCTTATCACAGATTTTAAGAGTATCGACGTTAATATTTTCATAATCGTTCTGTCTCGTTTCGAACACAACGTTTTCATAATACGTTTCTTTTTCGGGAGATTCTAAGATCATCGCGTTAACTTCTTCTATACTTTTCTTGAAAAACTTAACTTGACTATATACGTCTATATTATCATCTAAAGTGGTTTGTTCAACTGGTGTTTCTAGAATAATTAAATCCTGGCTAAAATCATCAGGTTGACAAGCCTGTTGCGTCGGTAGACTAGCATCTGTTTCGGGGACCGGCGCATCCTCAACTATAGTTAAGTTTTTATCCAAATCTATGTCTTCATAGACAGAATCTCTTTCATTCGTCGGTGTATCTATATTATTAATCGGTTCGTAATCCGGTGTGTTAACTTTAACGGGCGATCGGAATGTTATACTTATTGTAGATTTAAGAGGGCTTTTCAACGGACTACCAGGGGAACTTTTCGAAGTACTAGACGATTGCAAATTAATGTAATTAGGTCTGGTAAAGTTGTAACATTCGTACAGTTCATCACTTTGTTTAGTGAGACTAACATTGGAATAAGTCGATGAACTTTCATGGGATGAAGTCATGACTTTCATCAATTCTATATTTTCCTTTCTATGCGACTGATCCGAATTGGATGAAGTCGAAACCGCGGATAGCCTGTTAAGATTTTGATAGCTTATGTCTGTGGAATGTAAGGGGCTTGCTTCAAGGCTGTCGTGTAGATTATTTTCCGAGTCATCTCGCGTTAAATCTTTCATGTTTTCATAATCAGTAGCTTTCAGTTCACACTTCAAACATTTTTCCTCAGCACAGTTTTCACAGTCCTCATTCTTGATCGTGATAGTGTGCTTATTGTCACTTAGCTCAGAATCGCTTTCCAAAGGGTCATATATCGGAGTAACTGGGGTCAGGGGGCTGGAATTGATTGTGCTAGTGGTCAAATTGCTTATAGATGAGTTTTCCGCGGGCCAATCAATTTTAATCAACGTAGAATGGCCGTCCTTGCCGTGCCATGTGAGTCTGGAGACCGGTTTTTCGTCAGTTGACAGTGTAATCGGATGGTGCATGCCGCTGTATCGGGAAGTATTTTTGGTTTTTCGAGGCGAATTTCTTTCTCTGCAAGCCGCGGGTTAGGGAAGCGAAGATTATTATGTTATAACGATTATGTTAATGTGATTCGAGATATGTCTGTTGACTGATATATTATCTTAATTGATTGTAACTAAATAAAGGTCTAGATTCTAGACTCTAGAATCTATAAAGAAGATGTAACAAACCTTACCGTGGTTACAAAATAAAGACAATAAAAAATGAATACAATTTAATGAACGTCTTTAACATTCTTGTTACTTCTAAATTAATTTGTAGAACCTTTCTTCTTAAGGGCCCAGCCGAAAGATATTATCCACATATAACTAATGACAACCTATTATAGAATCGACGCAGTGGAAGACCCCAAAATCGAGAAGATTTAAGATTTAGATTAGTTTGCTTCATTGTGTCCACATCACATAATCATAATCCACATCGGATTATGAAGAGGTTTTATGAAGCTTGAATACCTCACAAAATTTCAAGATTAGGATCAACTTAAAGTACTTTTTAAAAATATTAAACTGGCTTAGGTTTTATTATATTATCAACAAGTTATATTAAAAATCAACAGACATCACTCTTAACACATAAAAAACAACATATCATACTCAACATATCAGAACAAAACATTTGATTATCCATATCCATTTAAATACAAGACATTACAACTTGTTATTGCCAATTGAGTATATGTGATTTCGCAAACAATTTGGTAGCTACAAATGATCACAATACATAATCCTGTGCTCGGTTATAATTATTTTCAGGCAAACATAATAGTCATAGAACAAGAATATCAGAAGTGCCGTTCGTAAAAAATGTATGTACATAGAAACTAATGTCGTTATAACATAGTAATATATGTCATGTCATTAATACATAATAACGTTGAGTTAATTTAAAGATGAAATTTTGAATTATTTTCAAATTTGAAACTATGTATCACTAATATTTTTCAGGATGCAAGGGACTCCATGCATCCTCAAGTGCAAGCCAACCTCTCCGTCTAGCGCCCTCTTGAATAACGGACGAGGCTATGGCAAATGGTCTCTCATTTTGAGGGAAACTTAGTTCTGTACTAGTCTGACGTGGTAGGTTTTTTACATACCCGGTTAGCTACCACCCACCATCTAGAATCAACCGTAAAATATTTTCATCTGCTTCGATAGCAGTGACATGCTCATGCCTCGTTGTACCTTTGGGTTTACGGACGTGAATGGACGGCAACGACCAACAAAAATTAATGGAACAAAAAAAATTCTAGATCATCGACAGACACACACTAGTAAGTTCAACACCTACATAATTTAACAAGAAAATATTTAAAGATTTGTATTTAAAACTTCATTACACCTTACACAACACCAACTAATACCCGTTACCCATACTAATATCTATATGTACCTATTATTGTTCTATGATTATTAGAATAGAATACATAATTGAGGATCAAAAATGGCATGCAATCTAATACTATCTGATACATACTATCTGATACTCATGTAACACGATTAGTTGAATGAACACCGAATTAAACAATACTCTGTGCCATCATGGATAGAATCGAGCAAGCTTCTACCGACAACGTGTCGTAACACTAGTGGGATATACCGACCAGAAGCGTGCGTGACAGCCGAACAATTACCGAAAGCCATTTTTTTGTATTTACTTTAACGAGCTATGTACTACTAAATTGCTTCTAGCAATCATGATATTTTACCGAACCACCAAACAGCAGAATGAGAGCGCAGTACATTTAGTATACTTTTGTGTACAATACCTAGCGATTTGTATTTTTATTAGTGCAGTGACAAAAAAAAAATGCAACATTCTTTTTTCTAACATATGTAAATATAAGATTTTATTAATACATTGCAACTGATGCAGTATCTTAATACTATTGGTCGGTATATTTAACTAAGAGTACTAAAATTTTATTTGAATAAGCAACTGGAGCAACTAACTAGTTATTCATTATATTTAAAGGTAAACGAAGGAGGCAGTGGCCACTCATCCAGGTAGACTACTTCACGGCAGTCTGTCACTTCTATTAAATAAGTGAAGCATTCTCACCTCAACTTGACGTTGTTGACGGTCGTTTGGAAGTCTGACATCGATGACAGGGGACTGTCGCGGTCTTTGCATAATCTGTAAACAAAACGAAATAACACTGTTTTACCTCACTGAGGTTATCATGTGAGGCCAACAAATAATGTTCGCGAACTTTCTTTTTAAGAGTCCACAGATTCAAAGCTTTCCTGATTATTATATATATGTTGGAGATGGTCATTAATATAGACGTGAAACGAAACTCAGCACGATATCCGAGCGATGGCAGCACCGCCGCGATAACGTCGTACACGGCTAACATCGTGCTACAACAGAGCCTAGCTAGTGGAGTGACGCCGGATGGAGCTACAGTTTACATTCTGCGGTCGAGGATATCGGTTCCTCCGCACTGGGAACTGTTACTTGTTTCGTTTGCCCAGTGTGAAGTGTTTGTTAACAATCAATTAAAAGTGTTAAACGATTATATGCCCACGCTATGTTCGACAATGCTGCTAAAACTATTGGCGTTGCCGACATATATAATAATTAATTCTTGAATAAATATGTAATTAAGCGACGTTGTACTTCTTACTTTATGAGCCTTGTTGTAATGAAACCATAGACAAACTTCACTAAGCTGTTGCAGGGTCGTTACACTACGCACCGTTTAGCGAGGTCGGGTGCCGGGGGGCTGGCGCCGCGGGTGTTGGCTGGACGCTTCTCCGCGGCCGGCGGAAGTTCTCCGTCGCAGTCGATGTAGCCCAGCTGGGCGACCTGACGTTCCAGTTGTTCCAGCGCTAGACGTTTCCTATGGACATGTGTGCTTGTAATGAATTTTATTGATAATATTAAATATACTATCTTTATGGAAGCGCTCATAGCCTAACGCAGGATGACGGTCGGTATACGTAAAATTTCTTGAGCGTTTCTTATCTTATCTTAGGACAGCTAATCCTTAAGAATATGTTGTTATTAATACACGATGGACGTTAAACCGTGTCGGGATCCTTCGGGCGACATTAAAACTTTTGACATTGAATTAGTTGATTCAATATAACACCAAGTTTAATAATCTCAAGAAACCCTTTCAACTTATTGATTCGGTTACCGACAGATTCCTTTTTATTCGCTCAGCTTTCATAATATATAATGTGTCGAAACGCGAATCATTTCAAAACAAATATAACATGTGTATATAAATATCTTCACACATACATGTGTGTGTCACTGAAGTTCAGAACGGCTGGACCGATATTGATAAAAAAAATTGTGTATATTTAAGCGGGTTCCTAGATAATTTAGATTCTCAATTGGGCCTGTACTCCAGGAGGAGTAGTGGCGCTGCGATCGAGCAGGGCAACGGTTGTCGGGTCCGGTGATAACATATAACTATAATGTGTTAGGTTACGTTAAGTACCTCTCGGCCATATCGGGTGGCGCGTGCACATCGACACGCAGGTGGCGCCGCGGACTGGGCTCTGCGCTCACAGGGTTCGATTCCGGCGGCGACGAGCACAGCGAATCGTCCTGCAACCAACAATAACTATAACCAGGGCCGGATTTAGGGGAAAGATTTCGGAAACACAATATAGATTTCGAAAAAAAAATCTTCCAAATCCAACGAGTAAACAACCTACCCTTTGATTGTTTTCCGAATGGAATCGAAAGAAATCATTAACTATTTTTCGTCCAAAAAAACTCGGAAGGTTCCGTTCGTTACCGCTAAAATTTACTTCCGCATAATTATTGTTTTTGATTATACATATTTATATGTTTGTTAAAATAATTTACTAGGTTTCACAAAAAATATTTATTGAAATACTCCACAAGAAAAAAAATGTCCATTTTATTTGGATATTACTAGGGGCCAGGGGTCCTCCACTCCATTGTTACCTAGGGCTTTCAGATCTCTAAATCCGGCTCTGAGGATGACGTTACTGAATTAATTAATTGTTAATTACAGTTTATATGGTGGCAGGTATATGATGCAACGTGAACCATAACCATCAAGTAGTTTTCAAGTCTTAAGATATAATCTTATATTTTTATAAATATATATACATAGTAATAGAGATCCTGTAGTTTTAAATAAACCAAGAGGCAACCACTCGCCTGCAGGCAAAGTCGAACGGTGAAACCTGCGCACAAGTGGCGTGGCGTCACCGAGGGTTCGCGTCGGAGCGTAAACAAAAAAATTTAAGAAAACACAAGTCTGTGGAGCTGTACTTTCATTTAAAAAAAAAAACCATCATTAGTACATTAAACTTTAGTATACCATACTAAGGTGTCTCAAATGTGTCAAGTAACACATAATATTCCTAGTTTAATTAGTCTAGCAGATGTGCGTGATGTTCCAGTGGCACCTGGCAATACAAGCGGTATAGGTGGTGCGGGAGACGGGGTATACTACCTGATGGTTGTGTTGCAGGTTCGTGTCGTCCTCCTCGCTGAACATGTGGTGGTCCCTCTCCTGCGGCGAGAGGCGCAGTCGCATGCCCGCCAGCTCCGCCTGCCACGGCTCGAAGTACGAGTCGCACGACGACGACCTGTACGAACGACAACACGTAACAAACACCGTGCAGCCCTCACAGTGAACGCCGCTTGTCATGTGACGTAATAGTTCTATATAGCTCTAACCGAGTGTGTTCGTATCGAGATCGATTATTGCTAATGGTTAAATTTCTAGAACGTGTACGTGCTGCGGACGACACGTTAAACGGTTGGTCCCGATGTCACGTAGCAGTCGTTAGGCCGCGTCGGAGGTGTTTCGGCGGAATGTAAATTATTAATTAAGACAAGTTCGGTTCCGTTATTGCGGTAAGAGACCCGTTCGCAAGTGGACTCCTAACAGGTTGAAGTCAAATAAGTGTAAAATGATACATAATATATAAATATACATATATATGAACTGTGTTACACAGAAATTTTATATTACTTTATTGGTAAATTTACTTACAAAATTAAAATAAGCGTTACCGAACTGTGATGTCGCAAAGTGGAGTGCCAAACTATCTGCGAGGTAATAAACGAATACACGCAAAGTTTATCTAGAAAACGTTTGAGTATAAGAACGTCTACTTACCCATACGAAATTTGTATACGTCATATGTTTCGTTCCTTGGTATGAAACAAACACAGGTGCTAGTTTACCTGGTGTGATGTTTGAGCGGCGCGGCGGCTCGCACCGCGAGCGGCGGCAACGTGTCCCCGTCGGACGCGAGCGACTCGCACGACTTGGCCGGACGCAACGTCGTCGCACACACCGACACCTCCTGCACACAACCGCATCGACATCACTCAACCGACGACTTATTGGACTTTGCTTATAGACAGACGTGTCTCGATGTAGACTTTTTTTTTAATGACTAGCGGCTCGCACCGACTTCGTTATGGTTGAAAAATCAAATATATATTATATTATAAATCCGCCGACGACGGTCTACCCTCGCTTTTCCTATATAACGGATAACACTCGGTGTTGAGTGTTTATTAGCGTGCATACCGGATTTAGGGCGCAGTGCTGCATATTTGGGTTCCTTAGTTTGTTCGAGTTTTTCTTCCTCTGTTTTAATTATTAAGAGTAGTTCAAGTTTTAGTTATTACAAATAGGTTGTAATTAATTAATCGTACAAGTAAATAACGTTTCTATTGAATTGGGATTTCTTTTTAAACATTTTCTACTTCTGATTCCAATAATATAGCCTATGCCCGTCCGGAATAATGTATTCTCAACATCACATAGTAAAATAATTTTTGTAATTGGTAATGTGGTGTGTGGACATTCACTCAATTTTTATAATATTAGACATACTTACTGCTAGTTGTTAATTTAGTATAGATTAGTAAACTTCGCTTCACTTTAGAAAATTTACGCATAACTTTTACATACAACACCAAATCGTTTTACGGATAGATTTTTCTAGTTTCATGAGTTAGTATTGTGATCATATGCATTAATTACGATAGCCGAAGTCGACAGGTCAAAATTTTAGTACAAACTTGTTAAAAGTACGTGATCATAGAAAAAAATAGTGACCATTGCAATATAATTGTTACCTGCGGCGGGGGTGTAGCTGGTTCGGCTGGGGGCTGCGCCCTCGGCCTTTGCAGCTTGTTGCGACTAAACAGGCCCCTCCAACCTGAAGGGGACCGCTTCAAAGCGCGTTTGGCACCTGTTAACGTTGGTTAAGTTACTTTAATTTTGCTATTAATTGCATAATGAATAAATACAAAAATGTCATAACTAAGTAAATAGAATAAGGCAACGAGTTTTATAGCAATATTGTTAAACCACGATTACTTTACTATTGAAAGAGACTGTTTTTCAGTGGTTTTGTTTGTGAAGGTACATACCTGGCGCGGGTAAATCTAGGACAGTGTGGTACTGAGGTAGGTTATTGGGTCCCGAGCCGACCTGCGAAAATGCAACATACAGTGTAGTCACCGCTATTTGTGAACACAATATGGTAGTCTGAAAAGTTCTAAACGTTTAAATAGAAAATAAGATTCATGATTTTGAAATTCTCGCAATGTCATCTCTACTACACATGCCAAAACCGAAGTTTGAAATTTTATCAAAACGACTAACACTTGAAAACTAAATTAGTAATTAAAATGGAATTAATAATGAAATACCATTTTGAGTTTAAATCGTAACTTAATCTTTTACACGTGTTCTAAAAAAAGTTTGGAACATTTGTAAGATTCCTAAAACTATGATAAATCAAAGCACTAATTCATTACTAGTATGTACTATGACCCACCTCGATATACTTTGGCTTGAGGTGTCCAGCGGGTCTCAAGTGAGTGGTGGCAGCGGCCGCTATGGCGCCGGAGGCCGGCAGGGGTGATGTCGTCGCGGCCGGCATCGAACACTTGCCGCGTCGACGAGCTTCTTCTAAACTGCAACCAGAGTTATTGATTTTAGTAAATTATTTGCCTGTTAATGAACATATCCTTAGAGCTATAAACTATAATTATCGATATCTTTGCCAGAAATTTTATGAACATGAATTCACTATCACACTTAAAAATTATATTGGTCCCATATAAGAGATCTCTTTTATATAGAGACGTATAAGAGATGCGTTCCCTGCAGTGGGTCGTTAATGGATTAATGTTAAGCAAACAGTATTAATAATAATAAATATAGCAAAATAAATAATTAATTTTAAGGGGTATTCACGAAATTTTTAGTTCCTAAAACTATTATAATTATTGTATATTGACTATCACAGCCAACGTAGTCATCGGTCATAGTTACAGCTCACTAGTTCAAGTACAACGTTAAGAATAACTATAGGGACTTACCTTAGTAATTTTGTCGGTGGGTTGAGCGGTAAACTCTTTGGCCGCCTACCAGATTCGATGCCTCGCAACTCTACTTCGTATCGATCCTGAAATAAATCCTTTATTAACTTTATGTCGCTGACAAACACCGATAACTTTGAATCTACCGGGCTATAACAGGGGAGGCCTATGTCCAGCAGTGGACCTCCAAAGGCTGATGGATGGATGGATGATAGGCTATAACTACCAGTAGGGTTGAAAGTGTAAGGTAACATGATAACAATGATATCAAAATATTATCGATACCTGTTCCAATGAATCCGGTCCAGAATCGGCGCCCTGTTCCTGCGCGAAAAGTTCCTCAGCGTAGCATATCAGAAATTCTGTCACCACCGCCTGTAATACATCAAAATTAATGATAGAAAATTAACCAAATTAAAGGATTATACCTTTGCAAATTGGATACTCCCCGTGAAATTCTGGTTGTACGTAAGTAGCACGATCAAAAACATAAGTGAGAACTATCTAAATATGCTTGCGTATGTCAAATATCATGCATTTATAAAAGTAGCCTAGAAGAGCTTGAGACCTCTCATCAATTTCTCTATGTTCTTTTATATATAATTAGTAAATGGATTCAAAACCATTTCAATAATAATAAATAAATAACTGCTTATTTTATTTAATTGATTCAACTTAAACCAATGAAATAATTAATGAGATGTTAAATTAGGTAACAATGATTATACTTGGTTATTTTTAATTTTAATAATGATATTTTATAATCATATTGAGAAACACCAACATAGCGATCGTGTCTACAGTGTTAATTAAGGTATAGATTATAACTCGTTTTATTCAATAGGACTCAGGTATAAAAAGTAAAAAGTGTAACTACGACACTCGTTAGAACTGGGCGACATCTTATTTATACAAAAAAAATATTTAAATTTAAAAATGCAGCATGACAGTCGGCGCCATAATGTGCCTACAGTACCTGTACGGCGACTCCTTGCAGCGCGTGCTGCGGTTCCGGCGAGCGCAGTAGATTGGGCGCCCATACGATGGCCATATTCCGCGCCGTCATGCCCGTCGACTCGTGCAACAGCGACACGCGGCGCAGGTGACGCATCAGGTATGCCAATGTTCTGCGAGAAATTGATTTAAAATCGATTTTTAAACTGTAATTGATATTTCTAAATGACCTTATTTGTAATCTTATTGATAGACCCCACCTATTTAGTGAGGGGTTTCTTTTTTCTTTTTCTTTTTTTTGAATCTCGAGTGTTTGTTATATTTAATTCGAATATAAGGAATCCCAATGCGGAGATGTGACTATGAGCATTAGTTTATTCAACAATATAATCTATTTATTTTTAAATTGGGCGACGAGTGCTTCTATTTTTACATAAATACAGTCGATAAATACAATTCGGGTCGAGTCATAAAGTCAAATTTTTCAACGTAGTTAAAATTCTATCCTGTCATAGTTGACCTGTAGTGAGGCGGCGGTAGTTTGACGACGGTGTCCCTCATAGCTCTAAGTCGTTGAGACTCCTCTACCTGGACGGCGCTCACGAAGCTCTCGTATAGCTGGTAGGTGCATAGCGGGTTGGGAAGTTCGCTGGAACAAACAATGGAATACTTTATTTTTAGTTTACATGGTTTGAAATATTAACTATTTTACAAACAACAGTTTCCTTAATATGAGTTAGTCCTTCGAGCCGACTATGGAACTAGATATTTACTCCAGATAATAGATGTTACATATCACATAGACTCATCCAAAGTACCTCTAGAGTTAAATTACAGTAAATTCAGTAATTACTAGTCAATGTAAACAATACAAAATAATGAAATACAAAATGTTACATTATTTTATATATCAGTAAGCTTATAATTTTATTAATTTCCATAAACACAACAGTTTTGAGCCAGATATTACAAACGTTTTGCTTGTCGTGGACGGCATAGACAAATACTATTGACACGAAGATTCTCAATAGGTTGGCCTAAATGAGCAGTGTTATGAAGGTTCTCGAAAGGTCGTCCGAAAACCACAGTGGCCATAAAAAAACCCAGGTATTTATGACATCTACCTCGAGCACTGCAGGCGAGGCATTCTCGCCCTTATAACGTCGAAAAAAAAAGGGCGAATATGGCGTGCTTCGTCGTCACCTGACCCGTTATTGTTATATACATTTCCGGGTTTTATTGATGACTTCACGTAAAGGGAGGAGAAAATTTTGAAGGTCCACAAATCGAAATTGTAGTGGGGACCGTATCGCTACATAGGCGTTATATCATTTATAGAGACAATCAACTCACCGAAAGTACATCTTGAGAAGGCTGGCCAACGCGTGCGGGTCGCGTTGCATCGGCTGAGTCAACTCTGCCGCTTGACCGGCGTCGAATGATGCACGTAACCGCTGCGTTAACGCCGCACCACCGGACAGACGGTATATGCCGTCGACGGCGCCGCGCCGTTCGATCGCACGTGAACATTCCACCAGCACAAGCGGAACTGTTGATAGTTGGAGATTCGGGTTACATACGCACACGAAAGGAGAATCATCGTGCAGTCATATTAAATTATTTTTGTATTAGTCTTTTGATCGTTTTAAAACTAAAATAAAAGCTTTTTATTTAAAATTATGCTTTCTCGTTAGACTTTATCTTATCTTATTTTTAGACATGGTTTCTTTTTTATCATGAAATGTAATTTTTTTTTATTAAATTCTTAATCTGAACTATAATTCCATATACCTTGTCAAGTTATTATGTCTTTAACTTTTGTAGTACACATTTCATATTCTCTTCTGATTTAATTGAGGTGTACAATATAAATAACAGTCTGATCTATATATATAGACATTAGAATCCATTTATGTATACCACTTTACGTAATAAGCTCATTGCCTTTTAGCAATCGAATTTAAAAGTCTTCAAGCACCACGACACTAACCGTCGTGGCCACAGTTGAGCAGATGCTCGCCGAGGTCGCAGCCGAACACGCGCTCGCGCAGGATACCCTGCTGCTTGAGGCTGCGTCGAGAGGGCCGCGATAGGATGAAACTTCGAAACAGCGAGATCAGCTTGCCGTGTTTGCGGAGCACAGGCTTCATTGGAGCAACCGCCACTGACCTGGGGTGTCAGGCGTACAATAATAGTATGTATGTGCATGTTTCCCTTATTACTAAGATAATAATTGTGCACCAGATATTTAATAAACGTGATCGAAACCAATGCGTAACCCAAAAATTACGCTTTCCATGAACATTCTTGAACATTCAAGTGATATTTAGTTAAGTTTTAGAAGCAATTTAAGAAAACTATACAATTTCAATTTCCAGTTTCAATCCAAGACAGCATAAACACCCACT
>PDGT01000002.1:3299206-3368493 GCA_003671415.1 Megathymus violae
GTTCAAAATTATGCATGAAGAATGAAAATAGTTGATTGTTTATTGAAATACATTCTCTGATTCATATATAACAATAACTTGACTTAACGGTAGTTTTACCCCTCGAATAATAATGTTACTAAAAACTTGTTTATCCCTATAAATATAACTCACCCGACTATAGGCGGCGGCTGGGTCATGTGTCTCGGCACTTTGTCGCCGATGACTGCCACACAGTGATGGGGGAAGAAGCCCACTCTAAAGCCGCGTTTACCGCGCCACCACACCGATTCCTGGGGGCCTGACAAACGGAAAATATTTATATTTAAAATATTATGGTTATAAATTAATTTGATCCGAACATTATCTAATACTAAAACTTCTTCCATAACATTAATACCTTCAAACTATTTGCATGATAATGCCACGGATGCCGTTAGGGGCCAAAAAAAACTGTCCATTCGACAAAGTCAATATTACAAATTTTAACTATAGCAAAAATCGATTGTAAAACCATAGTAACTAATTCAGTTTCTCACCTGGCATATCTATGATTGAGATCATATCACCAACTTCAAAGCTGATTTCATCACGGGCCTGAACATAAAAAATATCATGAAAAATTAAACAATCACCAACCACACTGGGCACAACACTTCGAGAATATAATGAAGAATTACAAAATATGGTAATTACCTTATTTTTGATTTCACTAACAATAAGAAGAAATTATTATTAGTTTCCAATATGTTTCCACCCTATGTTTTCAATGTCCATATAAGAAAGAATGTAGATCATTCATGTGTGAAGCTATTTAACATCACTTGGACACATTTATTTTAAATTTAAATGTTTTACTTAAGAGAAGTCTAATACTCGGGAGATTATTAAGAGCTGAGCTGAACTGTTAAAGCCCTAACATTGTGGCTAATAGGAAATATTCAAAGAGGAAACTAAATCAATATTTAGTATCAATATAAGGAGGTAAAAGGAAAATTTATTACATTAAAATAACTGAAACAATATAAATTGCGTTAGCTGATAAATCCACATACATAACTAGTGTACAGGACAATAATAAGGATTGTTGTTGACACTATGGATTAACACAGAATAAAGCTGTGTTAGAATTCAATCGTTTATGATATGTACAGTTGGATTAAGAAGTATAATAAGTTAACCTTTGATCAGATACTAAAATACATACAGCAAAGCGTTAATTAACAAGATAACCACACACTGAGGGCTCTAGTCTAGCTAGCAGCTAGCTAGCCCCACACTAGCTGGGATTTCCTTTAATACGCAGCTTGAACCCAGTACACTACACGCTCGTGCCTGTGTGTAAAACGCACCTGCGACACATATTTTCGAACGGAGTATGCTGCTGCGACCGCCGGCGTGTTGATTGAGCTGGAGTCTTCATTGGAGACCAGCAGCTTATGACCTATTTATTACATGGAGATTGTGTTACTTTCATTATATTGATGTATAGAAGTCGTTTGTTACACTTAGAAATATTAACAAAATAGTGCAGATGGATATTATTGCACTATGTAACATTACTTGTCCATTTCTAATAAATTCACAATGTGATAAGCTCCCTTGATCCCTCGATTATTACCACATCCACTTATTTCCGCCCTCGTTAATATAATTGAAAGAAATCTTTAACATGCATCAACATTAACTTATTGTATTTAAAAACACATGATACTTGGAAAATCGAATGGATTATGTGAGATCACATAAGCCATCATTGAAATATTGTTCACATTGAACAACGTCATTGTGGCGTTTTTGTATTTTTAGCCTTCACTTTGTAGAAAGTTCAAATACCCTTACCCTTGTTGTCCATCTGCAGCCAGTTGAGCACGGGCCCGCAATTGATGGAGTCGTCCGCTATGATAGAGAGATGGTGCACGTAGTCCGCGATCAGCTGCTTGTACTCCAGCTCGTCTTGCACCAGGGCAGCGGTCATCGCCTCCGACAAGTTGGGCAGCCCTGACACTTTGCGATCGTAGATGCATCTGAAATGGCGGAATAATAATAAATTTTATTGTTTTTAGTAACATTAAGTTACATTTCGATTGTACCCTTAAAAGATAAATATGTACGATGTAATTTCAGCCGTAAAAAATTTGTTTTTTTTTAGAAGTGCAATAACTTCAAAATTTCTTATTAGCTAAACTATGGAAGAACAATCATTGTGTACTAGAGTACATTTTTTAAATTGATTTTGTAAAAATTAAGGGCAAGCCCGAATGCTGCTGGTTATTACAGTATGAAGTACATTACAGTATGAAGTTAAAAAGCAACGAAGCAAAAATCGTTGGTTATCTAAGCAATTGACCCTTTATCTAATTCCCTCTTCATCATTCTTCATCTTTCATTTAAAAGTCTTTCATATAAAAAACACGAACCTGTGCAGCATATCATCCAGCTGCAGGAAGTTCTCGCGGTTCCGGGTGAGCGTCCATTCCCGCACATCACTCGCTTCGGTCCAACTGCTACTGAGAGTTCGGACCTCTGCTGACTCGTCTGAGGTGGAGTTCACATGAGACCTAACCTTGAGGCAGATCCAACCTATAAAGTTAAAACGGAAGTCAAATATGTATTTTGTAGGTTTGATACATTAATAAAGGTGCCTCCATCATTTACTTCTATGTAGGAAGTATACTCATGGGGACTATCCAAACTAACTAATGCAAGTAACTAATGAATGAGGCAATGCCCAAAGTCATAAGTCAGCTCACGAGATACTGTTACTCAAGTTTACAAATTTTTTTCATAGATATGAGATTATCAGTATTAAAATGTTTATAGATATTATAATGACCTATCACTGGAATGTGCAGAAGAACAATTAATGTGACTGACAGTTAATTGACCCAAGATCAAATTCGAGTTTCGATGAGATGATAAGATCAGAGGAATCATTTAAGCGATGGATTGCACCGACGACTCTGGATATTAGTTGGTAGTGACCCTGTCTGCCGAGCGAGGGGTCCCGGGTTCCAGTACCGGCCAAAGCAGACATTTATAAGACAGATGAATGTTTGTTCTCGGGTCATAGCATGGAAGTTTATGATGCCATATTGTATACGTCCATGCCACCTGCGATATAGGGAAACCTATGTTTGTATAGGGTGTATACCTATGTAAGTACATGGTAGTTTATTTATTTATTACACATCCGTTTACTGCTTTCGTGTGATACAAAAATTACCAACTCACCATCAACAGGCGAGTCTCCACTGGCGTCACAAGGCACCACCTCGACTGACAATCCCCCGAGCGATACTCGTTCGTAATGGAAATGCGCGCACTCCTCCAACTTGGGGAACCGACACGCAGGTGGTGGTGGAGGCTGCCGAATAGATGATATCATGCTGTTCACTGATATATCACCCTTTATTGATACTGCCACTAAACATAAATATGCTTAGGACATAATAATAAATAATAAAACCTTTATTTCGAGCAACTGGACTCATTCATGTTAATTACAAACTTAAAAACTATGTTAGTACTTATCTTAAAACTTAATTAACATTTATGTGAGTCACTGCTTCTCCATTCCATTAGAAATAGCAGAGCAGTGACTCACATATCTGCTCCTCTAATTGCTAGCAGATAATTGCTAGCAGAGCAATCATCTTCAGGATGCTGTTGGTGCTTCCCCTTAAGCTCTGCACCAGGGACCCAAATCTTTTGCGCATACTAGCGTAGAAAAAATTGACTCGCGCCGTCGCGAACATCTCCGATGCACTACAGAAACGAGGCGAGGCATTTTTATATTGAATCCCGAGGGCGCCGTAAGATTTTTGAGTATATCTGGCCCACAGGGTGCATGTGTAGAAACTTATGCAGTTCACTCTAAACGGCGTTGTCTTGACGCCGTTTGAGCAACGTGCAAACCTGCGAGCCAGCGTATCCGCTCTCACTGACAACGCCCTCCGTTCCCTTTATATATCGGCATCGTCTTTGAGGTCGGAAGTCCATAAATGCCCAAGGTATTTCAACTGAAATATCCTTTCCAGTTTCTTACCGTTGAGCAAAATGGGTGATACTTGTTTTAGTGTTTCACATATACATATAAAACACATAATTCCTAAGTTTGCCATGACAAAGTTAAATACATATAATAAATGAATCTCCCAACTTCATAAAACAATCTACCCTACCGTATCATCTAACTCGAAGTTGACGGATGCGGGCGGAGCGGACTGGCTCATAGCGTTATGTCCCACAGGTGTCGTTGACAATGTCGTTAGCGACACCGACCCTGGAAAGGACAAGAATACTCTATTAGATGTTTGTTTATTAGCAAATGGACGTGTACTTCACTTGTTGTTACATTGTAGCTTCCCAGGAAGATCTCTAACGAAAGTCAAATAAGACCCTATTTGCAGCCAGTATACATCACTTCTACCAAAGTCTGACATGGAACATTGCGAAGCCAACCGATTTTAAACTTCAAATAAATAATTCAGAATGCTTAATATTATACCTTGCAGGTAGACAAATAATGGAATGTTGCCTTCTATCGACCAAAACAGGCGTAATTAAACCGAAACACTCGGAAATTTCAACTTCGGGTAACAATATGGGTGAAGTGTAAATTGATATTATTATATTTACCCGGTGTCTCCCTCTTGACGTCCGTGTCATTTGGCGTTTTATTTGAGCTACGCGATTCTGAGCTGAAGCGCACCGATCTGAAACAGTGGAAGTGGTATTAAGCGTCTGTGGAATTCGTCGTATAGTCTACTTGGTAGAGTCCCTGCTCACCGAGCGGCATGCTCAGCGGAGGATTCTATTTTGGGGACAGACCTGGATGAGACAGATTAATGTTTGTACTCGGGCGTCATGCCTTCTATTTTTATGTTTCCATGTCCATAGTACAATGTTAATTTTTAACCAAACATCCAAAGTATCATACTGGACAAACTTGAAATATTTTCGTAGATATCGTACGTAGATCATCTGATCATTTATTGATAAATAACACATCAGAGACCTTAGCTTGGTCCGACTAAATTGTCGCGGCGGGTGTCTCTTCACAAATGTGGTTAGAAGCTACATATACTCATAGACTAAGTGCGTATCGTTATAAAGTTACAACAGGTCATAACTTAATGAAATGGAAATCTGTTTCAAGATAGACAACAGTAGAAAAATATCGACCTCATCAATCAGTATTCTACATATATCTGTAGATTTTCAAGTGCATCGTAGAGGCGTACTATTACCGACGTACCAGATTTCGCGCACGAAGACGCAATCAACGCTGAACTTGACTTCTTCTGATACCCTCGACACACTTAAACACAGTTCACACTGTATTCGAACATTATTTAAACATTTTAGTTATCATTTTCAGTTCACTTCAGTTTTAATTAGTTAATTTTGTGATTAGTAAAATTACTCATTTTTTTTCCACCACCCTAAAACTTCCTTAGCCGTTTTCCAGTGCATGTCGAAAGGCTTCGTCAACTCATAAGAGAGTACTGGATTAGGCTCTGGATTATGCTAGCCCCTCATACCTAGCCCTTCGAACCAGTACAGCGGCTCAAAATACCATAATTACACTACAAAAAGTAATGTTCCCGGATACCTGCTCTTGATTTGGTTAGACCTCATGCCACGCGAACATTAATACGCTACAGTTATACATATAGAGCAGTTACTAGATTGTCACCACTTATATTTACTACCCAATTATTTTTGTAGTGAGTTGAGTGTGACCATAACTCGAACATAAAGAATAACAGGGGTGTGATTGCGTGGTTATGTTATTTTTTATGAATTTCTTGTACCTGTGGAATGTAACAGGGCAGTGGGAATCCTTATCGGGCTCGGCGAACGCCCGCGCCGCTAACGACTGACAAGACATCACCGAGCCGTGAGGGGAGCCCTGGAAAGACAAACAGATTGATAATTAACAATAGGCAAACTGTACATTATGGTCATATATATACAACTTTACAATAAATTCTCATTTTCTTTCGACAACCATATCTTTTCGCTCGTACGACTTCAAAGGTTTTCTGCGTAACTGGTAATTTTTGATGCATTTTAATTGTGTTTATTGAAGTCAGGTGATTAGAATTAAGAAAATATATTTTTGTCCAATATTCCATCGAATTGTTGAAAAAAAATCGAAGTCAATAATTTTTTTCCAAACTTGTAAATCGACGTCCAAATCTACATTTTTTATTTAGTGAGAAAAATATCGACATCTCTTCGACAAATTCCTTCCATGTAAGAAAAAAGAAGTAGCAAAAAAAACTCCCAAGGGTCCTGTACGTATGTCAATAAATATAAATTCTGTCGTCTCATGCGTACACGCTGCACAATGTGACGTGGTGGGGGAACAAAGCATCTACTCCTACTCTCAAGTAGAGAACAGGACATTACCTGCCCCTTGGAGGCACTCTTATGGGAACTGCGGAAGGAGACGGACGCGTGTGCGGCAGTGAGCCGATATAAGGACAGTAGATGAAGTATAGAACACTACAGCTCTCGAATCTACATTATCAAAGAATATTATAAACTTTATCAGTTATTATGCTCCGTTTGATGACGTCTAGCCACTTGTGAACTACTGACACATGGTCACTACTACTTTCAATCGGCAAGGGGCTCTATTACTGTTTTCAAGCAAGCACGTTTTCCTAAAGAACAATCCTCAATCCAATTTTTAATTTCAATTTTGTAACTAGGCCTTTAGTGAAGAATATGCATACAAAACCACAAGGACAGCACTAAAATGATATATCTCATTTAAACACTCATAGGTTATCGTACGAGATAGTTCTCAAGTGTAAATTGACTTAACGATCTGTTTCGACCGTTATCTCAAGTGCCTCTTGGTAGTAATGTGGATTTTTATCGAGTCTCTTATAATATAGTTCATTTTTATGCGGCTTATAGCTTCGTGGTGCGATGCTACAAATCCTTTATTGCAGAGATCATTCTTCGTGATTCTGTAATACACTTCACCACATATATACATTGGCACTCAATTCGATTTAAAATAAATTCTGAATAATTCTGCTGAAATTATTAATTCCTCTGAGACAGTCACTGAAAGTCGTTGGACAACAAAGACGTCGGGCCCAGAAAAAGATTGTTCAAGATTTCAAAAACTAAAGTTAATATCTCCTAAATCAAGAAGCCAGTGACAAAATCCAGAGAATCAAAATCCTAATAACACATTATACCACTATCCGGATCCTAGACCTGACCTACTGATCGTATGCACCTAAATGATACCTCAGCCAAATGGAGCCAATCAACTTTGTTTAGTAATGATTTGAGGCTAAATATAGGTTACCAGGCGAAACAGTTTTTTTTATTGATGGGGAATTTTTTAAAAGGTACCCGGTGCCGTGGAAGCGGAAACCCCCTTTGGTGACATTCCTCAGCGCTAAATAGAGAATTCCAGGATCTCCATAGGAAAGCAACCGGACGCCTGTGAGCGCGATCGCTATCGTTATCGGGTCCTGCCCGGGAGGGACATGTCCCGTCCCGCACCATCCGATCTTAACAACGGTACGCGACCATACATACCGCCGTCCTTCCCGGGGTTGCTGGTGGTCGAACGGTTCGGATTTCCACTCTTACCACCCGCAACCCCCGAAGTCCCCTTTCAGTCGCTCTCACGACAGGCAGGGGATACCGAAGCTAGGTGTTGTGGTCCCCAGCTACAGGGACAACCAGGCGAAACACCCGCCAATTACAAATATTTCTGTGCGTATAAAAGTAGCTATATAAATCTTTATTATTTTCGCACGCGACTCGCTCGCTACCTTAAACGTCGTAATAGTACAATGTAAAATCAATTAATATGACTGACGAGTCGCACCCAAGGTGAACACAGTGCTCAATAGAATGAATTTTTGCGTAACTTAAGTTTTCATAGTGAACAAGTAGAACACGGATTCATGTTTTTAGGAAGACAACCCGACAGTTATGACCGGAACAAATATCCATGAACGGGGATTATTTAAAGGTAAAGGGGTTAACGTCATACCCCAACTTGCTTGTCACAAGATTCTCATGGTCTTCAGACTATAAGAACATAATGGAGAATTCTCAGACATGTGGGATTCCTCGTAACGTAATGGTTGCAATACGTGATGAATAATTTCTAATATATACAATTAATTGCAACTACGGTTCAAGTAGTAAATAAATTCATGGTGTACACCTGGCTTATCATTATTCTATGCACAAATACTACACATAGTACATCATAATTTTTAATATTGTTTGCACCCAGCTGCGTAATACAGAGCATGACACTTGATATGATAGTTGGGAGGCGTATAAAGGAGTGGACCGAAGTCAGACTAAGAAAAAAGATCAAACGTACATATGTACTGTGTGTAAAATCGTAACGAGTACCGAAGCGAGCGGATGACGCCGTAAAGGATTATCATTAATTTATTAAAAGATAAAAGAAAATAGAAATGAAATCCAATACACTTACATTTATTATCTCAAAAGTATCAAGAATGTTTATCGTTTCCTTTTTGGTTAACAAAATATAAATGACGTTCTTGGTTTTACAAAAGTGCTAGGATTGAAATGTTCATTTACAATAAAGAGGCCGGCCTGTTTTATCAGCACAAACAAACTTAGCAATAACAAGTGTAAAAATCCATCCAGTACGAAACACGAGCTTTGATTCTTCATTCGCTTCGGGTACTTCGAAGGACTGGAATAGCTTGTCACTCGGTGTACTCATCCGATTATGAAGTGACTGTCTTTAAGTGAAAAACAAGCTTTTACTAGCTTAGAGCACTTTAACATCTAAGATTACATGAGCATGTACCATCACACGGGATTCTATCGCATTAAATTGAGAAAAAAATGCATTACTTTTTTACGACAATTATAAAATATAGCACTAGTATGACACTTTTTAGTTTGGAGCTCCAGCCTGTTGTGAAGAAATGTCTATATTCGACGCGGTCTCTACCGGATACTATCTGGCTTACGATACCAGCTTTTTAGCTATTATGTACTACTGCGATGTACAACTTCTGCCAGCTTACACATTCTAGAACTTTATTTCGTCAACGATTGATATTCCTTGTCTAAGCGAATTACCAGGCATAGCTTTCCAAAGAATATTCCGTGACTGCGGAGCTTACGAACGCGAACACAAATTTTCAAGATTTCTTTCATTACTGTTGATGTACATGAGCAGAACAGACTTAAATAGAACTTAAATACTGATAAATCAGTAATCTAGATGTCTCAATATGCAATGAGAAATTCGAATACGAATAGGGATTAACGATATAGGTGGTAAAACTGTATTAATAGCTAAATAATTAATCGAAAGACCGATAATCGATCGGGAAAAAAAGGACTTCAAAGAGCGACCACGCCTTTGACAGTTGATAGTGACAGAGTTGGAATGACTCATATATTAAAAATGGTATCCAGACATTTACATACAAAACCTTAAGTTGCTTAGCAACAAAAATAATAGATTTGGTCATAGTATCACGCCAGTAGACCAATACAAACGATTCATTACCAGATCAGCGTTTCACACATCATTTTGTAGGATCTGTCAAATACTTTATCGCAAGGCCCTTTACGTTGTATAAGTTTTACGCTTCTAGCTGTACAGAAAACGTAGTTAACCCACTTTGATGTATGCAGCTGTCGATAAATTTAAAACATTATACCGTCGGAACATAAGCCTAGTTTCATTTCTCAACGACTTGGGCGTGGAGTCGCCAAATTAAAAATATTACACGCTATTATTTGCTATCGTACCATGGACATCAATCCCGTGTTATGAGAAGATAATTTAATTTATAATATATAAATATGTATGGTTACAAGGGGAGAAAGAAGAAAATATGTATAGATTGTTTGGAAGATGATATGGCTAAAAAAGGTGTGATTGTAGAATTTAATTGTCAAATTAAATTAAAAAAAAATATTTGTCTCCCTCTACTGTGCCTTCAAACAACAGAAGTAAGGCCAAGAAAATGACGATGATGTAATGCATTTTACATTTACATTGCATTACATTACAACAGTTATATTACTACATATTTTTTTTTTGTAATGTTACAAATTTAAACAGAGTGGAATTCCATTATAAAGGTATGTTATTATATTATTTTTTAGACATTGTTCCACTGAACCTATGCTGGGATGCGGCTATGTCGGCTGCCCATACAACCTCGTGTTTATCAAATGTTATTGGTTACTACTTTTTTGTGGTGAAATTAGCACACAACAGTCATATTAGTAAATAAGCTTAAATCTCTTCCATCCATCAAATCTGCAATGGTTGTTTGTAATATTTTCTTGTAATTGTGATAAGAATTCCTAGAGATATATTAAGGAACTCCAATTAGTGATAAGAAGCTATGGTAACCTATGAATACAATCAACCAAAAGTAATCCTACTTGAAGTATATTACATGCAAGGTTTGAAGTTATAAGTAGTTTAGTAACTTGTATCACCAACCTGAAGAACCTGTCACAGTTAACTCAACATCATTTCACTGCATAAATACTTGAAAGTCACTGATGGCCATTGGACATACACAGAAATTCTATCAACATCCAAAAATGTTCTGTAAACCACAAATGTCCGTGTATTCAGATAATTTTTCAGTTACATATCAAGAAATATTTAACTATTATATACATGATTGTAAAAAGGAGCACCATTCAAATTGAAAATGTTTGCAAGCAACTTGAAGGATCACAAGACTGACACAAATTTAATAAGTCATAAGAGAAAACATAACATCCAAATATCAATTGAACCATGCACAGCTGTGTACTTTTTTTCATGTCTATTACAGGCAGAATATAATATTGTTACAATCAAAGAGTGTCATAAGGCTAGTTTCATATTATCATAGGCTCATCAAATTCAAGCGCTAATAGGCCAAATTCGTCCAAATTTAAGGACATTCTGAAAATCTTTCTGTAATTTAAAATTGGTGCATTTTTCTATATACTTAGACTGAACTAATAACATATTTGAGTTTGTATACACACATACCTTTTGTCCAGATTGTAGCTTTAATAAAATCTGATATGTGACACTATAATGTAATTATTAACAAAACAGATGATTATAAAACTGGAATTATTTATTTTAAAACATATCATACTCCCAGTTAAATACTTCACTATAAGACATGAAAAAAGTACATAAAACATACAATGCCAGACTGTTACCTGTTAATTATTACATATGCAACGAGACAAGAACAGTTTCATGCTCTACAAGCATGCATGTATTATGTGAGACATTTTAACATATCGGATATGGACTGTGAGTATTGAGTGTAGCAGATCAATACTATGAAATCTATACTAAGATAGAGATGTGTTGACTTGATAAGAGTAATAAATTATTAGAATATAATAATAGATTAGCTTGCCAAATATTTACAATTAAAACAGCTACTATAGATATTATAGAAGTCTAATAATGGTATGATGATGTATACTAATAACCAGCTTGGTCATACAGAATGTAGATTGGGTATTGTCTGACTACAATATGAAGAAGAAATTTAAAACATATTCACCAGTACTTTAATACAAAAAAAAAATTACAGAATGTGTGTCTTACTGTGAATGTGTTAGATGTAACAATCTGGCATTATCAACAGCACAGCTTTTAGTGAGTGCTCACATCGAAAGTTAAAAAAAAAAAACAAAAATCAAATAAAAGAAACAAAAAACATACAGACAACATATAGTGACAGCTATGGACAGCCGCTCACATTGTGACCGCAGAGCACCCAGCCATCTGAGCATACACCAAAAACCCTCCTCATTTTCCGATCACACGACTAAAATATAACAATTTCACCTTTGAAAATGCCATTTAGCACGGCGATGATCAGCAGAAACCACTCGCGAATGTTACGATTCGAAAATAGAACGCATTTTTCGCGTACCGAATGTGTACATCTTTTTTCAATAAATCACACTGTTATTTAATGGCAAAAGCATTCTACACTTAAAATCAGACCTCAATTTATTTCGATTATTATTTATTTACGTTCACTATGAAATCTTTTATAAAAATACTTGTATTAGACTAAATTGGCACAGGATGAGGTAATGAAATTTTCGCTATCACTGACTACGATTGCACGGATTCAAAAATTCGTAAAACCAAACCAAAACACCGTTGAGGCCAGCGGAAAAATAAAAACGTCCTGCATTCGTATTTTGTCACCGAAAACAATATTTACTGAGGAACTGGGCTAAACAAAAATAGCTGGCGTTCACCACTGGAGGGAACCGACTATTTTTTAAGAGTTTGCGTGTTTATGTTCGTGTTTAACTGCAGTTTAGGATACATTTTAGTAGATAATGAGTAAGTAAATCAAGAGGAAAAAGCGTTTTAGAAAAAAATTAACGCGAATCGCAACTCGAGAAGAATAATTCGATTTGACAGGCGCACCCCGCCCGCCCGCCTGTCTATCCCCGCGCGTCTCGGTCGCCTGCCTACGGTCGATTACAGTGTTGTCAGCAGTTTCATTATTTGCACCCAAATTGCGGGGTAATTTTAGCCGGTGACGAAAGATCTGTGGGTTAAGTGACCTTTGTGTGTTAAGGTAAGATGAAATATTCTTATTAGAAAATTCTGATGTAAACGAAATATTTTTAAATTTATTGAAATATCTACAGACAGTGTTATTAAAAATGTCAATTCACCAATAATGCTTTTTGATAATTAAATATCATAATTGATTAAAACAGATATTTATGGGAAATTTTATGGCCTGTAACTGGATGCTACGTTTTTTTTTCTAGAGAATTGCTGAGGAGCTACTAAAATAACAATTCTGCCTCGTCCTAATTTTAATAACATCATATCAATAAATGCCGCTAACACGTAATAAGTTAAAAACAAAGAATAGGGTACTTCCTCTTGAGCAGAAATCAGAAAATTTGTAATTGGATCATTTTAAAATAATGTACATTTACTCGTATATCCTCACTTCAACTATTGTTACCTCAGAAAAATCACATTTGGTCAACATTTTAAATGCCGACAATTCTGAAAATACATATTAATTAATCATTGATATTAAGATTACTGTTTAGGTTTGTTTTAAGTTTTTGATAACATAAAATTAACAAATTTCATAATTTATAGAATATTGTAAAAATGTAATCGCAAAAATAAATAATGAATTCAAATGAAGTACAATTTTATTGCATCCAGCTTAATGGTGCAATGAAATTTCCCCCCTCTCAAAGGTCTACCTACGCTTCGATCGAAGGAAACTAAACTGGTTTTATAATCGGCGCGCTTCACGTCTGCTTCCCGTTTATAACGAGACCGATAAATTGTTTTTGAAATATGTATAAACATCTGATTCTTCAGCTGATAAGTAAAGGTCTTATTAGGTAGTACATTTTTATACAACAAATTGTTGAACGAAATGGACCCGCAAAAACTTAAGTAATATACGACCACTACCTCACCAACCTCATCATCGAATCATACAAGCGACAACATCACACCTATTTAAATGTTAAAACCATGTTGAGGACAAAATTATGTACGTAAGAAAGAGCTGTTAAAGTTAAACCTGTTTAGCGCGTAATTCAAATAATGTAAGTAATACTTCCGGCGCTTTTATTGGATAATTACTGAGCAATTTACAATTCATGCATTCTTGTAAGTCAGTGATTATTTGAACTACGCACAGGTAACTAAGGCGTTGATTTTTAACTTTATCTACTTGTTGCATTATTTTACACCCTGGGGTGTAAAAACTAGTCACAGAAGATAAGCTTTCAATTCTGGAGTAGTTTCATGTATTACCACCATATTTATCAAAGTTGAATTAATCGTGCCGTTCAGCAAATCTAGTAGCACTGAGACTGCGTTTATCTTCTTGTCCTTCTATGGCCGTTTTAATGGAAAACATTTATTGCGACAAATTATCACCATCACATGTTTTAACAACAGATTTCGCCACCGCAGTTTCGGCATGACCGTTATGTGATGCATTTATTGTGAACACAATTACATTGGAAATCTTTTAATTTTTTGTAGTCTTATTACATAACTATAGCAGATGTTTTTAAAATTATAGATAAATTCTCGACGTTCAAAGATAAAAATCGACTAAAACTCTCGACCTACATATCCTTACCGCATACTGCCTCGAAGTTATACAGTATAGTCAATACTATTGTCTTTTAACACAAATGCAAACTTTTACAAACTTCATATAGTGTTGCCCAAAATGTTTACGTGGACTAGTAACAAATTCTGAATTCAGTTGGACTTTTCTTACATTATAGCTTGACATCGTCAACCAAAGACAAGGATTGATCCAGCACAAGTTGTACTTGAAAAATATATAGAGCATGGGCACTGAAAAGACACCATTTGTATCTTTTCCTTTGCTTATAATAAAAATAAAATATATTGAGCTTGCTTTTAAGATACCCTATATATTAAAACCCCGATCTCTGGTAAGGTATGAATATATTATTTTTAATCATCATATTATACCTGCTGATTTGGTATTTAATGCGTTTGTATTATGTGAATTAAGTTAAACTTTTGCAACTTCAACTGAATATGTAAAACATACCTTTATATTTATTTATTGTATTACCTTATAATACATATAAAAACATAAACGAACAATATAATATTTTAATAATACCTAAAGCCGATGTCAGATGGTTGTAATAACTTAGTCTGACAAACTATGCAATGCATACACCAGTACATGAGAATAAAACAATTTGAAACCATATGGCACGCAGTCCCATGACGTAATACCGTAGCATCAGGGGACGTGGGACGCCCGGAATGTTCCAGAGGCTAGAGGATTAATGCAAATATATTCGACACTGAACAGGAGGTCAAGATTACGATGTTAACGTACCCGCCTGTATGTTTGTGAACATTTGCTTATAACCAGTTCTATCTGGTAACAGAATGTTTTGACTTTGGAGTATTAACAGAATATCTGTTGGAAATCTGTCATAGTGTTGCGACTCCTAAGAAAGATGATCATATGGTTTATTCATCATCATTCGATACAACATATAACTGTCATATTGCTTGGCTTGGATCTCCTCTCACAACAACTCAACCTCTCTCGGTTAAGGTCATAAACCGCCACCCTGGCTAAGAGGGAATTGGCATACTTCACGCACCTTTGGGAATATTATTGGTCTGATTAGTAAGATGTAATTGGAGCCTTAAAGAATTGTAAACAAATTTTGACAGTCTACTCCCAACTGAAGTTCATCGTTGCTGAAGTAAACAGATACATGAAACTGGCAATAATTTGTTCATAATTTATTATTTAACAATAATTACTAAATGCAAATATACATATGTAAATGATCAAGTCTTCAACGCTTGCAATGCTTGGTTACTTATCAACCACGTCCCAAGGTAATGCAGTGTGAACTCTCAGGTTTCCATGCCCACCAGGTGTACGACGCTCAGTTGAGCGTGGCGTGAGAAACGATGCAGATTTATTCATGCACGGAGAAATCAGTACATGGAATCATAATTTATGCGCTATATTTGGATTTAGGTAGTAACATTGCTCGAGGGTCTCCTTTAGACAGGTGCACTAAATAAGGCTAAGACTAAATAAGGCCTTGGGAAGGAAATTCAGGATCAGTAGTAATGATGCGTATAGGTAGTGGAATGGATAAACTAAATTATCCCAATGAAACGTTCATGTTCATTATGTGAATATTCATTATGAAGCTTTATTTTTATGAACTCTGTATTTGTCACAATGCTGTCACATCCTAGGAAAATTAGTGACAATACTATTCATTACGGGTAAACAGAAATGTTGACACACATATTTTAATTTCATTTAATCGTTTGAATACTTTACTACTTAGATAATATTTTTGAAAGTTACTTAAAAAAAATAAGAAATGCTCTAAGAGCTTAGGGCAACACTGATTTACAGTTCGAAACCGTGTACATTTTTAATATCATCAATTAGCAATAACACTTTGTATCAAGTCGTATCACTCTGAAATTAGGACATTTCATCCAAGATACATAATAAAAAACAAAATTTTCCGCATATTTTATTTTTAGGGTTCAGTAGAGTTCACTAGGTGACCTTATGATTGGTTTTCCCGTTTTTCCATCATGTTTTATGGAAATGGTAGGTACAAGTGACACGCCACGATTAACAAAAAATTAAAAGCATAATTTTCTTGCACATAAGTTTCGTTTACATAATTACTTCTATAGCGTGACAGTAACGAATTACGTGGGGATAGGAAAATCCATGATCGATAGGAAAACATAGGCGTTGTTGAGAATCCAAGCCAAGTTGTTTTTATTATAGGGGAGGAAGTGACGTATAGCATGTCTACTTAGGGTTACCAAGCGTATTTTAAAATATAAAATTATATTAGGCAATTTTATCATTGAACAATTCCTGCGTGTCGGAACCTATATTCATAAGCTTGTTGGACAGATCCGCAAGCGTTCTCTCGAGGTGAACGGCACCTAAAGGGCCTCGGGTAGGTCCGAAATTAGCCAGGCCTCAACAAAACAACGAAAGTTGTAAATTGGCACAAACATGAATCGTATGATTTTATTTTAGGCAATTGTACTTTAAAATTTGTCAACAGCAATAAAGTACGACTGCAATTTATTGCTGTTGACAAAAGCAAAAAGCAAAGAAAAACACTGCAATTCACTAGTAAATTAAATGATCGTTTAAAATAAAGCTAATTTTGTCGGAATTTTAAAAGGTACCGAGTAAAACTTTTTAATACTGTCCGTTTTATTGGGCTTAAATATTAATGCAGGAGTTAGTGACTAGATAACTAGTGTTCGCTTAATGGCTAAAATTTGACCATAATCATTAAATAAAGTTGTTTCCAAAAAAAATATCACTAAACCTCGTCAATAGCTACCAAAAAAAAAATGTAAATGGCAAACAGGTGAAAAAGGTACTCGACTGTTGTGTCTTTGCGTATTTATATATATGTAGATAATAATGGGCGATTGCATTTTACATCTAATGTCATCATTATTATAACGCTTGCGTTCGATTACAGCATTTTACGGCAAAATATATGTTTTTTCCTTGTTACAGAACTAACTACACGCCCGTTGTTTCTTTTCATTATCGTAACGATCGCATTTCGTTTGCCAGCCCTTTATGCCTCATTAGATTATTATAGTAAAAAGGAGTTGCCAACCCTATTAATACCATTCGGAGGGGGATTTAAGTGTCCTTTAAAAATGCGAAAATTCAGGGAAAAAAAAGCGTATTGAAAATATATGATATTATTGCGTATCGAGATATATGTTACTGGTTTGTACTTATATCTGCTTCAATTACCATTATTTTTTCCAATTTGTTCAAACACGTCTGATATAACGGACGAATTCAAACAATGAGATTTTATCGAACCGTTATTCACCCGTGTATCTTTGTTTAGCGATTGTATAAGTACCTATATTAACGTACGTTGTTGGAACTTGTAAAATATAAATAATTCAGTAATTTTCAAATTTACATTTAAAATTACCAACATATTGTGTAAAATTACCACCAAAGTCAGTTGTGATACCTGTTAATTATAGAGGTTCGGTAAATTACTAGAAGAATGAGTGTGATATTAACTACTACATTTATTGTAGGTGAACACGTACCGTTTAATAAAACCTCAAATGACCGTTAGAAACACCAAGTTTATTTTCTTTGTTTGAATATAATTACACGACTTGTTATAACTTATTGTCAGTACATTACGTAAATATATATTAACATGCGTTCTCGATATTAAACAAAACATCACTACAGGGAAAATTGATTACCATGCAGTTTCTCCGGCATCGAATGTGGTAAAACCAAACTGAAATTGAGCTTTCCCCTAACTCTTATTACAGGAAGAAGTAGGTGAGGGGTAATAAGAGTGATTTTATAAAAGCTACGATGCTAAAAGGTCGAGTTTTGTAACCATGAAGTAATTAAAGAATTAGTCAAATTAATTATTAACTTTGCGTTTAATAAAAAACCCGTTACCCACCCACGCTTGGCTTCAGAACCACGACTTATGATTACAAATAGATCCCGCACCAGAGACAATTGTTATTAGTTTTTATCCCATTTCACTGTTTTAGCGGCGGGTTTTCCTAATTAAATGAACCAGAAACTACTAAATATTAATTTATTCCAACGGCCGCATGAAAGAAGTGAAAACTTTATTTACTACCTTCTTAGGAAAATACTAAATTTATTTCTTACTCTGCGAAAGCATAACCTCCCCAGGAAGAATATTATTATCGATAATGACTCATAATATAAGTTACAAATATACCAAGTAACATTTAAATCAGTCCAGTTGACACATATATGTTTTTAAAATATGTTTTGATTTATATATTGTTCTAGTGAATATGGACCGTGTGAATTGCACACTTAATCTTACAAAAACGCCCAAACCTAAAATTCTGTATGAACACAACTGACATAAACCGAACGACGAAAGTACAGTTAGTTCCGTTTGAAATCAATTGGTCTATACATATATATTGTTGCATCTGCAGAATAAAATAAAATATCTCATATTTAAAAGTTCACTAGTCTCTACAGAGTTTTCAATTCGTTCAAAGAACAATGCATGCGCTTTTACAAAAAAAAAAAACTACCGTTTCAAGTCCAGTACCTGACACTAGCATAATTATTAATACATATTAAACACAATATAGTATATGTTAAAGAAAACTGTGCCCGCAAAGTTATTAGTAACATAAGGACTATGACGAGCTGTATGACAATGACCAAGTAAGTCGTTCTTTTGTACTGTCGTTTCAATTTAAATGTTTTGGTAATTTTATTTTATTTATTTTGCAGGATGAATAAGGAAGTAACTTTGCTCCAACTCAATGACAATGCACCTATTCAGAAAACTACTACTACAAGCTTGTTGACATAAAATTATTGGCATAAAATGTTTCGTTACAGATAAAACTCCGAAAAATCGAATCTGATGTCTGACGTACTTTTCTCCATGAGCGACGGAATTAGGTAGTCTACGAACTGTCTTATCACAATGACGATATTAATAAACACATAATATATATATATATATATATCTGTTCATGTAAAGTCTACAACGTTATCGGCACTTGACAGGTCACTAATTAATAGCTCCCTAACGAGACATGACGTAAGAATGACTCACCACGTTTATTCCTGTCGAGTTCATGAACTACTCCATTTGACTGACTGCTTCGCCCGTAGATTGATTAAATGATTTTTTTTACAATGTTCATATATGCCACCTATACACATAAAGTAGTAAGCAGAAACTATAACTTACATAACATTAGAAATTCAATAATTAGATTTAGAATAATAGCTATGATTGGCATTTATGCAAATCATTGAATGCAAATACGGCAACTCGTGCTAGTAGACGCATTTGGTCACAGGTGGCGCTCATAAGATTGACAAAATAACCATCCTACTTAAACATTTATGGTACATTTTTCGAATAGCTTTAGGGACACTCAATCTATTACGCACATTACGAAGTTAGAACTAAAGATTTCCAATGGAATCTATTTCCTCTGCTATGCGTTCCCAAAATACTTAATTGAGTTGTAATTTTTAAGAAACAATTTACATCCTTTTTGTTGTTGAAAAATGCATTTAACCCAACCCGTTGAGTCGGTATGTAGGACTTGCCAGCAAGTGTACCGGAATAGTCACTGCAACCCACCGTCCCCTCACCTTCATAATGGATCGTCAGCACACGGGACACATTTCGCAACTTAATGCGGCGAGGACGCAGGGTTTTTTACGATCCATTCTTAAAAATGTTATTGTATGTTCGTCTGAGGATACCTTTTCCTACAAACAAAATTGAGTTTAGCGCACAAAATATAAACGTTAGCTGATCGTTCGGTTGCTGTAGCATTGGCAAAAAGTCAAGCGTCTATACTTGACGCCAATGATACAGAAAAAAACTTCTGTTATCTATCTGTAGTAAACTGTACTTTGATAATTTATATCGTTTGTCAATGTGAAATCTTCCGAACTTAGCAACCTTTCAGACAGAATAGAAAGTTATCCAATTCTGTAACAAATATGGTAATGAACCTGTCTGCCGAGCGAGGAGCCTTGAGATCGATCTCCAGAGAAGGCACACATTTATGTTTCGGTTGGAGGCCGTTTTGCTTATTTGCGCATGTAAGGATTCCTAGTACACGTCTGCGAGTGTAAAATTAATAAAATATGTACACTGAGTAACTGATAAAAATGATGTAGTGATACTCTTTTTTATTAATTTATAAGTCAATGAGGAGACTGGCCATCTTATAATACATAGTCACCGCCGATACGGACATTTATGACAACAGGGGGTACCGCCAATGACCTATCGACTAAGAAAGAAGCAATTTAAGCTAATTTTTTGATATCTTAACATAACTACTATGATAACTTTTATGTTTCCTTGCGGGAACAGATTTCGTGTGATAAAAAAATCATACATATTGAGACATAACTTAATATGTCATTAGGTTTCAATTTGATACATTGAATTTTAGTGTGATACCGAAACAGGAGGAGAAAAAATACTAATAATACATTTGACCTTTATATCTATAACAAAGCCTACCAAAGTAGTGAATATTGAAAAATATGTACTACACAGATTCGACCACGTTACAATTTGTTTCATTATTATTAGTAATTCGTTGACTCATTACGTGTTGTTATTGGTTAATAAGCCACGCGTTCAATGTTAAATTGAGGTAATTGTATCCAAATTGTGTCAAAGTTGCAGTCCAAATTGTATCGGGATTGTGAGTAATTGAAAATTGATCAGAAAATACCGCGTCCTGTCCTAGCACTGGAACAGTTACAGGTTGTGATGATGCAAAATCGTGGGCAGTTCAACAATTTACAAACAGCGAACAATGTTCCGCGTTAGACAATAGCTTGCTGATGTAACTGGGCATCGTACTGGCCAGTTGGTGGCGGTCATTGCGGGCTGGAGTTGTAACAGTAGCAACGATACCTAACCGAGAACGCGGTCTTTTGTTGGTCGATTGCTTTTCGTTTACGTTTGTTATTGATTGGCCAAGATTTGATTTTTTTATTTTATAACTAGTTGAACAAGCGACTAGATCTAGACTGGATTCGTTTTAGATTAGATACAGTTTTACCTAAATTTAGACTAGAGTAATCTCACTACCAACCTTGCAAAGGATTTTGGAGCTTCATAGTAAGTTCGTAGGAGACAATCGAGTAGATACCGTACAAACAACGGCCACTGTTGCTCATTCACTGCAACTACCCAGGCAGTAAATAACGCTATATATACTAGTTGACCCAGCAAACGTTGTTTTGCCATATACATTATTAATTATATATATGCCTAATGATAATAATTTTACTAAAAACTATATCAATCTCTTAACGCAATAGAGTGTACAATATTTTTTGTTATCCCATCTTTAGCTAACACAAACAAACTGGATGGTTTGCCCACTCGAGAGCATGCCATGTATAATTAATTAATTATCCGTGTGAAAAACATGGTGTGATATGAATTAATGATAAATTTATTTGAAAATAGCACTGAAATAGTAAAATTATAATTGTAAACGTCACTATTACGATTGATGCACCAACAATAATAGTAATGGCTGAATACTGGAGGTAGTGAGAAAAGAGATCTCATCCCTACTCCGTGCTGTTTACTGGGTCAGAAGCGGGGATAACTGATCAAGTGACAATTAATCAGTTATCGATCTGGGTTGAAAACTACTGAATTACTAATATCGCTATTAAAAAATAGGGGTTGTAAGTAGAAGGGTGAAAATTTAGGGTTGTATGTATTTTTATTGCCACATCAAAAAAAAATTCGAAAAAATAAAATAAAAAAATTTGGGGTAGACCACCCTTATCACTTAGGAGTATAAAAAATAGATAACAACCTATTCTCAGACCTATTGAATATACATATAAAATTTCATCAAAATCGGTCAAGCCGTTTCGGAGGAGTATGGTAACTACAACTGAGACACGAGAATTCTATATATTAGATATATATAATAAAACTTTAAGTGATCGCTTTCTATACATGAAGAATATATGAGCAGCAGAACAGCTATTATTGGGGGCCGTTACTAACCCAAGAGAATTCAAAACAGTAGTTGTTAAAATTTGTGTCTGTTTATCTGTGCGTTTGCGCGCGCTAATCTCAGAAACGGGTTAACTGATTTCGTTAATGTTTTCAATGATGTATTGCAGTAAGCATCACGTAATATTTAAAGTTCGTTTCATTTCAATCCGTCCATAAATAATAAATTTATAAATCAATATATTTCTCATTCACAGTACGATAAAAAACCAAGTCCTAAAACAATACAAGTGCTATTTCTTAACGTGAGGCGCAGTTTCTCTGAAGGGGCGCCGGAGAAGCCAGTCACTACGAGTAGTACTTACTAAATATTACATTACTCGCTCACCAGCACAACCGAATGACATTTAAATACACTTCACCGGTCCCGGGTCATTCATGCTCGGAATCTGGCTGTCGATGGTAATAATTGTGGTCACATTACTACAATGATTACTTTAACATATAGATTTATACATTGTTTGTAAACGAATGCAAACAATTCGACAATCAAGTCACAAGTCACCGGGCCGTAGAGCTGTGCCGCTGCGAAACTATTCTAGGAATATAACTCGTCCGGAAACTAACAATCACAGACAATAGAAAAGTCAGGGAATTGCTACTCACGTGAAACACTACATTTGTAAGCGCTAGTCCAAACAATCTTACTCGGAAACAAACAAACGTAATGCTTGTCGGTACAATTAGAAGGGAGCGTACTAAAAGAACCTTTATTGACACTAGTACCTGAAACAAAAATGACAAAGATTTACATATCTTATTTTCACCACTTATAACACAGGCGACGGCCGTCAGACGGACCGAAACGATTTGAAACTTACATATGTTGCCACTAACGAAGGTTTACCCCACCACCAGCACTTGTATTGTGGTAACATTCGGCCCCCATGTATGGAGAAAGACCCGTGCCCGCTAGAGAGCCGTCATTGAGTTATAGACGCTCGTATTCTATCGATTTATGTCTCCGAGTATCGATAAAACTTTCGCAATGACTTTTTAATTCGGTATCGATATTCAAATTGTGTTTCGCGCTAATATCGAAAGCGATTACATTACCGTTTCCCAGGCAAGGCGATGATTTTTAAAATTTTGTGTGTGTATTACCGAATGAGTTAATGAATTAGGGAGTCTCCACATTTAATCGTCAGAATTTTTTTTAATTTTTTATTCTTGTATCAAAATGCTTTAAAGTATTATGGGTTTTAGGGGCGGTGATTAATTATTTTTCGAGAGGCCGTTGGTTCTATGGATAATTTCAAGTATAGTTTCCAGTTACATCATAATACATAAAATTTTCCGAAATTTTGAATTTATACGATTGATATTAATTTATAATAATATAAAAGGTAAGCACATGACCAACATTACCCTTTTAATAGTGATTTGAATCTACAGTCACAAAGGGTGAGTGAGAGTGTGCTCTTTTGAAAATTTAGAAACACAATAGCAATGTTTAGTAGAGTTTACATACGATTTCATGGCGGAATCCATACCAAAGAGGCCGGTATCCGAGGTTATCGAGACCAAAATTGGTAGGATATTTACCTTATGCCAGCAGAGTGGATTTTTGCGAATAATAATCTCACATACCTGATCGCCTGCCTAAGTTGGACAAGTTCAAAACGAAAAAATGACGAAAACCGAACAGTCGCAGACAAACGTACACGCTCCCTCGCATTAGTTACATGTTTGTTATGCAACGAACGGTCAGTTCATTACTTTGCGCATGCGCACCGACGCCACCGTATTACGTCGGATTTATTCCATTTCCGTCCGTGAGTCATGATCAGCAGCCTTAGACCTTAGAGCGCGCGCTCTTCATCGGTGTGTGATGTGTATGACAGTGCCACTTTCAGAACCGTTTATGGTTTGAACTTCAGCCGTCCGCACGGCAGACTCGGGTTCGAATCTTGCACTTTTCTGATTTTGCTAATTCCTAGTTCTTTATATTGTCTTACGAAAACTTTAAAGTGTCTTACAAATTATTTACGTGAAGGAAAACATCGCCAAGAAACTTGCACACCTGAAAGTTGTTCGTTATGTCCTCATAGATGTGAATTCTTACTATCCACACTCGGCCAGTGCGGATTATGGTTTCAACCAATCATTGTGAGAGAAGACCCCAGCTCGGAAGTGGGCCAATAATCGGGTGTAATAGTATAATTTTTTTTTTTATGTTAATAGCCGACAAACGAGCAGACGAGCCACCTGATGGTAAGTGGTCACCGTCGCCCATGGACATCAGCAAAACCCATGGTATCACTGATGCGTTGTCGGCCAGGAAATTAGAAAAAGGTAAAAAAGAAAGAAAGAACTGGCTCTCAAGCCCCGAGCCGGAACACGACGAGTCGTTTGGCGGCTGACTCAAGCAGGAGGGTGGTAGCTAGCCAGGCAGGCTTCACGGAAAGATAATAATACCGGTAATAATATTAATGACTTAATAATAATACTGATAATATAATCCTTACACGAAGCCCTACCACCAAGCAGGCTGATTTCTGTCGCCTCTTACGACACCCTGTTTTGTCAGCATGGGATTGGGGGGAGTATTCTAGGCCGCCCCAATACGGCCAATAATGATTAGGATTGCGACAGTAATACTTGCTTACGAGTTTTATATTATAACAAGCGGCGGTGTTAATTATCACGTATATATACCAATTAATTATCATACATATACACTTAAAATATATAGCCCATGTCTAGCCGTAATGACGTACCTTCTACACGATAAAATATTTTTCAAATAAATGCCGTGGTTCGTTGCTGAAATTGCCTTCCGCATATACACGAACTCGCAAAATATACAAAATCGCTTTATAATATTAGCACTTACATGTACAGAATAACATTTACCATACATACATCTACACACATTACGCGTACGTACACACACCACGATATCATAATTCGGTTTTGATTCCAATCAATCCACACAACCGTGTGATCAATCGGTGATTTGGTGTTGATTGACGAATGTAACACACTTTCGATATCGTTTTGTTTCGACGGACATAGAAAGTGTTTAATGTATAGCTCCGGTTGCGCAACACACACCATACGATGACGGCTCCCAATAATTGCAACTGAGTTCAGAGGCGACGCGCTGTGACTAGTGGATTATTGTGTTATAAACTGAAATATATTTTAATTACTAGTATTTATACATTTAATCTGTTTCTATGGAGCCCATCTAGCTTATCACCTCGTCGACGTTAATACAAAACCGATGAGACACAACGTTGCGTGTGCTAATAACGTTTCGAAAATTCATTACTTGGTCAGTGTTACTTAACTTAATTGGTCTTAAGTAAACATATTGATTTTGGACTTGAAATTTTAGTAGTATGGCTTTCGTTTCATAATAACGAGACACCCCTATAAGATCGGGTGTGCGGCTGTCAGTCTATCGCATGCAATTTTATTAGGAACTACAAGCGACAAAAAGCTCACATTTGTTACACATGAACTAACCAACCCGGTAAATGAACGAATTATTATTTTTCGGGAGATCTAAGATAAAAAAAACATACCAATTGTATCGCGTGATGTATTGAATGAAAATATAAATTAAACACTTCTCCCATTGTGTTTTGGAAACTGTTGTACGTCATACTAACAGCATTTCACCGCAAACAAATTCTGTAATAGTTATTGTATCTAACACTAACCACAGCATTGCCCGTTTGTACATTGTCTGTACAAACGGGCAACGGTACATCACAAAAACTTAACTCCAGTCGCCGTGTAACACAAACGACTTTACCGATTGAGCATAACATATACAATATATGTAAATATGTGCTCAATCTAGACTATTTCATAGGTACGCTACGATCCTATTGGTGTCATATTGTTTAATACACAAATAATAATAGTCAATCATATCAAAACAATGTCCGTTCTGTATTTCTAGCTCTAGTTCAGGATCAAAGTTTCGTGCTCAATGCTGTTGTATGCTTAAAATAAATGTGTGTAACATGGGCATGTCCGGTGAAACAGTGGCCACAGTGCACGGTGAATCAGCGCCACCACCGAAGCAAAACAGCGAGTGAGTCAAGAACTAACTTTCTCATTTTATAATGGCAAGGTCTTAACTTTAACTGATCGTAAGATTGTCCTGTTCAATTACTTGAGTTACAATAACAGCACCGTACTGAGAGACGAAACTCGCAGCCAATTCCGCGTCATAATAATAACGAAGAGACTTATTCCGTCATAAAATTTGGTACCTCAACACAATTTATAGGTTACGTCAAATGCGTGTTTATAGTAAACATTATGAATAAATTCACCGTTTGTGTCGCACAACTGAGCGTAATAATTAACATTGTGATACTCACCTTTGAATCAGCTGCGAATTATATTTGCGAGATTACAGAATTCTGTACCATCTGTAACGTGTTCAGCGGAGTGCATGTATCGAGTGTGGTGCGACAGGAAGAATGCGAGTGTGAAACAACCCGGAGATATCGGCTGGCACGAGTAACTTCTCGTATTTGACGACGACTAAATTAAAATTCATATTCAAACTCAGTTTTTTTTGTTTCCACTACCGTTTCGATAATGTGCATTTATCACTAAGGAGAAAGAAATTCCTCGGCACATCTTTTGAACCAATATACGATTGCGAAGTAAGTTTTAACCCGCGCGTAACTGGTTGCGACGCTGTTATTTGTACGCGTCCTTCTCGTTTATACATTTATCTAAATCCATTATATTCTTTACCTAGAAGCTGTGTTGCTTTAACGACGCTTGAAAGATCCAATAGGTAAAAACTAATTTAAGCCTACTCCACCGGCTGCCATTTGCTCCAATAAAAGGGCGATGAAATTAGTTTCGAAAGTTCTCACACCACCCGAAGGCATTCGATGTGGATAATTTTATGGTAACCAACAATAGCAGCCGGGGTGAACCGGCGTGACATATCGTCTGAAACACGGAAGCGTTCAATAAATCGATCGCTTCCTATAGCCCACTTCTGTATTCCAACTGTTGCTGAACCGGTAGGATGAATGAAAGGTTCTTGTTTTCATTCTCGGCCGTGGCACGTGTTTGTATCAGAGGGATATGTTTATTCTTCGTACTTGGGTTTTTGTCTTATAAGTGTCCATGCCAGCTATATAGTGAATCTGAATCATATCTGAATGTGTAAAGTATAAATATATTTATATTAATAGAAGAAAGTTGAATATTTCTTGTGATGGACCGTGGTTGTTTTGTCATAGCGCAGATGTCATCGATATGTTGCCATTAGAATATCTAATCGAGCATACGACATAAAATAAACTGCCGTAGTGTCTCCGATGTTAATGAGTGCTACCTTTGAACTCAAACGAATAGTTTTTAATGACTCGATAGGTATGTTTATTTGGCCGAATGTAATTCTAAAACCAATGCATTCACTTGCAGTTTTAATGAAACTTTGTAACTCAACTAAAAAAATCGTCATAAAATAATAGTTAATAAACTACAATCACGCTTTTATAAATATACCTACCATTTAAAAATCAATAAATAAAAAATAAGCCTGTACTTTGGGTAGATATAAGGACTAAAACAGGGGAAAATTCAGCTTCTTAGATTTTATTACACACTTAGTTATTGTCCGACCTAACAAAAGCATGTTAATAAAAATAATTCAGACTGAATAGAAATAAAAGTATCAGCTTGGTTCTGAATCGTTCCCTCTCACACAATACAGAGACCCTGCATCACAGGCGGCGGCGTTACTTACATCATGCGGACGGAGTCACATCCATAATGTAATACTAAATATATTATCGTAACCCAAACTCGATAATAACGCCGTGAAAGCAGACGAGTCGACCGGGTTTGGCAATTAAGTAACGTTCACACTGGAACTTGTCGGACCAGATTGGACACTTGGCTTCCGTGGCTAGTGTGGAAACGTCAGAGCAAAACATACAACACGTTGTCGCTACTAAACATAGACATACTGGGTATACGTAGACCGACATAATATACCCAAATTGTAATGATACCTTTCACTCACGCACATAAGACACTTATGTGTCATGCAAACAATATAATTTTTGACAATGTCTGCTGCGTGGTCATTTTCTGCGCAACTTATGTCAGTTCGACTTATTTATTTGTAAAATATCTTAAAGTCTAAGGTTTAATTTTAGTAAAACTAGATAATAATTAGTTACGGTTGTGCACTTGTGGCGACACGATCGTCCACTAAAACCTAGTCCCATCACTAGGTCATGTTTTGGCACATCCCTATTTTGCCGCCGTTTGTCGAGTTTTCAAGTCTTCAGTGAGAGAAGGTTATTAATTATGATTATGTTGTATATTATTAGTGTTCTGTTTTTGTACTAGACTGATTATACATATATTTTAATGGCGGTTGTTTCATTCAACTATTTGGTGCTGAAAGTGACACTCCCAGATTGGTGACCCCGACGTGATGTAACCATAGAATAACCTTTATAAGAGGCTTGATATAATTATATTTCTAGTAAAAATATATAATTATTGGTGTAAGTGTCATCACGCCAATCAGTCGTTTACAGTGCGAGCTCCGTCTACGCAGCTGTAGACGGTGGAACCTTTAACAATAGGAGATCTGTTACTGGCCAGTGTTTTACAGATCAAGCAAAAACTACCTACATTTTAGGCTTGGTGATCATATTTGCCTTTATATTTGCATGCAATGTAAAAAAAAATCGATCGCGTGTTTAAGGATGGTTGTGCCATCTGTTATCGTAAATGAGAACTTACCACAAAACGGTGTCCGGTATTATTTTTAAGTACAGGGTATTTTTTTATGATGTAGTACTAGTAATATAAAAGTTAATATAATTAAGTGGTAATACATCTGTGGCTAACTTTCAATATAACTATGGTCCTATTACAGATCTTGCAGAACTTGAAAAGAGGACACGTTTTAAAACTCTTCAAACGTTTAAATCACCATCTAATGACTTGCAAAAAAAAGTAATTTTGGATATTCTACATTTTATTTCCATCTGACAGTGAAACGTATAAAGTTCAAAACCTGTTTTATTATAATTTTCCCCTACGATTATCAAGCGATTTCTTCATTCTGTTTCTGTTTTGTAGCTGTAGCCGGCTTTTAGCGTAATCAAAAAAACAATAATGGAAACAGCGGTTTTTCATGATTGGAGTCGAATTTCGACCACTCGAATTTCGACCACCAGGAGGCGACCACCGGTAGGGTTTACATATATAAACCACACATAAGACTTTAAGCGGTAACACCACATATACATACATAAGACTTTAGACGTTAACACCACTTGTCGTACTCGTATCGTAAATCTGGTAACACGAGAACCAGCAACGTAGTGGCCGGTAACCGATACCATTGCAAGTTGCGAATGTTAATACGATTGGTGCAATTACACAAGTGCAATGAGCGGTGACGTCTCACAACTCACGCGCTCCTTACACTCACTGTAAGTAGTTAATAATGTTACTTAAAGGCACTAACTAAGCCTCAAGAAAATATTTGTTGCATCATAAGTCGGAAATAATATATGAGAATCGAATACGAAAACTATTAAGAGTCCGTCGCTATAGTAACGAGATGGCGCTATTTTTAGTACCTATTGTTAATACTCAATCTATACTGATGTTAGGAAGACGGAGTGCGAATTATGTGAATTTGTATATATGCGGAAGATAATCTCTCGAACTACAGCATCTACATAAACAAGTCTATTATTATTTAAAAGGTACATTAGGAACATGGCTATATGATGTCGCCGGTCGCTAGCAGTAGACAAATGAACAGGCGGTTAACCTGAATAGATTTTCTGCATCTTCCTTTAATTCTGTTTTCTTTTCTTTTTAAACCGTATGCACGTAACAAAAGTAACTCGTTTCATTACTCAATGAATAAAAGTTCGTTACTTTCATTTTCTTTCTCCTGTATAATTAAAACGATGAAGAAGAATAGCATCGAGCGAAAACACGCCGGCATATGAATTGATGTTTACCACAGGCTTTGGGTCAGGAGATATTAATGTCAAAAGACAGATCTGCCACTAAAAGCGATACCCAACCGACGTTCAGATCAAATAGAGTAACAATTTTAATAGGACATACATTAATACTGATAAGTCTAACATTATCCATTCACGCGCCACTGACCGACTTAATAATGTGAGTAGGTATCTTATTGCAGGTGTATTTACATAATTGCCGTGCAAACACGTTTTGAATGTAGATGTGTAACAGTTAATGATAATATGTGGGACGTGAACAGTTCATCTCGTAACTGGATCGTGTATATTTTTCATGTGAAATGATATGAAACGAATGTGTTCAATGCATTGTTTGTAATCTTTATACACGTCTATGTTGTAACAACATGAAAAATTATTTAGTTATTGAATAGTCGACCTACTCTGAAAGTTTTGCAATCTATATACATTGTATATTGTAAATCTTTTCTAAAATTATACTTGAGTTTTTTACAAATTGCCATGCTATACTCCCAACAGCGGGTTCAGCAGAAACGCAACATGAAATCGCCATCAAGTGCGTCGCTTCTATAGGAAATCGTGATGTTGTTACTCGTAGACATTGCAGAAACAATATGAATAGTTGTAGAACAGTATCTGTTCTGTAGGTGATATAATCAATAGTATTACAATCATCACCATTCGTCATAACAACCTCTCGTCTCCTCTCAAAATAAGAGGATCAAAAGTCATTGCCTACCACACAGACTAAATGCAGACCATTTATAATTGGATTACGATGAAGTATCAACATGAGAAGTTATCTCACAACCTCACTAAAGTCCCAAAAGTGATTAATTAAAAATTATGTTAAGAACATTAATAAATTAAAGGTGCATGCGGCAGCCGAACACATACCACCCCAATTGCTAATTTCAAACTCATGATACGATCATTATTTATTTGTATAAGAACGTAACGAGATACGACGTCAGTTGCCGGCGCTGAATACCTTCATAACATTAATAACTCGGTTAGTAGCACATGCTTGTTTGAACTGGCCGTCTCGGTAAAATGCGAGGATAATAGAGGCACCGAAGCATTAAACAAGATAAAAGTAAAAGGATTAGATAAAATTCAACCGGGTTGACGACTGCTCGTTTTCTCATTACCATTCTGTGTATTTTTGACTCGATAAAAGGATAAAAAGTTACCATATATTGTTTGAAGTTGCAGTGTACATGTTATTAGGCTAAATAAATGTATTATTTCTTCTTTCTTTCAATTAAATTGCCGCATGTGTGAAAAATCATCGCTTGAGATCATTCCAACGATTTAGGTGGTTATTTTTTTTGGTGTTCGTAATTGACAGGACAAGGTTTGTATGAAATAAAATTCATACTATTTACTACTATAGATTTCTGGCACGCATGCACAAGCTTGCACAAAAGGTCTGTACAGGTAACAAGCAATAATCTGATCAGACAATGATATGTGTGTGAGTGTGTAAACGTTTATAACGTTTACGTTTATATATCTGATTAGGAAGCCGTGTAAACATCCGTTTAGCTGTAAGTCAATCAGACTGATAGTACGCCGCGGTTCCTTGCACTGGATAGGAATCGCGCACACAAGACTCGACCATGGTTTGTACTTCATGACTTAAACATTGTTATTTTTATGAATACAGCAGGCAACGAGGGGACGGTCACCACCAACTTATTGTTGAAAGAAGAGCGGCTGGCACAAAATGATGGGATCCCCCACTGAACAGTGTCCCGCCCTCGCTCCGACAGGAGACCATAGTTCTCTCGAGTTCAAGCTCTACCCAAGCGTGACCGTCTAGAGAAAGCAATGGCAATGGTAAAACCCCGTTGATGTTGTTATATATAAGTGATCTTTGAACACTGAAAACGCGATTCACGTTAGTCAACCAGCAGGGGTTACACTACCTTTAGTTCCATCAAGGGTAAGGTGGGCAGTAAAGCAACACGCTGCTTCATCGTCATTGGTTCGTTCGTTCGAGCAGGGAAAGTTGATTTAGACTCATTGCACGTGAGGACCTCTTATTCTAAAAACTATTGTTTATATTGATTTAAAAGATGAATCATCCTGTAATGATTCCTTTTATTAATAAAAATATTACAGCATTAAAAAAAATTAAGCTCAACATTGCTGATAGGCTTCTGAAGTCACTTGAAATGATTATTTGAATTTAAATTTGACGCATAAACGTTAAAATTTTTAATATACTCAAACAGAACTCAATGTTCATATGAATTTGTTTAAAACAATTTAATTGTTGTTAGTTATTACTTATTGTTAGTAATTATGAATTATGAATCCGTTCGAATAAAATTAATGTATAAATCTAAACTACTCGTACGAAATAGGCACACACATTTTTTACTTCATTCATTTAAATAAATTATACGATTAACTAATTTGATATATCGTTTTATTTTTGACTTAATGACAGCTTAAAATCTCAAACATGATACATACCTGATAATATTAATTAATAATCGCAACGTTTTCCTTCACCGAAGCAATTCTTAATTTTTATTAAACACATAATTTTTGAAATATTAAGTGTGTGTAGAGTTCAAACCCTGTGCCTCTATTAAAGAAATTCACATGTAAATAATGTACTCGTATCTAATACTTGCCTATAAATAAATAATCTAACACATAAAAAAAATGAATGTATCATGTTTTTTCAACGGACTAAAAAGTATAAAACTCTTTTTTTCCCATTTTCATGCATTGTCTTCCACTTCTGAGCTATGTTCCAAATTTCAAGTATCTAGCTCATAGGGAAGTTAGTTTAAAATCAATTACAAAATACCACCCGGACAGACATACAATAAAGCGAGTTAATAAAAACATGGTAAAATAATAGAAAGCAATTTAATCGTGATAAATGATTCAATTAGAGCCAAAAAACATACATCTCAATTAACTGTGCGTTTCACTCGTTCTCTCGCTCGGTAAACGAATCACGTATCAACTATCTCCAACTGATATATCACTAAATCAAGTTCATATCACGTCACGCACGCGTATGCCATCTAATTACAATTGTATATTTACTATGCAATCGTAGCTTAGTCGTTTCATTGTCGTTCTTAGTCCTATTACTACCTGGTTCCGTGTTTTGTATGTTTCATCTACAAGCGGCCCATCACAGAGAGCGTCTGCCATCGTAATTGAGGAGAATTGAACGTATCCCACCACGGTGTTATAATTTTTTTATCGCCAAATAAGATTATTTATTACTGATTGCCACTAGTAATCGCCTATCTATCTACGGACATCTATAATGAGATTTCTTATACACAATGCTGAACAAAAAGATTTCTACCAAATAGATTTACTTTGATTGAAAGGTCATTCGATGTTTCATTCTGTTTAAGGTTACATGGTTAAAATTTGATATTTATAAAAATAACTAGCGGACCCGGCAGACGTTATCCTAACAGAACGTTGATCTTAACTGATAATAAAAAAAAACATCAAAATCGGCCTAACCATGAAGGCATTCATTGACACACAAATTTTCCGGAATATTGTTTTACATAAAAATACATATAATGATATAGAAAAAAGACCACCTTTTATTATATGTATATTATTTAAAATTGTATTTCTTTTAGACCATATCTAACTTCATGGCGGTCATATTTTTCCACTAACGATCACCCATCCTAGTTCCATCATTCCATCCCGCGCAATACGCCATGACAGTTCACATAATAACTACGGTAATGAACTGTGCCATACCAGAGAGACCGTTAGCTCCTGACCCACACGGGTAAGGTCACCAGGGAGACCTCTAGCGGTAAACAAATGAGCTATTCAAAAATGAACACACCCGTCTAAAATTATACATGACTTAATATCACGGATTTAGTGCGTGATTCATGGTATTTGTGACAAAACATTATTTACAACCCCGTAGTCCAGTTAGTAGACACCCTGATTACCGAGCGTGAGGTCCCGGTTTCCATCCCCAGCCGGGCAGATATTTATGTGACAGACAAAGGTTTGTACTCGAGTCATGGGTGTTTGTGATGTCATATTTGTTACCTCCAGGCCACCCGCAACACAGGACATACTAGTCCGGGGGTGTGACTATTTATATTTTTTTTTAGGTAATTTTAGTATTTTAATAGACCAATACGTTGAAAAACTAATGAAAATGACAATAACCGACAAAATTATTAACAAAATACATTCACTGTAGGCGATGATATAAAACCAGGAAATGTGGAGTGTCCTAGAGGTTATTGGGATGCCGTACCTTGGACGAGAAAACGGATCATTTGCGTGTCTGTTTGTCTGTATTTTACATCCTTCCATCTAACGTAACTATGTTCGTCGGAGTGGTCATGTCATGATTGTATATAAATAATACAAAAGAATATGTTGAGTTGTTGTAGTAAGAAATCCAATACTGCCACACTTTCATTGAATTCCATCCAAATGTCCGACTTCACCAGTAATTGTTGTAAGATTTTTATTTCATACGAACTTTGTCCGGACAATAGTCCTTGTTTTTGTAATTATAATTTGCTTATATTTTAAAATTATCATTTTTCTAATTTTGTAAAATTTTACAATTTTCTCATAAGCTGTTTTATGGAGCTCTATTCACCTATTCTAATGGAGAGCGTTGATCTCTGCAACACTTTAATCTTAGGCAAGAGGATCGTTTCTCATTCGCATCTTTGTAATTTTGTATGTTTATTTTCCAAAACAAAACAAAACAAAACATATTATTATTCATGATCATCAACTCAGCCGGACAACGCCCACTGCTGGGCATAGGCTTCCACTAACGATCTCCACAACGATCGGTCCTGCCCTGCCCTCAGCCAGTGGCTACCCGCGACTTTCACCAGATCGTCGATCCATCTCGTTGAGGGTCTACCCACTGAACGTCGCCCGGTGCGCGGTCGCCATTCGACCATATATGTTATTATTCGCCATTCATATTATTATTAACGATTAAAAATACAAAGAAAAAGAAATCACCCAAACCGGTCAAGTCTTTCTCGAGTGATGATCTTTCATACAGGCGGCATTTGGATTTTATTCATGTAAATAGAAGATCTTATATACAGACAACACCTTGTTTGTTTTATTGTCATAAAAGTCGAACGTTTATTGTGAAAGAGTCGACCGCCACGCAGCCGCACGCCGGTCCAATAAAAGTGAAATTCGACGCGGATTTTATAAAATAAAATACTACGAACTTATGAAATTAAGCCAACTTTAAGAAACAAATTACAGAGTACGTTACAATGGTAACTATGTGGTTAGTTGGAAACTTTTATAGCAACGCACTAGCTGGTCTGACAAACGTTTAATTTGCCATTTGGTCAGAAACACATTTGAAAGTGATGAAATTGCAAAAAAAAAATATTAGGTAGACAGAGGGTCCACCCGAAACCGAAAAACATGCCAAGTGGACGAGGTAAAAAAGTTTGTGGAGGATTGGTCTACATGAACGAATACCAGCCGACAAACGAACGCATCGTCCGTATTTGGTTAAACATAATTCACTAACCCAATAATATTGTTTAAATTTGACCAAATTCCACGAAATTCAAATTAATTTATTTCGTTTTAATCTAACAATAATGTAAAACACGACTGCAAAAAAGGCAGAAAATTTGAATTTCGTGTGCTATATCGAAGGAATCACCTTACAAAATATAGAAAATGCTTTATGTGTATTGTGTTAGGGGTGGAAAAAACATGACGTGACACCGTTTCAACGCGGTTGACCTCTTTGACATGGGAAGCCCTCGACCAGTAACGGTCAACGTGGTAAAATGCCACTAGGTCTCCTAAGTTACATTGAAAGATCTGCTATAAGTCAGAAATTAGTAGGTATGTTAGCCCCACTTTTCGTAAAACACTTGTACCATTTTTTTACTTATTAATGCTTGACTTATATTCAGTGACTATGTTGTTTGTAAAGCTACTGCTTATTTAAATTCCCACACTCTTAACTTTAACTTGAACGCAAACACATTATGATCGGACGTGAAAATATTTATTCGTGGGTGAAAACAAGAAAATCAAATTAAACTTCAATTTGAGTGAACGCGTTCACGATTCCGAGAGCGAATTGCAGGCAGTTATTTACATAAGCGTTCATTTTAACAGATTTCCATAGAAAGTGTCGCGGTTCCGACGTCAAATAGCCTTCGACGGTCGTTAGTTGAGTTACGTTTGGTTAGAGAATCGACACATACTTCTGATATAATTTAAAACAAATTTAATTCGTAGCTATGTATTTTGAACACTTAACTATGAAGTACGTTAGAGATATGCTCGTAAAGAGAGCGGTGGACCACTTACAGCGGATAGTCCGTTTACTTGTTTGTCGGCGGCTTAAAAAAATCTAAGATATATTTAAAACAGAAGCAGAATTAGTTTTCACTTAAAACGGCATTTTAGATGAGCGGCAAAGCGTTTTGACGCGACTTGTTACGGAAATATCAAAAAGTATGTATCTGTGCTTATACTTAACCTACGTTGTTACGTAGATCGGTTTGCGACAAGACGCGACGCGATTTAAATGTTGGAGGACCAAGGTATAAAAGTGGTAGAGGTAGAACATTTGACCATCCGTCTCTCAGATGAGATTCGAGAGAAAATCCTATGCGCACCTCTAATTTTTCAAATAACATGCGTATTCAAATTAAATATAACTTGCATCGCTGAAGAAAAACTTGTAAAAACCTGCACACCCGAAAGTTCTACATAACGTTTTCAAACGTGTGTGAAATCTGCCAACCCGCACCTGAGCGGAGGAGAGCCTTGCCCAATCTCATTGTGAGAAGGCACCCGAGCCCAGCAATGGGACAATTATCGGTTTCGATAATGGTGAAGTGTTTAAATATAAATCGCCTAGCAGCAGCGCAGTATAATTAAGCGTGGTAAGCAATGAACTGAGATCGCGTCAATCGGATAGAACAAACGTTGCATGTACAAATTGCGTTATTTAGGTCGCATCGCGTCGCGTCGCCCAATTCCGTCGCTCATCTAGGACAACGACCAAGAGATAGTCAAGACCACTCGTACTCACGGTAACGGAGTGTAAAGGGCTGGTTAAACGGTGATTTAGACAAGGAAACAGTAAGAAATATTAATTGAGTCAGTTGATCAACACGAATGATAACAACATTTATAGCCTTGGAAATACGTAAACGTCACGTATTGTGCTTTTTTACAAGTACAGTAAACATATAGATGATCAGACTGACTGAAGCGATATGTGTAACAAAAAATGGAAATTATTTATTTAAATACACTCGGTAAAGATGTTGGCGATTAGTATATCAATTTTGTCTGTGTCTATTTACTGGCGACCCGATTCGATATCATTTCGGACCAGGAATTAATTAAATATGCACTGGATATATAGCCTACTTCCGTCTGGTATAATGTACCTTTCAAACGGTAAAAGAATTTTTCAAACAGGTGCCGTGGTTTCGAGTTACTTGCCCCATATACAAAAACTCACAAAGTTCGGATACTCGTAAGTCCATTCAATAAAATGGTGTTTTCTTTTAATGTATTTAAAAATCGTTACAAAATAATACTTTTCGGTTATACTTCTACAAAAATATAACGTATAGCTCACTCTTTGTCGTGTGCGAATGAATACGTATTACAATTAGTGTATAGCCCTATCTGTCTAAGACCAAAGATATCAATTGCCACGATCAAAATTTTTTTTACGTAACATCACTTAATACTTGATAACAATCCCACCCGACGGTAAGTGGTGATGAAGTCTAAGATGTTGAACGCACTGACTTATAAAAGTATCAACATAACATCTACGGCATTCAACGAGGCACTAAGCTAGCCCCAGCGCCGATATGAAATGACGGCAAAGTGTGAGGTTGCCTCGTATCTACTAATACATTTTCACTAAAACACGTTCGCTTCACGCCTGTCATTCGAGTTTCTTGCCGTTAGGGGATCGCGTCTCGCGGCAAATTACATTGCAATGCTCGTATAAATTGTAACATATCAAATCAATCTTCGAAGCGGTCACTGCCTGACCGACAAAAGCGGGTAACTTGATGCTGAGTGACCACCGTCGCTCATGGACATTGATAATGTCAGGATGACCACGATTGCGTCGCCAGCCGGACCCGGTTTTTGGTCGCTTCGTATAACTATGAAATACCGCTGATGGTAGTCCAATCCGCAATCCAAGTACCGTAGACGGGCGCCAGACAGTGACAGAGTTAAACAACTTTGGACCCGGACGGTAGATGGATGGGTGTTGGTAGTGCTTCCCCACGCCCTGAAGACCACGTTTCAACCGGTCAATCCTGATTGTTATGCTCAGAGAGCAATCGTGTAACACGGTCAGAGAAGTTCGCGGCTTAATAATGACCGACATTTGTTCGCCACGAAACGTCCCACATATCCGCACGCACTTGCGCAATGTGGTGGATTAAGTCCAAGCCTTGTCGATTACGAGGAGATATCTCTGTAGTGTGCCGTTAATGAGCGAGATAATCCTATAGGTTCGTTTTAAAAAAACATCATTCGGCTATTATTAAATTAATTAGTCGTCGGCGATGCTACTTTGAAAAGGATCTCACTCAGACTTTAATAATAATAGCTGGCATCCGCATACAATTAATAATTACTATTTACGGAAACTGTAACGTTTCCTTAACGCGATTTATACTAATAATAACACTGTACCCGAACCAAATTCGAATTTTTTTTTTACTTACACAAAAATGAGTTAATAATTGACAACAACCCCACCTGATGGTAAGTAGCGATGAAGTCTGAGATGTTGAGCTGATTCGTAATATTTTTTTTTAAATTACAAGCATAATGTAGATGAACTTAATTATCGATATGAACATAAATTCCCATTGTCTGTTAATTTTACACGTGGAAGCCTCCGGAACAAAAGTGGATGATGATTTACATATTTATAACTTATAATATAGGTCAACGCATCGATTACATTCCATTCCGGGTGTTGGAACTATTTTTGCAGAATAGGAAATAAATGTTAGAATAAAAGTTTTGTTAAGACACTAGTATTTCTGAATATGAGTTTTGTTACATGTTACACATAGTACACACCAAGTAGTATAATTCTTTTTTTATATTTAATTCAATATATTTTCCTATTCATTTGTTTAGGAAAACTAACTCCTACCGCGGTATAATGGTGTAAATAACTATTTTGTTTTTTTATGCGAAATAAATTGAAATATTTTTAAATTGGTTTCTCAAAGTTATTTTGGTTTTCAATAACGTGGTATTATAGATACGAAATATAAATTCATATCAGCTTTCAATAGTCCGGCTAGCTCAGTCGGTAGAGGATGAGACTCTTAATCTCAGGGTCGTGGGTTCGAGCCCCACGTTGGGCGGTCAACTGTTTTTTCATTATTTATTAAAATTTTCATAAAGGTTTCAATTCTTTTTTATCAATTATAATACTAGCAGCTCTCCCCAGCTTCGCACGGATGTACTTTATCAATAGTTTCCGCAGCGTATGCTATGAAAGAATTTTTTAAAACAAATTTTTTACACCTTGGTTCACGTTACTGAAAATTTTGTAAGGATCCCTTATTTTTTTCTAGTTATAAATATGGCCTATGTTACTCAGAAGTTTTAATATCGGTGAAGTAGTTTTGAGTTCATTCGTTAAAAACATACAAAAATACAAAGCTTTCCTCTTTGTAATATTAGTATAGTAGTAATATTCACGACAATATTTTACTTGAGCGATACGTGAAATTTGAACTTGTTGTTTTTTTCTGTTTATAAGTAAGTTATAGATAACATACCATTAACTCTAACTTAGTTAATAAATTTAATAAATATGAAGAAAGAAATATGATGTTGCTTCACAACACAATATAATAAAATAACTATATAATTAGTGTGCGGTTAAAAAAAAACCACTCACATTTTAAAATACAGAACACTGACAAAAACAATAAAAAGTAAACCACACATGATATGGTAATATCAACTCTATTCTAATGTCCTAAGGTGGTATATATCTTGGTCGTCCGGTCCGCGTTCACACCATATGGTGACCGATGGGAAACGCTGCCTGTACTGCAGTGGCCATATGTTAACAGCATACGGTGCTGTGGTTATATTACGTATTGGACATTTAGCCGGTTTCATCTCAATATTTTCGACAACGGACAACGAACACTGGCGTAAGTATCAGTGAATGATTGTGGATACTTTTTTTTCCCGTAGCACTCATGTCGCTTCAGAAAACTTAACCCAGTACGTCTTGCTTTTTATTAAAGTCAACATTTCGTTAAGCACTCTGTTCAACTATCCACATTAACTTATAATTCATACGACGCTGGAAATCTAAATCTGTTCAATTATTTGATATTTATTTATACATGAACACAGGTACACACAGACAAAAAAAATATATTTTTGGCCTCTATCGTTGACAGTTTAGCGATTCGATGACAAATTAATTAGTATGAGCATGTGTATCATACATTATAATTTGTATAAAAAAATTAATTCATTCAAAACAATTCCCGATCACAGTACAATATTAGGTGGGATAATGATGACAATAATAATAATAATAATAATAATAATAATGATAGTTTGGATTGTAACATAAAGAACTATACATTTGACCAGTCGGAACGCGCAAAAATAGATTAGGTAAAATGTTTAAATTAAACACTTAAATACGAACAGACAGACATAAGACCTCGCTATTAACACAAACATCGAATAACTGTTCACGGCCCATTTCCCCTCTAGTCAAAACATCTTAAGTGCAAGGGGCTCCGACGCCCTGGTCTGGCACGAGCGCGAGGCTGGGGTGGCAACTCCCCGTGGGTATGGGGGAATTTAGATACGCGATGTATGAGCATGAGTTTGGATGTATATTGTACAGAGTTAGGCCTCTGCAATTAAGTTTAATGTGTCGTTATGACATGTTAGTGTACAGTGAAATAACGTACGCCGGGTCCATCGACAATCAAATAGGACGAAGCCGAACTGGACATATTGTGTGATGCATCTCTGTCTATACAAATAACATATATTTCTACAGTACTAAGAAAACTAACGAGGTGAAAGGTGAAAACATTTTTCGAATTATATAAGCTATGATATCTATGTACACAAAATGTTGTCTGTCTGTAATGCTATTGAGCAAAACTACAAAAAAATACTTTAAAACACGTAGAAGAAAAAAAATACCTAAAAGAATCGCCTGAAAAATAACAATGTGGGTTGCGCGTATGCTTTGTAAACCTAACGCTTGTTTCCCGAATCAACTTACAGTATAATTTTTTTTCTTCGTCCAGTTTGCGTCATAAAACGTCGGAGCGGTGAAGCGAGTATTTTGCTCTCTCTCCCGCTCACGGGCGTTATGGGCGGGCATAGTGATGCGCATTATTGTTGTTCGATAAGCGTTATCGTATTTAGTTTTGTCATTATGTGGAATTGTGATAAAAATGAAAGGAAAATAGATAAAACAATGTATTTATTAAAATAAGAATAATAATGATTTAAAATAAATTATTAATTGGATATGTATGTATAAAAAACTATAAGTCCAAAAGTTTAGAATGTAACAAGTTATATTAAAAATAAATATAAATACTTATATCTAAGTTTAAATTGAACAGTAAAAAAGATAATAATGATAGTAAGTTATATCTAAAATTAAATGTAAAAGTATTTACATTCAAATTCTACATCGGAGTCATCGCCATCCACATGAATTACGAATTCTTCCACCAGATGAGATTTCTTCAAGTCTTCATTTTGGAGTTTTTCTGCATGCTTCACACAATCTTCCCAGTTCTTTTGCGAAACGTTCGAAATTGCTTCATGTAGTGACACTTCAACATCTGTAATTTTAAAAGTGCACCTCCGCCGTGCACCTGCCTTCGATGACTCATTTGTTTTTATCGATAATGGCGTTGCACCCGCGCAACATGCTCACCACCCTAGCCGGCTTATCTATTACGACTCAAACTGCACGGAGAAAAAAATTATACTATAGTGTGAAAACTTACTATTGGTATTTATTTACGTTTATGGGGATAGATTCAGGTATTCGCGACACATTACATCCTAGAGTGGAGTCTATTAATACATCATCAGTACAAATTACTCCACAACCGTAATACTTGTATTTTATATAGTGTATAAGTTAAAGAAAATAACTTTTTGTATTAATTACTAACCATAACGCTAAAACTAACTGGCCATTGTAGTTTTATAAAAAAAGTATACATATATATTTTTTTAATTAAGAATATCTATATGTATATGTATTTCTTTTGGTGTACAATAAATTGTATTGTATTGTCTACAATAGGTTTTTCTACTTCAGTGAATTAAATAGAAACATATTCATTCATAGACTAGTGAGTCTAACATAATACTTAAGAATAACTTTGTAATGGATATTAAGTCTTAAACTGAATAAATATTTTCTATTATATTCTATTCATTCATTGTAATAGCTGCAGCCAGCCTATCAAAATTTTATTTACTGCCCTCTTAATATAACGTCCATATTAATTCTAAAAAGTAACCTAGATTATGACCCACATTATAGATTAATAATATGTTATATCCTCTAACTCCGTTTAGTGATTTTAGTGTGATCCGTGGTCATGTAGACGGACAGACACAAATATTCCATAAAGAATGGTTTTGAACTCTATGTGGATAAAAAACCTTACCCATATTAAAATTCCAAATTATATTTAATACACAGATTGGGCTAAAATACAATTTTATAATCGGTATGTATTTATTGTTATACTATTGTTTTCTAGTAATACTCATACTGCTGTCATATATATGTATAATATATATACTGACCTTTCTGGTACACAGGTCTCACGTAAGGGACAGAATAGGTCCCAAGAGGATATACAACGATATGCAATATTCTATACAAAGTTTTAAAGACAGCTGAATGTTCGATGCTTTGATTTAGTTTTTAAAGATTATAAGATATACTTCAGGGATGTAAGACATTCCTTCCACCCTTTAATCCAAGCCAACCTCCCTTGCTAGAAGTAACTTGCTGGACAACTCGAGTTATGGAGGTCGTTTAAAGCGGATATGTGGGCCCTTAATATTCGCAAACACTCACTTTTACAATTAACCGACTGAGCTCCATATACCTAGTCCTGTAAGACGTGCAACAATACACTTTCTTTTTTAGATTATATCTGTATCTTGTGTACACATAGCATCTACCACCGATAATATTCTCCTTGAAAAATAGTCCCAGGAATATTCATAGCCAAAAGCTATTGTCCTCAGAAAGTTTAATGGCTTACTCATGACGTCATCGGACGTCAGACTGGCGCGACCTTTTGGCGTCTGATAGCCGAAATATTCGAGACAACACCAGACCGTGAACCTTATTGCTAACATAATACATACCGCACAATGGATTTTGTAGTTACTTAATTCGATAATAAATACCGATTAAATGTATGTATATTCATCTGATTAAAGCATGTTTGCTAACATATTTTTGAAGCAAAACTTTACCACTAACGATCGGCACGCAACTGAAGCGAAGAAAATTCACCACCATCACCTTCGTTCCACTACAGCTGAATATTGTCTGTCATACAACATACACACACAGATTTGCTTTCATATACGCGTTTGGTTCAAATTTACGTATACTAAAAAACTGTCAACAGTGTGAATCAGAAATCGTTATAGCGCCTTTTATTATTAATTTCTGAACAACATTGCTATCAATATTAAAAGCCGCACATTGTGGCCCTAATCCGCGCTTACTTTTTATATATATATTGTTACGAAGCTTCTCGAAGTCGGCAGGCTTGCGAAGTCTCTAGAAGGGTGGCCAACCGTTACGGAGAGGCAAACAATAGAGGCAATAAAAGAGAAACCCAGGTAGTAATAAAAAACTACCTGGGTCACTCCAGGCCAATCTGGCCCGTATGCCTCAAGCAAAAGGGGCGAGATTAGCATAGACGAGGGCCGAAATGGGGTTGTTACCTGACCCGCTATTGTTATGTCGATTTCCGGGAATTCCTGTGGTTGTTGTCTACTTCAACAAAGGGCGTGGAAGGATCTGGAAGCCCGGAAATCGATATAAATAGCGGGCAGGGTCGGCCACAAGGCATTCGGTCTCCGGATACGAAGTGAAGAGTTCTCTCCCTACGAAGCGGATACCTGCGATCTCCGAGTATAACTGTGATTGTGAAGTGTGTGTGAAGTAGAATAAAGTCTCTGCGTAACTATTGTGGCATTTTTTTCGAGCCTACGGATCCTGACACGTAACAATTGGTGACAGAAGCGGAATGCCTGTTGTACCGCAGAGTGAAGACGGGGTACGTACGCGACGGCAGACAGCAGTGGATGCTACGCGTATGGAGTCGCCTGGGCGGGACCGTGCTGGAAGAGAGGCCACCGTTGGACCTACGGCTACGGCCACTGAAACCAGCACACCTACGCCGACGCTCGCTGCGTCAGTACCGGCTACTTCGAGTGGATTCGATATGGCAACTTTATTAACAGCAATGGAAGCCATGCTGGAGAGGAAGCTGGAGAATAAAATGGAAAACCAGCGTGAAGCGATGCAAACTATGTTGGAGAGCAAGATGGAGAGTCAACGCGAGGCCATACAGGTGGGCCTTGGAGCAATAGATGTGAAGTTGGAAGGGTTTCAGGGAGCCCTAAATATCGTCAAGGAAGATGTGGAATGGGTGAAGATGCGTACCACCGAACATGACTCAATCCTTAAGGCCCACGAAAGGAAGATTGAGGACTTGGACAACAAGCTACAAAAAGTCAAGGCTTTGGGCACGGTTACTTCTGTAACTGCTGGAGCACCTAAATTTCAAGTCCCAGCCTTCGACGGCACTACCTCATGGACGGCATTCTGGCACCAGTTTGAGGTAGTAGCTAAAGGAAATGATTGGGAAGATGAGCACTCGCTCGCGGCACTGACCCTAGCCCTTCGAGGAGAAGCCTTACTGGTCCTTGAGAATATACCAGCTGATCGACGTACGTTGGAGTCACTATTTAAGGCATTGGAAGCTCGCTATGGAGACAAACATTTTGAGCACGTATATCGTGCGCAGCTCAAAGACCGCGCTCAGAAGTCGAGTGAAAGCCTACAGCAATGGGCTACGGAAATTGAACGCCTAGTACGCCGAGCCTACGCATCGAGTTCTACTCCAGTAGATGACAAAGTGCTGGAGGCGTTTGTTAGCGGCATAAGGGACCCAGAAGTGAGAGCAACGGTGCGCCTGGGCCATCATACAACTACAGAGGCCGCTTTAGCACATGCCCTGGAGGTGGAGGCAGTCCGTGGCGACTACAAAAACTATACAGTGCGCGAAGTTGTGGCAACGATCCAACCTCGTACTGGACCTATCTGCTACGGATGTGGTGAACGGGGCCATATTAGAATCAACTGCCGAACACAAAAACGAACGAGAACGGTGTCGACGGCTACTCAGGTCGACACCCAGGAATCGTTAAAGGACTCAAGGGCTATGGGGCGAGCACCAGCTGGATTTCGTCAAGCCTCCACCTTACGAGTATCACAGGCTTGTGATGGAAACAGTCTAGTAACATTAGGAGAGATAAATGGTAAACCCTGTCGCTTTACTATCGATACAGGGGCATCGAAATCCATTGTGCGACCAGAACTCCTGAAGCGAACCATCATGTGGGAAAATGCACGTCCGTTCTACAACCTACAGACAGCAACAGGCCAGCCAGTGACCGTCCTAGGAGTAACAGAAGTCACACTGAAACTGGGAGATAGCATCTACATGCAGCCCGTTTTGGTAGCCAATATAACCGACGACTGCATCATCGGACTGGATTTTCTACGTACACATCAATGCTTGGTTGATGTTGCGCGAGGAGTTTTAAGCTTCCCGGATCAAGAAGTCTTTTTGGAGGGTGCGTCTGCAATGGCAGTGCATTGCTTAAGAACAGTAAAGCTAGCACCCAAATCGGAAACGCTAGTCAACGTTAAGTTTCCAGGGAAGATGACACCAAATCGATGTGTTATAGTGGAAGACTATGGAGATCACCCCAGTTGGATCACGGCAAGGACATTACTAATGACTAAACCAAACGCCAAGGTGAAGATCATCAAACTCAGTAGCACACCGATACATCTCACAAGAAACACGATTAACGGACGTTGTGAACCTGTCGACAGCATTCGGAAGATACAAGAGGGCACTGGAAAAACCGAATCAACGGACCATATCACCTCGTTGCTGGAAGCAATGAAGCAAAACTTGACTACTGAGGAATACACAGAAGCAACAAGACTGTTGAAAAATTATAAGGACATCTTCACCGCAGGAGATAGCAACCTAGAAAGAACGAATCTTGTCACTCACCCAATTGATACTGGTGCTACCGTACCGATCAAGCAGAGACCAAGACGTGTACCATTGGCAAAGGAAAAGGAAGTATCTGAGATGATCCAGGATATGGTGCGCAGTAAGGTTATAGAACCATCGACTAGCCCATGGTGTTCACCTGTGGTACTCGTGAAAAAGAAAGACGGCAGCACCAGATTCTGTGTGGACTACAGAATGCTCAATGATGTGACCAAAAAGGATAGCTATCCTTTGCCCCGGATTGACGACACACTGGACATGCTTGGAGGCATGAAATGGTTTTCGACGATAGACCTGAAAAGTGGTTACTGGCAGGTGGAACTTCGGCCAGAAGACCGCTTTTACCACTGGCAATGGACATGGTTTATGGCAGTTCTGTGTTATGCCTTTTGGTCTGTGCAACGCTCCTGCCACTTTTGAGCGCCTCATGGAGCGAGATTGGTAGGACTTTTAGGAGATGCATGTCTAGTGTATCTCGATGACGTGATAGTCATGGGACGCCACCTCAAGGAACACCAACGAAATCTGGAGAAGGTATTCAAAAGATTCCGTGAGGCGAACCTGAAACTTAATCCGAAGAAATGTGAGTTTTTCAAGAAAGAAGTAGCATTCTTGGGACACGTCATATCGGATGAAGGTGTTCGAACTGATCCGGATAAGATAAAAGCTGTTCAAGAATGGCCGACACCGAAGAACAAAACAGACGTGAGAGCGTTCTTAGGCCTGTGTGCCTATTACCGGCGATTTGTGAAGAACTTCTCCGAGATAGCCAGGCCATTGCATCGACTCACGGAGGATAAGAGGAGCTTCAGTTGGGATTTAGATTGCGAACTTGCGTTTGTTCGCCTTAAGGAACTTTTATGCTCGGCCCCGATTCTGGGTTACCCCAGAAGAGAAGGACGCTTTATAGTGGACACGGATGCTAGCAATACCGGAATTGGAGGGGTATTGTCGCAGGATCAAGACGGTAAACAAGTGGTTATCGCATACTCAGCAAGTTCTTATCGAAGCCTGAAAGGAATTATTGTGTCACTCGACGTGAACTTCTAGCTGTAGTGAAGAGTCTTCAGCACTTCAACAAGTACTTGCTGGGTCGCGAGTTCACGATCCGCACCGACCATGCCGCTTTGAGATGGCTGCTTCAATTCAAGAACCCTGAAGGCCAGGTTGCGAGATGGATTGAACTGCTTCAAGAGTTCAACTTTGTAATAGAACATCGCAACGGAAGAGTTCACTCAAATGCAGACGCTCTATCACGACGGCCATGCTCCGAAGATTGTCGACATTGTTTGAAGCATGAATCGAAAGAAGTGAAAGACGAGGTTAAGGTCATAAGGACACAAGAGCTGGATGAGTCTTGGAGTAAGGAACAAATAAGTCAAGCTCAGAAGGAAGACAAAGACCTCAACCTCATCATTCAGTGGAAAATTAGGGGACAAAGACCACTTTGGAGTGACATCTCAGCAGCAAGTGCGATCACCAAAGCTTACATCTCATCTTAGAGGGTGAAGTGTTATACAGAAGATGGGAGTCACCGAACGGGAAGGACCAAACTCTACAGATGGTTATCCCCAGGAGTAAGGTGGCCACGTTATTGCGACTGGTGCACGACGGTACATCCGGTGGACACCTCGGCGTTAAGAAAACCCTTGTGAAATTACGGGAGCGTTTCTATTGGGTGCGATGCCGGGAAGACGTCGAAGATTGGTGCCGAAGATGTGCGGCTTGTGCGTCCGTAAAAGGACCTCGGACTAGATCCAAGGGAAAGCTGCAGTTATACAACGTTGGAGCTCCCTGGGAAAGGATCGCCATAGACGTCGCTGGACCATTCCCCAGAACTGAAGATGGAAATCGATTCATCGTAGTAGCTCAAGACTACTTTAGTAAATGGCCAGAAGTATTTGCAACCCCAAATCAAGAGGCGAAGACAGTGGCCAAAAAGCTCGTCGACGAGGTTCTTTGCCGATTCGGGGTACCGTTGGAGTTGCACAGCGATCAAGGCAGGAACTTCGAGTCCACATTATTCCAGGAGATGTGTACCCTCCTAGGAATTAACAAGACCCTACCACACCTGCACATCCTCAATCAGACGGAATGGTCGAGAGATTCAACCAAACATTGGAGAATCACTTGGCCAAGGTCGTTGAGGATCATCAGCAAGATTGGGATCGGTACATACGACTATTCCTCATGTCATATCGCTCTGCAGTCTATGAATCCACTGGGTTTACTCCGGCTAAAGTTAACTTCGGCAGAGAAATGTGTCTGCCTTTAGACCTACTGACTGGTACTCCGCCTGATGCCCCCAAACTAATTGTTGAATACATCGCAGATATACAAAAGAGATTGGACGAGACACATGAACTCGTGCGGGAATGCTTGAAAACCAGCGAGAGTGAAAACCCGTTACGATCGCGACGCACGGCCACACGGTTTCAAGGAAGGAGACTTCGTATGGTTACACAACCCACTTAGGAGAAAGGGGAAGTCTCCGAAACTACAAGCACGGAAGGAAGGGCCGTATACAGTAGTCACAAGGATTAACGACGTGACCTACCGGATCAAGCAGGGAGATAGGAGAAAACCCAAGATCGTCCACATAGACAGGCTGGCACCGTGTCATAAAGCAAATAATGTTCGGGACGAACATAATTAAGAGGGGGGCAGTGTTACGAAGCTTCTCGAAGTCGGCAGGCTTGCGAAGTCGCTAGAAGGGTGGCCGACCGTTACGGAGAGGCAAACAATAGAGGCAATAAAAGAGAAACCCAGGTAGTAATAAAAAACTACCTGGGTCACTCCAGGCCAATCTGGCCCGTATGCCTCAAGCAAAAGGGGCGAGATTAGCATAGACGAGGGCCGAAATGGGGTTGTTACCTGACCCGCTATTGTTATGTCGATTTCCGGGAATTCCTGTGGTTGTTGTCTACTTCAACAAAGGGCGGGGAAGGATCTGGAAGCCCGGAAATCGATATAAATAGCGGGCAGGATCGGCCACAAGGCATTCGGTCTCCGGATACGAAGTGAAGAGTTCTGTCCCTACGAAGCGGATACCTGCGATCTCCGAGTATAACTGTGATTGTGAAGTAGAATAAACTCTCTGCGTAACTATTGTGGCATTTTTTTCGAGCCTACGGATCCTGACACGTAACAATATTTTACATATTATAATTATTGAATTCTTCTATATGTCATTGAACTCCTAAACGACTAGACCACTTTTGATGAAAAGGATTCCTGGATAGTTTAGATTCACAATTGGACCCGGTAGTAGGTGGCGCTAGGATCGGGTTCCAGAAAAATATAATTTTTTTATTGCAGGTCGTTTGCCGTGTCCGCTAGAATTACATATATATTTTTAAATCGTTCCATCTACTCATCATTTAAGTACTCGTATAATGTAACATTACAAACTCATACGTGCCCAAACATAAGCTAGTGAGCGGTCCGCTGCAATACAGATACACAATAAATAGCTGTTAATCAATTACCGATTGCGCCCAACGTTGCTCCTTGACAACACTACCGACACCGACCGTTCACTGGACTATAAATGATTCGAATAAAAGAAACTTCTATCGATAAAACTCAAATAATATATAACATAAGTAACACAAATATTACATGAATATAAGCGACAGCTTAATTAATAACGTAAACCATTATAAAAAGTATTTTTTTTTCTATCGTATTAAAATCGATTTATCATAACTTCTATATAGATTATTCTTTAAGTCACTTTAAAATGTAATGTTACAACATCTTCACCATTCCAATGCTTTTCTACGAATTTCCTAAAACCATTTATTCTCTGACTCATAATTTTCAGGAACTACTGCACAAGTGAACGCTCTCGTTTGCAACGATTCGCTATAGATCTGTCTGGATCGTTCCGTCTGTTAGTACATTGGGAGTTGGGAGTCGAACTCGACTTTAGACTCGTCGCATTAGCGAGACAGTGTAATGAACTCGGAATAAATGGAAAACGGTGCTAAGCGCCAATTGATTGTATCCATTAAGCCTTGATGACGGCGGTACATACTCGTGACGGATTTTTTAAACTACTTAGCTAGCCATCTAGATTCGGTTGCAGTATCAATTATAAGCGGTTTTACCGGGTCCTTCCTGGCCGGTATCGTATCGGTAACGGCTCTGATGTAGCATATACTCATGAGCGGTGATGTCCACTGAACCAATGATGGATTGCAGTAAACGAATTACAATGACTTGTACATATGTACTTTTCCTAAATATATCATTAGAACGTGTACCTATTGAAGTTACTTTCAACATCTATTTACGAGTACTTTATCTACTCTATAAATGTCTTTGAAGTTGCCTAGTGGTGTATATCCACATAAGCAATCCAAACTCGGTTCCTGTCATAAATATTTCCGACCCTCCTCCCTATCAAATATTTGTTTGAGCATTTTATAATAAAGAGAAATTCCTATATGTATATACAACACACGAGAGAGTATTCGCTCTTTATAAGAAAATACTACTATATAAGTACACCTTGTAATCGATATAGAAGCAAAAAAAAAATACATTTTAAGTATTTTTGTCCTGTCAATCTCTATGTACCGAACTCGAACAGATGAACGCGGATGATACCGGCCAAATTTGCAACTTGCATTATGTGTATACTGATCCCTCTAGTGCACCAACTATGCTCCGTAATGAGCGCCTTTTGGGTCTTAGCCAACCCGAAATCGTCTTCGGGTCGCATAAAGCACAATTCGTACACGGGAAGAGCAGCGGAGCGCACGCGGCATAACTGAGCACAAAACTCCGCGGCACACAGACAAAGAATGCAAATAAAAATCTACTAGGAAATGAGAAACAAAAGAAAGAAAATGAAAATACCTGCAATCGTAAACTGTGCATTTCCACGGTCAGCAGTAAGCGTTAAACGATTAAAATCATATGAGAATACAGTGATTGTTACGTAGACCAGTGTTCGCATAGAGAAATTCTACCATACTCATTAATTAACGTTCTGTATCCATTTTTTTTAACACTAAATCTCGTTAATAAATCGCTACCAAAAAACGAAATCGGCTGATAAACACAGGAAAAACTACTGAACTGTTTCGTCTTTACAAATATATGTGTGCTATGCTAGCTGGAGCCCGGTGCGCTTAGTTGCACCATACGTATATATATACAAATTATATATATATACAAAATTACATATCAATATGGTTCAAAAGATAAAAATTATTTCCACCAGCTCCACCTATCCGTCACTGACGTAACTATGTCGTCGGAGTGGTCATGTCGCCCTTTATATGTATGCAAAGTTTCATATCAATCGGTCTAACGGTTCTCGAGTTGTATTTGAACATACATACGCACGTACATTCTCTTTTATATACATAGATGATAATATTTGTAATAAGTAGGAAATAGGAAATTTTGGAGACCTGAGCCTATGCCCCAGATTATTTTTGTTGGAGGTCGCTAGACTCTGTACCACACGGTTTCATTTCATCGATGACATCGATACCAGTGGATGGTGGTAAAGTGAGCACCAAATAAACGTATGCCTTTAAAATTCAACGTTGAAATGACGTCGATGATGCTACTATACATGTCCTTCGCTGTGATATTAAACAAAATTGCCATATTCTTAAGGTGATTTTTCTTGGCTATTAAATAAAAAAAAACTGTAGGGTTACCACTGTCAAAAGCAACTCTGTTTTAACAACCTGCAGAAGTATTTATGTAAGTATGATTGCTGTTTCGAATTAATTGTATCTTTTGGAAATTATCAGCAAATCGCTTATTGCCAACTCGCGCCCAGTCAGACAGACCAGTATAACAGTAATACGAAACAGCGCAAAAACAAAAACTGGCACAATAATCACGCAATGCGGTGCAGATGTAACCAACCACCTTGACCTGGAAACTTGACGCATTGCGACTGCGTCCCGATTACTGTGGCCCATGCTGTTCCAACGACGCCAATACAATCCACGGAAATGTACAGTTAACATCGTAAGGATTCTTTCATAACACACCAACACACATAACAAATTAATCCATTGTACCATTTGCGTAGTAAAATCTAATAAAAATCTTTTTTAAAACCACTGTTTTTATATAACTACGAGCAGAAACAAACAGTGTATTAAAGATTAAACTAAACGCACATCTCATACGAGAAAAAACGCACTTATAAGGTGCTACAGGAGCAAGGCGTCCATGGTTGCATCCCTCTCATGCTTTTCTAATTACCAGATGCTTCATGCGAGCAAACAGTAAAAGTCACGTGCAAAGTGAATTTTTTTTTAAACGTTTACACACTCACACCCCCGCACTAATTCCCTGTGTTTTGGGTGGCATGGACGTACACAAATATGACATTGCAAACACCCATGACCCGAGAACAAACATGCATTTGTTACATAAATGTCCGAATCGGCCGGAATCAGACCCGGGCCCGTCGCTCGGCAAGCAAGGTCACTACCAACTGGGCTATGGGGTCGTCAAATTGCCAAGAAACCCACTTGTAAGCTCGTGTCATTCCATCAAAATTTGCTTCGTACACTAAAGATATATGTATTAATAAAAGAACGAAAAAAAAACGGAAACAAGAACTTTAATTATAAAGTAATATTAAAGATATTATATATTTGTTATTGTTGTATATTTAGATAATTGAAAAGTAATTTGATCATCTGTTTCTATATGAAGGAAAGTACAAAGTCCAGTTGGAGAAAAAACAAAAATTGAGATACCAAACAGAAAATATTAAAGATTATTATATCGGTTGATTTTGTTGTAAGCACCATGGGTACTTGTAGGATATCCTCATGTCAGATCATCATTATTTATGGGGTATTTCTTCAGTTTTACCAAATGTAGAAACAACAATCACATTTTGGCTCAAGGCGGCAAACTAATAAAAAAACTTAACAGAAAACCATGAATGATTTAAGCCGTGCAAGTAGTGCCGTGAGGAGTGCCATCACGCTGGTCTTCAGCTGTCAGCTGTCCAGCGCTGTCAGTATGGAGAACAGTTGACACGACTCTGGTTTTCAGCTCCAGCGCTGTCAGTATGGAGAACAGTTGACACGACGCTGGTTTTCAGCTCCAGCGCCGTCAGTATGGAGAACAGTTGACACGACGCTGGTTTTCAGCTCCAGCGCTGTCAGTATGGAGAACAGTTGACACGACGCTGGTTTTCAGCTCCAGCACTGTCAGTATGGAGAACAGTTGACACGTATCATTGAGGTTTGTGCGCTATTCGTTAATGTGGTACCGTTTCGTATTTCCGTAGTCATTAGCAGCCGCGGGCGCTTCGGCACTGGTTCGCCGAGCGTCAGATTTCAGGTCAAGGTAACACGCCAATTACAACCGGTTCCAATATTCGATCTTCAACTACTTTTATCTACACAGCCAGCGCCGGATTTAGATGAAAACAGACCCTAGGCTATTCCACTTATGAGGCCCTTTCAAACGTTTTTTTACACACAACAATATTTTCTATAGCAATCGGTGAACGTATGAACTTTGGTGGAATCTATTATATACAAACGAACAGACCCAATGAGCCGAACGCTTTGATTTTAACCAACACATTTTTAATTGTTGTTTATTGGTCATATGCCTAGAATTTCTCCTTATTTTCGGTTCAGTGTTTTGGTGTACATTGTTTTTAGTATAGTGTAATTTTAATTTTGCTAACAATTCGAATGTAGACTTCTCTTGATCTTGAGGCCTTGAGCTGAAGCCTAGTTAGCCTATAGGCAAATTCGGCCATGTATACAGCTATTCTACCGAGGAACACTTTGTGAAACTGTAGTTTCCCACTGCGAAACAATTGTAAAGTAAGCAACTGCCGAGCGAGATCGTTCAATTCTACATAGGACAATTTAGCGAGCCAATGGAAATAATAATCTAGGTTCTTTAGATTAATAGCTTTAAAAGAATTTATTTCAGGGCTGCGAGCTGTGAGGATTCAGATCTTGGTCTCAAAGTCAGTTATGTTACCCGAGAATACAGTAGGCTGTTTTAAACGTTATCGTTCCTCATAATAAAGACAAAGCGGAGAATTTTACATCCCCCTGAAATTCGTCCACACGTTACATCAAATACTGAAGATTCCTTTTTAAAATGATAATCCAGTTAATAGTGAACACGTCACGATAATGCTTCATGTATGTATATATGAGCTTTGAGTTTACATCGAGTGATGTCATTTCAAAATATACCACCACTGCCAGCCGTAAATGCCACACACCTTACGATAGCAAAGGGGTGGTCGTAATGAAGGGGTGACCGCTTACGTAACTGGTGAGTCACGTGACCTTTGGAGAGTACTTTACTCAGTAAGGACTTCGGTCCTGTGACAAATCGGCGAGTGCGTGAGAAAAGCTATAGTTATTGCAAGTAACACATTTTTTGGAATCGTATTCTTTATTAAATTTATAGTATGTAGTAGATTCAGAAATTAAACTATTCTTTTTTTTTGTAACAAACTTTTTCTAATAAGCAGGTGTTTGGTATCGGAGAGTACCTACCGCACCGCTAGATACGCTAGCACTTTTTGCGTTGTGCAGATGTTAGTGTGGCTGCCAGCCATCGGTAACAAATAAATTCATGGCTAATCGATTTCTAATAATTAAGCCTGTTTGAGACAGGTTAAAGATAGACATAGGCTACATATTCATTAGCCCAGGTTGTAATTCTGTTTACAGTTGTATTAATTACAAAATATAAGCTTATTAATAACGCAGTCTAACGCTATATCTTATAAGGAGGTTCAGCAAGAAAATCAGCTGCCGCGTTGCTGTTGTAAGTAGCTAACCGTAAGAAGCTGTATCCCAACACCCCGTGACAGTTATGCGCTGAACCAAAATCTGTCAAAATTGGCTACATACACATCAAAAGGTTCCAGAAATAGTAACATACATATATCAATGTTACTGTATCATTTGGTAATAACTATTTCTGATAGGTATCTATAAGTATCTCAACCACATACATGCAAACTATATCCCGACATAGCTTTGCGTGTATGCCTTACCTTAGCGTTACCTCCGATGCCCTTATGTACTAATTTTTATTCAACGACCCACAAGGCAAACTTGGTTTATTTATTATATTGAGATGAAATTACTTCGTAAAACGTGCTGATTAAGTCTGGATCAATGATATACTGACGCCGATGATTCACGAAGTCATGTGTCTCAAATTAAAAATAAATAAGGAAAAGGTTAATTCACCTTTACAACAGCGACAATTGCAAAGAAAATTATAAAATAAAAACAACAAATATAATAATAAATAACAATAATAACAAACAAAATTAATAGTAACAAAAATAAATCACCACCTCAAAGAAAAATTTAGTTAATGCAGCGTGGAAACGAAAAGGAAATTGAGGAAACACACTAGGGTCGGATAGGAAAGGGTTGTGAGTTAAGTAATAAAAAAACTTATTGCAGAACAGGGCCTGCCAGGCTACATACCTTATATAATGTTAAAATCACTTTAGGCTAGACATAGTCCAATAAAGACTAGTGACCAAAGTACTGATCGACAACGTCACTCATCGCAGGACTGACATGGTTCTCGCACTTTCTCCAAACTGACTCTTTATGTATGCTCCTCGGTCATGTACTCACGTTGCAGTCATACCAACTACATGATGTGCACAAATTAGCACAAAAGAAATTATTTCATTTATAAACATCGATGTAGCCAATCAGAATGTTGGCATTACTTAGCCACCGCAGTTCCCCATTGTCGTCACTTCTGAACACTGAGTTGACTTACCGACATAGATATAAAAAGATAGACGAGATAACTCACTATATAGTATAAAACAAAGTCGTCGTCTGTTTGTCTAAACACTATAATCTCAATAAATAATGCACGGATTTTCACATGGACTTTATCAATAGATAGAGTAAATTCATCAATATTTAAGTGCAATAAATTAAGGCACATAAGATATATATATATATAAAACACACGATAAAAGCGAATAAAAATTGTTTTTGATGTTTTTACTATTAATGAAACTAAGGATCAAATTTCTACAACTATTACATATAGATGGTAATAATACTTTTTATTGTATACACAAATAGGTAATTCACTAAAATTAGCAAATAATACACAGCAATAGACAGTTCACTCTAAAAAGGACTATCTTCTTGACAACCTTAACGAAGAAGATACAAAGAAAAAAGACTAAGAGCAAAAATTAAATGGAAATTGTAAAAGAATAATATGAAACCGTATATAATGATATACAAACATACAAACCGCTACTATGACTATATGACCAGTCTAACGTGACCGCTATTAGATGTCGGTGAACCAGATACGTTTGTGGTCGGATGCCACTTCATGAAATATCAATACCTGCGTAGTGATTATGATTCATTCGTCAGGTGGACGTTTCTTTACCTGTAAAATTTACACTGCATAGTTTGGAATGGATGATTTAAAAATATTAAACCTGTCCATGGCAAGGACGCGTCCTGATACCTTGGTGTTGGTCAATCAGTAACAGCCTCGTGGGTAGGACTTTGTGCTGACACACGAGAAGTTCAATTACAAATTTTGAACACCTGCAATTTCTATGTTATGTACGTATTAAAAATAATAATCAACTGAATCATGAATCGTTCAGTGAAGGAAAGCTTACCAGAGAATTTTCTACGATGTTCGCAAAGGTGTGTTAAAACTGTCAATCCGTATTTGCCGAACGCAATAATTTATGGCTTTTACCTGCACTCAGAATGGGTCAATATTAACTAAACATGCAGACCGATTGCAAGTTATAAAACTCCAAATACGAAGGGCATTAAAGAGAAATCCGAAACCCAGATACACAGGTGTCATAAAGTTCTCTGCTGGAGAAAGAAAAAGATAAATTGAGATTCGTTTATAACTTCCAGAATTTATTAGTATTCGCAGGATTTTAAATCGCCGTGATAAATTCTCTCACGCTAAAAAATTCCAAGTGTGCTCATCGATTGCTTCTTGCCCAGTACCTCAACTTTGACGTTCAAGATGTTAAAGATGTCATGGACAAGACTGAGTAACCAACTTAAATCTCTGTAGCAGATGCTTGAGTATGAACAGTACAGCGTCCTGTCCCTCCCATGTCTACAACTAACTATACATACAAGATTTAATAACAAATATTATTACCTGACTCAACATCGTACCTGAGGAAGCAAGGCCACTACGCACTGCGTCACAAAACCTTTTGACATCACGCGACACACTACTAACAGAGAAACCTCGTATAATTAAGTTAATTGTAATCGAACACATTCAAAAGCGAGCCATTTGTGTTATGGTGTTCGGAACCAGTTCGTAGGTAGAGGAAAGTGGAAAGCGTTGCGGTCTCGCGTTCCGGTGCTTCGGACGTGATCCGACGACTACCTTTCGGGCCTTATTCTATTTCAAGCTATTTTAAAATTTTTGAGAATCGTTAATTGTATACATGCAACATACCTAACTCTACATGTAGATTATGCTCAGAGAGTACTTACTATTCAACAATGGTAAATTCTATAAACAATCATATATTTGGGGCACTGCTCCAGTTTGCTTCATTAAGCGCACATACGATTGGTAAATCACCAAAGACATAATAACTTCGTTTTTGCCGGTATTACTGGCCGTTGGCAAAGACGCCAGCGTATGGAAGTTAAACTTTAGTCTTAGTTTTAAACTGTTTAACATTTTCAAACGCAAACATTAGCTACGTATTTCAAAATAAAGGGGGCATAAACATTGATTATATTGAGAAAAAGGTATGTATTTAGATGTCAGATTAATTTGAAATTTGCATACGTCTTATGTATGCTAAATTTTGCATACGTAGTAAATTATTGCAATATAAATGTTGTTCTACTCTAAGTCACATTTTAAACAAAATGAGATTCATGGCCGTAATAATGTTACATTTATTAAATAATGATCACAAAACTTTGTCGCTTTCAAAATTATTATTCCTGGGGATTTTCACAAAATAAATGGAATCCTCGTTATCACCTTATGAATTGATAATATTACAGTAATTTTTTGACATGACCAGAGTCATGAGTTAGTGATAAAAATGCGTAATCTAAAGATCGTAGTGATAAAAATGCGTAATCTAAAGATCGTATCAACTATTTACTTATTATATTTAAATCATATATAAATACTTATTTACTTTCCATATTTTTTGAAGTAATTTCTTAAAGTGTTAAAAAGTCACCGTGAAATGTCATCAGATAAACGTTGTTGCTTCTAAAAAAAAATTGTGTTCCTGCTTAAACCTAACAAAGGGCCAGCTTATCTCTTCCGCGTAATTGAGGGCAATTAGGGTTACGGCCGGCAGATTAAATTGAGTGTAGGACCATTGTGTCATAACTCACCACGCAAACAACAGATAATTTTATAAACAACTACTACAGTTTGCCATTGAAGAAAACATTCAAACAAGGTCGATTTATTTACAAAAGAAATAAATTTGATGTTTTTTGTTCAGATATTCTTTTTCTATAAGAAATATTGAGTGGGTAGTAATTGAGTTAGTATAAAGTGGTTAACTATTGTAGGGTTACTTACACTGCTTTTTCTTCATAATCGATACTTGGCGGTACTGTATGAGTTAAAGATTATGCTACAACACTGTCAATATTTACATTAATAAAACGCAAAGCGCAAATAATTTTTTGTTAAGACAGAATTATACTGTTTTGATTATTCCACTTGCAATGGATTGATTCAAATTTAACTAATTCACCAATAACCAACTAGTTCAACAGCCCAAAGACTGAGCGGTAGTGAATGCTTTCAGTGTTAGTTCGGCGTTTGTTCTCATCGTAGAATTGAACCATTCGATTGAGTTGAAATAAATAAATACATATTGCATGGTTTTAAACAGCCTGCGATATATTATTTTCCTCTCTTATTCCCAAAACAAAAACGATTAGAGAAGATTTTTACGGTTCGGCCGGAGCTACCACAACCTCTCGATCGGCAGACAAGATCACAACAGGATCTATTAATCATAATACAAATAAACGTTAAAAAAAGCCATATTGAATAAAAGATTATTGTAAGCTTCCCGATAGCATTGAAATTCTCTCACCACTGTTGTTGACATGTGCCGAGACTTCACAACTAGCAGTCACTTAACTTCACGATCCTTGTTAGTGTTTTCACATCACCTTAAATTAAAGGGACAACTCAATATTTACAAAACGAAAAAGGGTAGAAATGAACAGAACATATTACACACGTACATATAACACGATTATATTATTACGTGCTTTGATAAGCAGACTGGATTAATTTATTTATTAAATCTTAGACGGTCCTGTGGCCTAAGTAACTGAAGGAGTAGCTAAGTAGTAATGCGGCCCTCCGAACCTTAAAGTCTCGAGTTCGATCCCAAGCGAATCAGACATTTTTGTTTTTGGTGTTACAGGAAACACACATGCCCTACAAGGGTTCTCTATTAGCATGAAGCTTGAACCCAACATAATTACTCCACCGAACAATAAATTGATATCATAAGTCACTACATTGTTATCAGAATCTAATCTATCGATATGATAGATCAGTTAGTGATTTATCTTTTTACGTAATTACCTTTCCCGCACGTTACCACGTAATTATATCATCTATAATTATATCATTTACACTACCTATCAGTCCATATGTATTTTTATACGGATGTAGCAAAAAGTCCTTCTAAGTTTTAAATGACCAATACGAAGTAAATGTACCGTAACTAGAAATAAGGCTTCAAAATCTCCAACTATGACGGGGCACTTTTCTATGTTCGAGTTTGGGAGTTTTTTTACTTTGTGTTAATCCATATGAAAGTAAGAAACAAGCGTACAGTCCATCGGGTGTTAAGTGTCTATATAAGGGATTTCCGAAGTGGTCGATATCGACCACCCGTTTCCTACGGGTCGACATAAACGGAAGCTGATTTTGGTGGTCGAAACAAGAAATGGGAATAACATGGTTACGTCTTGATATCGCCTTTAAAAGGTTCAGCGTTCTTCCATGGGGCTTGAAGTTCGTTTTACAATAAGGTTCCAAAGTTGATACGTGAGTTACCTATTGTAATTTTAGTTTAGCTAAGCTTACTTAACATGTTCTCGTTCACTGTGCTTAGATAGGACACCTATGTTCTTGTATTCTTTTTTTCTTGTTTGATAACATTGTTACATTCAATTTGTGAACCAAAAAAAATTAGAACTTTTAAGCGACGTATTAAAGCACAGCTTATATTACTTATTTTGTTATTATACTATAGTAATCCACGCCTCTTTTGCTTTGAAAAATTCTGCGAGAACACATCCATTTCCCAGTGTGAAAAGACATCTAAATCTGTTCCGTGATTCAAGTGTTATACGTGTGCAAAAAGAAGAAAGACAGAGAGTCAATTCCATAAATAATATTATTTTGCCTCTATATCGATAAAAAGGTCTACCTACATTAACAATTCCACAAATATACGATGTTAGGTGCGGCCCCGTTATACCCCCATCGCCGTTCCTCCATCGAACGACCCGAAGAATGGCAAGTATCCATCCTTATGTCGTGAACATCTCGCTTGTGTGAACAATGTGGTTTGGTTTGCGTTGTCACCCATCACGCTCACTGCAAAGGACTGGAATAGCTTTCCCGCGTCGGTGTTCCCTACTGACTATGATGTGAAAGTCTTCAAAGGGAGAGTGAATAGGCTTTTATTTAACTAATAATGCGTTCGATATCTTAGACTTCATCACCATTAAACATCAGGTGGGATTGTTGTCAAGCATTAAGTTATTCTATGTAAAAAAATGTTTTATTATTAGTATACATTCTCCCAAAGATAATTTTGTAATCTTAAGAAACATACTCTCAGATAATTCCGTGATAAGAACATTATAATAGCAAGTATTGGTTAGTCTGCGCACTTTTGTTAAATTTACAGTGACAGTTAAATTGCAAGATTATTTTTAATTAAACACAATTTCCCTCGAGCCAACTTTTTTCTTGTCAAAATTACCACATAACATAATTTTCAATCAAACAGTTAACAGTACCATGATTACCAATGCAATTAAATATACGACTTTAAGAAATATGACGTCCAACAAGGTTCAATAAATATGCAAATTAAGTACGAGAATGGACGCGGCGGTCTTTGTCCGGCCAACATAACTGTACCGGGTTCGATTCCTAGGCTACTTGCTATTCTAATCAAGTTTTGATGTGTGTCTATTACATTATTTTTTATTGGCCGGGCGTTGACTGCGTTAAATGAGAAAAAAAAAAATAATGTGATTTTTTATACCTCCCAGATGTCTCAGGTTAATTATTTATACTTTGTATAGTTGGTCTGAAACGATACGGCTGCGATTGCTGAACCTAACAGCAGATTGCATCAGGCCTTTTTTAGATTACGTTTCACTCGCAAACGGTCATTAGCCCGAAAGCTCCTTAAATCAAAACACAATTATTAAAATAACTACCATAAGGGCAACTAATTACAACGTTATGGTTTATATGAAAGATTACAAATTATATGCTAATAATCCCAATCCAGTAATGCTACTGGGTTCTTCGCGTTCTATGAATTAGAAATATGTTAATTTACACCTTTTTTACGCACAGACAAATAGACACAAAATAATAGTTTTTCTCATATACCCTTCATGTACAAAAAGGGATCACTTAAAATTTTATATGTAAAATAGATAGATATATAGAAATCATTGTTGTATATGGACCCGAACATATTCTAGTGACAGTGACCCAGCGAGTGGTCTATCGCAGTTTCTTCTGTTCAGTGTTAAGACACCTTTCATAATGATAGTAGAAGCAAAAAACAATGTGCATGAGTGTATTTACAGAACACCTAAATGATTTTGAATTAAATTGTTTTTGAATTTGAAGGGTCCCGAGTTCGAATCACGACTAGAGCAAATATTTACGTAACTGGTATCTATTTTCAAATCTTGGCTGTTTGTGTATGTCCGTGCCGCCCGTGGCAAAGGGAACCATAATGTGGAGATTTGCGTATGTATATATATACTTTTATGTTAGTAATCCAAGATGGATCCTTCAGTTCATTTGCGTAGATCAATATAAGCTGAAGTACGACCATATTCAACCATTTGCATAGCGCACTCTGACGTCGATAACACAATAATGAACACTCTTCCAGCTTGGTTTATAAGGATTAATTTCAAGCTAAAAACGTTTTTATCAAAATAAAATACAGCCCATAATAATCAGGAATAATCTGTTTTAGTGAAATATTTTTTAAATAGTGAACTAATTCCAGAAATTGTAGGGACTTTGCAATAAATAAATAAAAAAATTGAAAATAAAGTGAGAAGAAAACTCTTTAATTTATGTCAAAATATTTTTTCCTAGTTTGTGCAACGTTGCCACTACTGTATCACAATGATTAGAAGGTTATTGCATTTGGTATACAGTTAAGCAACATTTACACTTTCTAACTCACCGCGCCCTGCTTCTGCTATTAGGGGATACAATTAACGAACATCTAATTGAGAAAGCGATAAATCTAGTTTACTTGAAATTGCAAAACCTCCAAGTAAAAGTACAATACAAAACTATTAAACAATAAACAATACTATCCATAAGACGCTATAGTAGTGTGATCGTATGACTAAGTTTTTAACTGAATAACTGGCAAACGAATTTTGCCAGGCACCCTTTAAATTATCAATAAATGAAATAGATATCTATTTGATTGCTAAATAACGGTGTATAAAAATTTCAAAGGAATATCTTTACAATGAAAATTTTTATATCACATGTTTACCATTTAATAGATTAATTACCTTGTTTAATAAATTTTACTATGTAATGGGTACTCACAAAACGTTTTATTTATTTCCAATATTTTGATCCAATTGCATGAATCGTGGTCACAGCGAAACTGCGGTGGCGGAGAGAAACCGTTAACCGTGGCAATAAATAAAACGTATCGTGAGTACCCGTTACATAATAAAATATATAAATTCCACATTGACATTAGTTTCATATCACTTGTTTATTAAAATTTTCAATGACTGCAAATGACGTACTTTAGTGTGAAGGAATTCCTCTAGACAAGCATCGACAATATATTACAAGCTGGATGATACCAAGCGAATGCCTACAGGCGAATGTCTATACGAATGTGACAATTTTTACGTTGCTACTTTACCTCGTACACTGAAACTGGGGAATGATCTATCCACATTGGTGTTCTTACAGTGCTATGACTTAGGGTCCTCTTGAGAAGCGAGTCTATCTCTTCTTACGCAGCCAGCAAGGGTTGGATGGCGCCCCTCGTATTACTTATTTCCATGAGCAATGGTAACCACCATTAGGTGGCACGAATGCTTGTTTTCTTTGCGCATAATAGCAAAAGTGAAAAGTTGTGAGAGGAATAAAGAGGAGAAGGTAACTGTTATCCGTAAAAGGCAAAAAAAAACAATCAAGAACATGTCAGAATAGAACAAGTTGTGACTTGTGGGTACTATATAATTTACATTGTACAGTGATGAACTTCTGCTTTCAAGCAACTTATTCATTGACTAACAGGGCTTACCCAAGAAGAGATCGGTTTTATTTTAAGTTGGAACTTCTTGTTTGTGTATACTATATTTTTATACAATGAAAATAAAAAACAACACTACAAGGTAAATTGTATCTCACATGATTCTATATTTGGTTCTTACTAGTCACTCACACTGCAGTTCACTATATCAAATGTCTTCAACAGACAGTTTCATGCACTTACCACATGAAGTGTCATTTTCTTTAATTATACAAGTTACTATAAGCTTAACATTACTACAAGCTTATCCCTGTAATGTTGCCAAAGCATTATGACTTGCAATGCAATTCAACATCTAAATGTCTAGACACTCATATCCAATTTCAATTATAGAAAAATTATAAAATGGGGCTTCAAACAATCTTACAACAAAAACATATTCTAGAATTGCTTAATTATGAATTGTGAAATATGATTAATTAATTATTTTCCCTAAATTCGTAATGGGTGTTTTATTCCAATTTACATTTTGATAATCAAGAAAAATAGGGTAAAGTCATTTATTGTTTGTAACAATGACAATATTTATGATACCTGTATAATTTTCCAGCATACAAAGTCCACAAACCATGCATCAACATTTTGAACTTAGAGCCTTACTATATATATATATATATATTATAGGAACGTCAATGGTTCCAAAAATTTTTGAGAATTTTAGATAATCCTTTTTGACCCAACACCTTCCTGAGGAAATGCATATCTGTCTGAAGTGTTTCGAAACAAATTAAAATTGTTGCTTGAATGAACTATTAATTCCAGATCGAGTTTAATATGAAAATTATGTTCCTATATTATACATAAAATAAAGATATAAAGTTAAACGTTACAATTCATTTTTACCTTCACTGTGGGGGACGAGAAAGATATCTTCTATCAGGAAAATCCATTGGTCACTAATTCAAACCTCATTTTTCCTTCAAAAACATATAATAATCACTTAAAATTGAATCTTATTTATGCTAATAGAATAATAATTTCCTTGGGTATCTTCAAATATAATGACACGAAAAACCATTCGCACTTTACACCAATAGAAAATATGAAAACACGGCAGTTCACGCACGATTTCGTTACGTTTTCATCAACAAAAATTAATTTAACGTAACGTGCTTGAATATATTTTTCACAGATATGACTACTTTTGTCAGCACGTACAATTTCCTTACATGTATTAATGACATTAATTTGTTATTATACTGACGCGAACGAACGGGGTATAAAGGTCCAAGTTGTAAGTACGAGTCAAGCAACTAATGTACTCTGTGGAGTCAAGTCAACAACCGTTTGACAGCTAGCACACCCGCGCACATAGTCTTTGAGTGAGTTGAGCAAGAAGAGTAGGTAGTAAATTGCGGACGCGACGCCATATTTGTATTTTGTTACCATATCTTATATGCATTTTCCCATAGTAATTGTATTTCATTGAATACAAATGTTAAATATGATATGAATATAAATATTTCAAGATAATTAATGTTTAACACATTGAATGCCAACCGGGTTTCTCGTAAAATTACAAAAAAGAAAATGTTTGTTTTTAGGTTTTATTTATTAGGATATATAAGAATATAAATATTTTTACTTAATTCAATGCATTTTTGCATAAAATGCGAGTTTCAATACTCGTCAGTTATAGGTGACTGACGAAGCGCCAACGGCAAAAATACTCCGTTTGCGCCGCGTCAGGCATTTTGTCAGTCACCTACCTATACAACTAATACGCATGTGTCAAGCGCGTGATAATCGCGTGAGTAGAAAACGGTTACTAAACAAAATCTCAACAGTCAGTTGGTGTCATCACGTATAACACATCGTTTTACAAAACGCTTGTAAAAATTTTACAAAATTTGCAACTATATTTTTTTGCACGGTAATATGAATTCCAAATTGAACTTGTGTCTATAATTCAGTAATTCTCAACCACTGTGCCGCGGCACTTTTGTGTGCCGCCAAATTTTGCAAATATATAATAATATTAATATTATTAAATTATATCATTTAAAAGAAAATTATTTTTAACATAAATATATATTGAAATCCACAAAAAAATAAATTATATTATTATTTGCTTTGCAACGCGTTTTTTCTTAGTGCCAAATTATGATGAAGCGGCGTGCATAGCAATAGGAATATGTCTCAAGTCGGCGCACACCTGCCACTTCTGCGTATTATTATTATTCTTATTATTATTCTTCTGATAGCATTGTCATTTTTACGACCAAATATAAATGAAATTATCAAAAAACATCAAGCTCAAATTTCGCATAAAAATATTTTTATTATTAGCTTGTAATTAATCCCTTAATAAACGTTTAGTTATTATTGTAGTATATATTAGTTTATTTCGTATATTTAAAATTTTTGTCATAAACTATTTATGCAGTGTGTTCTTTGTGTGCCGCCAAATTTTGAAATCGTTAAATATGTGCCGCGACAAAAAAAAAGGTTGAGAATCACTGCTATAATTGTTTTAAAATATTTATAATTTTACCGCCTATTTTCGTAATTTTGCAGTAAAACCCTTAAATGAAGTTTGAAGATTTTAATATAAGTCAAGAAGATCTTTTGCACTTAGATGCTATTGAATCTCAACATAATAGAAAGCGGAGATCGTCAAATGAAAGTGATGATTTAATTATCCATCGAATACGCAGAGATAAACGTCGCCGGATTTTATCTGATTGTGAGAGTGGAGATGAAGTTACTAAGCCATCCACTTCAGGCAGTAGTCCATCGTCGTTGAACTGGTCGGAAGCCTTAGGAAATCAACAGGGTGTAATTCCGTATACAGAATCATCAGGTTTGATACCTTTCCGTCTGAGAAGTTCGATGAGCAATGCAAAACCTGAACACTTCTATAAATTGCTTGTGCCTGGTGAGTTTTTCAGTCGCATAACATTTTTTACAAATTTGTACGCTGAACAATTATTTGCCAAGACTATTATATCACAAAAGTCTCGCTTGCGTGATTGGAAACCAACAGACGAAGATGAGATGTGTTCATTTTCTGGTCTAATTTTGTATATGGGTCTAGCGAGACTACCCAAACGTAGCGACTGTCGGTCAAAGGACCAAATGTTCGGTCAACCTTTCGCCAAAGGCACAATGAGCCGAAACAGGTTTGAAGTATTGTTGAGAATGCTTCATTTTATGGACAATGAAAAGGCCAATAAAAGTGATCGGCTTGATAAAATAAGAGATTTGGTCGCTACATTAAATAATAATTTTACGCGTTTTTATACTCCAAATGAAAATATATGCGTTGATGAGAGCATGGTGCCGTTTCGTGCGCGGATAATATTCAGGCAATACGATAAACAGAAAAGACACAAATACGGAATAAAAATTTTCAAATTATGTAGTATACCTGGATATACGTACAAGTTAGAAATATATGCTGGCAAACACTTCGGTACAGTAAATACAACACCAACTAACGTAGTAATGAAGTTGTGTCATTCTGTATTCAACAAAGGTCATACTTTATGTACAGATAATTGGTATACTAGTATAAATTTGGCCGAACAATTATTAGAAAAGGACACACACTTAGTTGGAACACTGCGAAAAAATCGAAAACACCTACCAAAAGAAGTGGTAAATGTAAAATTGAAAACTGGGGAATTCAGAGCACGAGAAAATGAGAAGGGGATAACCGTTATGAAGTGGAAAGATAAATGAGATGTTTACTTGTTGTCAACGAAACATTCCACGAAATTCGTAAAAACTACAAACAGACGAGGTGTAAGCAAGTATAAGCCAGAAATAGTCGTTGACTATAATAAAACCAAGGGTGCTATTGACTTATCTGATCAAATGACTGCGTATGCTACACTTTTACGAAAAAGCTTAAAATGGTACAAAAAGTTAGGTATAGAGTTGATATTGAACACTGCTGTTGTAAATGCTATGATCCTCCATAAAACCACGACAAATAAAAACCTATCAGTAGTACAATTTAGAAAAGCAATTGTAGAGTATCTCTGCAAACGAAAAAACCAAGAACAGACAAAGACAATACCAAGGCGATTAAAACACCAACTTAAACGCAAAGAAGGTCCGGTTGCGAAATCAAGAAAATAGCAAAGAATGTTACAGTGATAATGTAAAGAAATATGGCAGACAATATGCCAGAAATAAAACTTTACAAGTTGTAACTTATTGTCCTATATGTCCATCTCAACCGCACTATTGTTTAGAATGTTTTAATAAAAAACATTTATTAATTTTTAATACTATATCTAATTGTTATTTCTGATTATTTGGATATGATAATATTTTTTAAATAATTTACATTTGTCACATTAATTTTTTTTTCAACCCGAGAACCGGTTTATGTTATTTTGTTATGCAAGTTTTTTTATTGTCTACCTGTTATTAATACGCTTTTATTAGCTCGGGTTGTATCTATGTATGTATGTAACGGAATCTTTGAGCTTAATTTTCACTGGTTTCTAAAAGTCTGATCAACTTGAAACTTTGCACGCATATCAAGAGCCGATGACAATGCAATAATTTGATATCAGTTTCCCATTATCCTTATTAGGACGGCCAGGATTCATAAATTCTTTTTTAGATCCTCTGTAGGAGAGTGAGAATGATAGAGCTAGCGCGCGATCTACGCATGCCTGCACTTCCAATCAGAGTTACTCTTACTGATTTCTGGAGTCTACGACTTACTCTTTCGAACTTGCTCGGGGACGCGGTATTGCTCAACGGGGACCAAAATGTCTTTAGGATAGTTGCATTCTAACCTTGTTTATTCCTTACACATGCGTGGGTACTAATAAGTCTCATAAACGCAAGTTACTCTATTTAATAATCATATAAGATGTTATATAATAACCGTGATTTATAAAAGCTTCTTATTAATTACAATAAAATAATCAGAACATAAATTTTGAAATTATTTTACAGAACAAAATTCGACAAATAATAAAATATTTATCGAGATCAAAATCTTTTAATTAATAATTTTATTGATAAAAGTACAATCAACGAAAATGAATTAAAATAAATAATAGTTTAAAAAAAACTAAAAAAACACGCTTTTATTGCTAATTGAACTAAAAAGTAGAAAATAATTTTTAATTACAAAGA
>PDGT01000002.1:3368548-3456833 GCA_003671415.1 Megathymus violae
TTTAGTTCAATTAGCAATAAAAGCGTGTTTTTTTAGTTGTTTTAAACTATTATTTTTTTCATATTTAATTCGATTTTTGCTGTATTTTTGTTCAATTTTAAACAATTTTATTTCAATAATTTATTTTTATTAATAAAAAATATGTGTGAATTGCGAGATCTAAGAGTTTAATTTCAAAAATATTTTTTCTACATTTGCGAATCATGTATCTACTACTGTTTGATGAAGTATTCTTGGGCCAAGTTACAGAAAGTCACAAAAGGGCTGCGTCAGTCAAACCTAATAGAGTTTAACACGGAGAGCGTGACTGACAGCGCTAAATTACATTATAAAAGTAGGTATATAGTGTCAGTCACCGAGGACCATTATATACTAATGTACTCTGTGCCGAGGACTGACACGGCTCAATGGGAATAGTTAAGTGTCAGGCACTAGTGACTGTCAAAGTGATCAATGTGTTAAGCCTACGAATTGGATAAAATAAATTTTCAACCAGTTTTACTTCTATTTTCTTTGCATCACAAAACCGTTTTTCCTATACGAATTTATAGTATCAAAGAAACAAATCATTGCTATGTTATTATGTGGTAATATTTATTAAATTAAATTAAGTTAAAATCAGTCTGCTTGTATAATCAACCATTGTTAATTAATTAATTTATTTATTTATTAATTTATTTATTTATTAATGTATTTATTTATTTATGTACACACATATTTGGCACAGAGTAACATTAATTTAAAAAATGTACAAAGGTGCTGCTTATGTCTTAAGAAATTTCTTCCAGCAGACCTGCGACTGGAGACATCAAATGAGAGGTAGATGCAGCGTGCACACATACATATATACCAATAAATATACATAAAATAGTAAATAATACATAAATATATTACAATATATATAACAAAACATATATCAATTTATAACTTGTATACATACAAATATATAATACATATGATATAATTAAAGTACCCCAGCACTACATGAAGAAAAAGAAATACTTGAAATATAAGAAACATATTTTTATAACTATATTTGCTCTGATAATGACAGATAATGTTCCCTTACTCTCTTCTTGAAGACAGAAATAGTTTTAGAGTCCCGTATATTGGGCGGGAGCGAATTCCAAAGCCGTACAGCATGAACCGTAAAGGAGTGAGCGTAAACACAACTTTTGTGCGAAGGAAATTTGAGGAGGGTTTTTAGGTGGATTCTACATGGAGCATGGGAGGGACGAGCGAAAGAAAAACGCTCTCGCAGGTAGGACGGGGTAGAGGTGCACCGTAGAATATTAAAAAGCAGACATAAAATCCTGGTGTTCCTGCGAAAACGTATTGGGAGCCATTTGAGATCCTTACGGTGATGAGAAATATGGTCGAACTTCCTAATACCAAAAATAAATCTGATGCTTAAGTTTTGCAGTCGCTCAAGTTTGTTTAAGATTTCCTCAGTGGCATCCAAATAACAGATGTCAGCATAATCTATAAGGGGTTGAATAAGGGATTGGGACAGAGTGATTTTAGTTTTTAAGGGCAAAAAGCCTTGTAAAGATTTAAGCGAGTGAAAAGCATAGTGAACCTTGCGACTAATCTCACTAACATGAGCGCGCCAAGAAAGATTCGTATCAATAATGACACCCAGATCCTTCACGGTTTCAGTGAAGGGTATAGTTATACCATCCAAGGAGAGAGGGGGCAACAATGAAAAATCTATTTGGCTCCGCCCATGTCTGCTGCCGATAATGATTGCCTGTGTCTTGGTGGGATTTATGAATAAGCCAAATGAATTCGCCCAGTCCTTGATGCGGCACAGGTTATCGTTTACGGCAGCGATGGCTGAATTGGACTCTGCAGGTTTAAAATGTTGGTAGAGCTGCAAATCGTCTGCATAGAGGTGAAAGTTAGAAGTAATAACTGAAGTCACTGAGTTTATAAAGGTAGAAAAAAGTAATGGAGAGAGAACACCACCTTGAGGCACACCCGTGTGCAATTCACATTCATCTGAAAGAGTATGATCAATACGAACACATTGCGAGTGGCCTCGAAGATAGGAGTTAAACCACTTAATGGCATCAGAAGAGAAGTTAATCCAACGGAAAATTCCCGTAAGTACATCAAAATCTACAGAGGAGAAGGCATTACTGAAGTCGAGCAGCACTAGAAGTGTTAGTTGCTTGTTTTCGATGGCCCAGCGTATATCGTCAGTGACTTTGACGAGCGTAGTAACAGTACTGTGGTTGGGCCGAAAACCAGACTGTAAAGAACTAAGAAGAGAGTTAGAATAAAGAAACGTTGAAAGTTGAGTGTGGACAATATGTTCAAGAACTTTTGAAAGGTATGGTAAAATGGAAATGGGACCAAAGTGAGATGGAAGAGATGGGGAAGAGACTTTGGGGATAGGAATGACGTGCGCTTGCTTCCATGTTAACGGAAACGAGCAAGAGGACAAAGAGTAATTGTAGATATGAGTAAGGACAGGTAAGATCGCAGGAAGGATTAAATTTACCATTCTTGAACATAGGTTGTCAACTCCAACGGACGTTGAAGAAATAGCGGCAATAGATTTTTTCACATTTTCCTCAGTTACATGGGAAAAGATAAAAGGAGTACAAAGTGGTCTCGGCAGATCAGATAATGACAACAAGGTATGGGACTTAACATAAGAATCTAAAACTACAGGGGAAAGAGAGAAGTGTTTATTGAGATCACTTAAATTGATCCCCACGCCCGCCGCCACCCGAGACCTGCCGATTCCAATGGACCTCAGAAATTTCCAAACCTCAGCCGGGCTCCGATTAATGAGTGAGTCATGGAAGTAGTGTCTCTTTGCGTCTCTACACAGCCGATTGCAGCGATTTCGCAATATTTTAAAAAATGACAAATTACGTTCAGACGGACAACGTTTGTACCTTCGCTTGGCTTGATCGCGGGATGCCATAACTTTCTTAATGTCATCTGTGAGCTACGGTGCAGGATTACGTTTGATTTTTATACGTCGGATAGGAGCGTGTCTGTCATATAAATTTAATAGAGCCGTGGTGAAGGTTTTAACTTTGTCGTCAACGCTGATATCTTCATATACACCGGACCAATCCAAAGCTTTAGCATCACATCGTAACGCTTCCAAGTTGATGCCCTTAAAACTGCGAAGATGAAGATATTGCGATTTACGCTTAGGAGGACGTATTCGGTAGGTGAGGTAAATCAAGTCGTGGTATGAAAAGGATGCAGCTATTTGTCCATGTGAATCGACACTACTAGGACAAGATACAATGATTAAATCCAAAAGGGATCGAGTGCAATTGGGGAAATGATGAGTGGCAGTTAATGGTAACAGTTGTAAATTAAAAGAGTTTAAAATGGATAAGAGTTTGGTCGAGCGAGAATCATTTTTGAGCAAACAAGTGTTGAAATCACCCATCATTATGAAGTGCTCATATATTGGACAGAGATCACCGAGGACGTTATCTAGCTGGTTGAAGTATTCTATAGTTAGATTGGGGCTATAAAAAACAGCGAGAAGGATTTTTGTATTGTTTACTGTTACCTCCATGAATAAATATTCAGCAGATTCAGAGTATTCCGAAGGAGACATGCTGACGATTTTGTACGGAAACTCAGTACGCAAATAGATTGGGACACCACCACACCCTTTACCGATTCGATCGTTTCTTATCAATACGAATCCAGGCAGTGCGTATTGAGTAGACAAGAGAGAAGCTTTGAGAAATGACTCAGAAATCAGAAGCGCATCGATATTATCGCTGCTGAAGGATGCCAGAAGATCGGAATAATGCCTTGGAACACTTTGCACATTTATATGAGCTATATTTAGGGAATTAGAATGATCGATACAGAGAGAGGAGATCTGTTCGTTTAGTGTTAAGGTTGCAGAGGTATCGCCGACCACGCTAGCAAAACTATCTTCAGAAGATGAGCAAGAGAAGAAATCATCATCAATATGGGCAATATTAATCATATTTAAAAAAATATATATAAATTATAAGTGAAAACGATATTAAGATATAAATATATATATACAAAAATAATTAAAGTTTTACTATAATATAACTGGAAATATAACTATCGATTATAAATATTATAATAAATAATATGAGGTTTCAATTAATCTTTTAATGTTATAATATTAAATAGAACCCACTTAACTCCCTGCGCACCAGTATATTGGAAGAAATTTTAAACACAATTTATGCATAAGAAAAAAAATATTTTAAACTATTCTTTAAAGCTATTCTGCATTTTAACAACATTGAAAATCACCTAAAGTTATTAAAATGTAAGAGTAATCTGTGGTATCTATGGTTCTTAAGTTGAGAGTGAACTGTCAGTTGTGTCATGCAATAACGTCAGACTTTTATTGATTATTGTTATGACAGCTACCTACTTTATGAGAGTTATCGAACAAATAAAATTAGAAAAATGTTAAAAATATATGGTTACAGTTATTGAGTGATTTAATATTTCAAAGTACCGCCAAACAAATGAAGAAAAACTATGAGAAATACTAACATAACAACATTAATGTGGCAATTATATACAGAACGAACAATTAAATACAAAAACTATTTAGGTCTTCTTCTTAACAGGCTTAGGAACACGCTTAGATGCAGCTGGTTTGGATGATACAGTGTCGTGCGTAGCCTCAGCATCCTTTTGAGCATCCGGAAATTGAGAGATGAGATTTTCAAGATCTCTCGACGATTCTATTTTCCGCCTGGATTTATTAGGAAGTAGAACAGTGATCTTTCCTTCAACTGTCCAACACTGTTTAAAACCGAAGTGTGAACGTGCAGCCATAAAAACTTTATGCCTCGATTTAGTTAAGAACTCCGTAACTGTGACACCCGTGCCCTTGAGTTCAGTTTTGCTGTCCCACACCAGATTTCGGTGTTCCGGGTTACAAAACCTTACGAGGATAGGTCTATTTTTAGCTTGGGAAGAACCTAAACGATGGCAAACTTGTAAGTGGTCTAGAGAAATATCTGACAATTTTAGTTTCATGTTAAATATTTTGTGAACCACATCAGACACTCTTTCATCGGGTTTTTCAGGGACACCATGCAATAGTAGTACTTTGCGTCGCATAGCAGTCTCGTGCCTATCCAAACCGAGTGTGAGGAGCTCTATTTGTGATTTCATTGTAGATAATGATTCCCATACAAATGTCTTGAACTCCGAAAATTCCTGGAATAGTGCACCGAGGTCAGGATAAGCACCAGCTACACTGGATGTTGCTTTGTGTAGCTTCTCTTCATAGTCGCGCATACGAGTCCCAAATAATTTCTCCAGTTTATCAATGTTGTTGATTAGCTGAGACTCCATTATTGTGTTATTAATCTAAAATTAGTGAAAATTTATTACCAGTAGTCGCAGGTGAGTCTTGTAGGTTACCAAATCATATGCCTCTTTAAAAAATAATAGTATTATAAAAATAAAACACTAAATTATTTAACAGAGCACAAATTAGCGTGTTTACTGTCAATCTACCCACACAGAAAAAGATTTATCATTGTTTTTAATTTATCAAGACGATCTACGCTTAGTTTAGAATATACTACCCTGGAACCGCTGAAATTATTAATTTAGTCCATATTCGAGGGGCCGTACATTGTTATGAACAAAAAGTTTCAGAATTTTGCTTGTCATTTAACGAGACCGTTGAACTTAGGTAGTTTCACACGACCGAGGGAATTCTAGTGTGGGATCAACTGACCTATAGATATATACATATAATACATATTTGCTTTTTAATAATTTTCTTTTAAAATGTGGCATGTAGCGACATCTCTTAGCTTTAACTCAGTTTATTAACTTGCTTACAGATGTCAGCACTTTCGACAATTGTCAAAGAAATTAAATTTTAATCAGAAAATTGTGGAGATTTAGTTTCATAGATTACAGAGGTCGCGCATAAATAATGAATAAAATTATTAGCATTATGTATGTATAACTTCTCTTTCTCTTTATATGTTAGTTGTTAATCAATCCAAGATCCAGTAGGTTGGCAAGTAAATTCTTCGCAGATTTGATAATGACATCTGCCGGATCGGCAAATGACATTATGCTAAGCAAGAGTTCATTATTAAGATTCACCTACTTCGTTTTACCACATTATTTATTATTTACACGTAATAAAAAAGCTTAAAAAACTACAATTTTTTGAATAAAATGTTTATTTCTGAAACAATTAATATATCAACATATAAATAAAGAGGTATCAGGTTTTTAAACTAAATATAACTAAAGAACAGTAGATTTAAATCCTAAATTACAAAATTAAAACATAATTAAAATTAATATCACAGATAATAAAGAAACATCCGGTTTACTCGTATTTTTAATATGCAATTATATCAAATTTACCATCATATCAGTACACTGTTGTGTGTATACTAGAAATAAAATAACTATTTATTGTTTTGTTTATAGTAGTAAATGGCTTTTTGTTGTAAACTTTTCGTACCCTATACTTCTGTATTAATTTTTAGCTGTAGTTATGATTACTGATTAATTTCGATGACTTGACTGTATCAGAAAAAAAAAACTATTAAACAAAGTCATATACCAAACTAAGGCAAGATAAATATAATATATTTATGGTATTGTATCCATCGTCACAATGTAGATGTTTGATCTTTTTTACTAGTTCAACAAACGATAAATACACAAAAGAGAGAAAAAAGGCCTAAGAGTACAAAGTAAAGAAACGGAAGAAACGTTTCTTTTCTGTGTGCTAAGAGTCTCTTTAGCGGTTTTACTGTGAGTGAATCTGTTATAGATAATAAACTTTAAATTAGCAACCTGTCATGATCTTCACGTCATAAGTCAATCAAAAATGTCGTTATGAATTATTATCTAATACCTACCTATATTATTAGATTCAGATACAACCAATTCAACCATAGACATATTGGATTAATTGTTTGACGTTATTAGAAACCGCTATTCAATATTTTTTATTTATTATCGACAAAAAGATTTGTAAAAACGTCTTTTTGGCTTTCGCTGTAAACCTAAGCGACGTAATCAATTAGCACAATTAATTTTACGACCTTATTTTGTATGTAAGTCCAGCAATAAAGAATTTACAACATAACTTATGGTTGCATGGATACGGTCTAAGGCTGCCACGCTCCTTTCATAATCAGAAAAACCAAGTTATGCAATCTATTCAATAACCAAAGCCATGAGCTTGGAAGATACAGTGTCTTCCTCCACACCAGGGAATATGTAACCCCTCCGCGCCAGCTCTTCGTAGCTCATCTCGAAGATGTCTTCGAAGCCAGCCTTCCTGGCGACTGCCTGAGACGCTGCTGCCGTAAATACGGTTGCCGTTACTTTGATCCCCAGGGCTTTGCACAGAGGAATCCTGGAAGACATGAACTGTTATCCGTAAATAAACTGACTGCAAACTATTCTAAATTTGAAGTATTTTTATTCTTAAAGAAACACTACCGTCAATTATATAAGAAGGATTGCCAGATACAACAAAAACAAATATTTTTCATTGTATTTAGATTTTTAATGGAATTTTTAGTTGTTTAGTTCCTATCCAACGCATACATTTGAAGTAGTGAATAGACTGACGTGATACATTTGGCAATTTTGATCTTGAATGAGTTAAGTAAGGGCAAATTTTTAATAAGTTGCTTGTTGTAAGGTTACGCTTCCCTTAAAAAGTGTTATTCCGTTATTTTCTTTCTTTCTTTGAGCAAATACTGACGGCGTTGACGGTGCGGTTTTCCTTCCGTAAATGTTACATTAATGCGCACAGATTTATATAAGCAGTGTCTGACAAAAAAGCATCTGCTAAATACTCGTGAATTTTTGTTTCCTTACAAATTGCAGTTTTCGGTGTTTGGTAGGAATACTGAAAGGGTATTTTTAAAATTTTAATTTGTAACTTGAAGTTCACGTAATTTCAGCGCAATTCTATATTTCAGTCAAATATAGTAGATGTGGCTCAAGTAAGGTCTTGTACCTATATTGTATATATTATTATGCTTGGTACATATTAACATAAGTAGATCCAAGTAGAGGTAATATTTTTTTCTTAATGTCTAGTATTTCTGTTCGTATGAGATCAAATTTGTTTAAAATATATTAAAACATTCTCCACAGTAGGATTCCTATGTAATGGGTGGCAGAAATGTATACGATCACTAGCGGCCCCATCCGACTTCGTTCGGGTTAGACTTTTAATTATATATACATTTTTATTAAAATTTTCATATTTTTTGCTTTGATTAGACACCATTAGGCTTACTGATATTTTATATAGCCTATCACCTGCACAACCACGTGTTCTCACTACATACCAACTATCATGACGATCGCTCAAGCCGTTCTTGAGTTATAACGAGACATGCAGATGAAAATTTTCAAAATGGTGAAATTGATGTCAGTGTGTCATAAAACAAATATTAATCATGAAATTTGGCAAAAAAAAAATGAAATTTACAGACAGAGAAATTACAGTTTATATAGATAGATAGATTTTATATAGCCTGTCATCTGCGCGATCATGTGTTATCAGATCTTTTGCTCGGTAGGCAGGGTTAATTCCAAATGGTCGCTTATATTATTATCTCGTATTGTAACATTTCATCTAAAAGAAAAATAATCAACAGGGAAAAATTCACGATTTCTCTATTTCATACCTATATACATACATATATATGAATTATGGTCATGGCGAGATATGTAACAAAGGAATCATGAGTAACCTTTACATTTAAACTATGTAAAAATCAATTATCGGTAATTAAATGGACCTTTGTTATAGACGCTAGTGTCCTGTAAATAGTTACATTTGTGAAATAAAATGTATTTAATATGATCTATCTTTTATTTCCTAATACGTTACACCACGCAAATAACAAAGACATAAATATTCATTTGTAATAAATTTTAAAATCTGGTCCTGTCTGTTTTGTCTAGTCTGTGGCGTTGCTTGCAATCAACTTTAACGATTTTCTTCTCCGTTATCATATTTCTCTTTATATGATATAACGGCTGTGGGAATCCGAACTCTAATTCACAGTAATACAGATGCTTGTTTCTATCAGCGGGATTGGGATAGTAAGCAGCGTGTAGAGTACCGTCTGCGTCATAAATTTTTACATCTATTGTGTGCTGAAACAATACTCCACTTACAAGCATCCTTTCAATCACTTCGCAACTATCGTGAGTTATTTTGTTCCCCCAAATGTTCAGAAATCGCATGTAATACGGTTTTTTTAAAGTGTTTAACAAATCCAAAATGCCCTCGTCCGTAAATCTATTGTTTGACACGTCTAACGCGCGAATTTTTGAGAATGGCAAACTGAAACTTAATGCTCTGGCACCAGTATCTTTTATACTATTGCCTGCGATATTGAGTAACACAATTTCCGGTGTGCCAGCTAAATATTGGCTTAAAACTTCTGCTCCATATTCACCTATTTTATTATAACCCAAGTCTAAGTAAAGCAAAGTTTTGTTACATTTTAATCCACGCACGATGTATTCAATATCATGGCCGTTGAATTCATTTTTCTGCAAATGGAGTTCTATAAGCGTCTGATTTCTTTCGAGGAGATTTTCAATGTGATACGCTAACCATTTGCTTTCATATGAATATCGGTCAAAAAGTGGATTTAATCTGCTGAAATCTAGTACCTTTAATGTTGTATTCGCACCGTTGTCGGTTCTTAATGCAGACATGATGTGGGCAACACTGCTTAGCGTCTGATCTGTTTCTGCGATATCGCAATACTCAACAGTGTTGTTATCCTTTAAAAAAGCCGCGAAATATTCCCCTCCTTTTGTTCCAAATTTATTGCCGTTAAGTCTCAAATATTTAAGCTTCACTTGCTTTGCATATTTTGCTAGATTTAACATTGAGAAATCTGTTAAATTATTGTTCATAATGTTTAAGTTTATTATACTAGATCTGCCTTTAATTAGAAGTTTTTTCAGTAATTTAAAGAAGCCCACATCGGTAATTTCATTGTAGCAAAGATCTATCTTCGTAATTCGCCGTGGAGCTTCTCTGACGTAGAGGCAAATCGCTCTGATGTCTGTATCTTTAATTCTCTTTCTGAATCTCTCATGTAAATCTTTACCTCGTAACACTAAGTATCCAGTTCCATCCGAGTTTCTTTCAGTGAACAAATTCAGTCTTATTTTGTTTATTTCGCCAACTTCTAACGGTTTGGGGCACTCAGTAATTTGTTTCAAAAGCGCCTCCTTGTTACAAATGCATCGTTTTTGCTTCTTCCGTGGTGATTTTTGTTGCATTTTTATTTGAGTTTATATTTTACATGTAGAAATTATTGAATAATATAAATTTTTTATAAAATGATTTGTTGGTGAAATGAAAATGATTTTTAAAATGTCAATCGAAATGTTTCAACAGTTTTTTTTTAATTGTAGATAATGATTTCAAGACAAAAATGTTATAAAGCCACACCATGACATTTTGACTAACAACTGAACATATATACCTATCTACATCTTTTTAATTTAAATCCTCTTAGCATCTCAAACAGCGAGAAAAACAATAAGTCTTTATGAAAGTTACTTAAATTCTGGCTCATTAAAGTCCTGTTCAAAAATTTTTTATTCACATGCGACTTAAGCAAATGTTACGTCACATTATGCAAATATGGTCTTCGGAATTGTAAAATACAATGCTTTAATGCAAATATTATGTGGATAGATAACCGTCATCTTGTGGTCATTTGTCAATAAAGCAAAATATTCACTTAATTATTCCAAACATAATTATGTCGTAGTTAAATATCAATCGCAGAATATTGGATGCCGAATTACACGAATACCTTGCCATAGAATACCTATCAGCTATAGATGGTGAAAGAGTCTTTAGAGAATTTGACGACCCCGTAGCCCAGTTGGTAGTGACCCTGCCTGCCGAGCGTGGGGTCCCGGGTTCGATTCCCGGCAGGGGCAGATATTTATCTGACAGATAAACGTTTGTTCTCGGGTCATGGGTGTTTGTGATGTGATAATTGTGTATGTCCATGCCACCCGCAACACAGGGAATCTTAGTGTGGGGGTGTGAGTGTGTAAACGTTTATTTATTTATTAACTGTCTTTGTGGTTGATGTAGTTCATAATTATTTACGGACATTATCTGCCTAACATTATCTGTAACATGTGTAATCTTTATTTCTAATCGCGGGCCAAAGTAAATGCAGTTTAACGAGTCCCATTCAAAATTGCTTTCTAAAACGTATAATAGTAGATTCGAGGCGATTTATTTACTTCTCATTTACATTGTTTTGAGACATTTTAGATCAAGCATTTTTTGTGTAAAGAAACATTTTACTTACGTATTATTCACATTATTAATTCACTCATTTGATTGTGCGTTAACCACATCGGTGGCAGATTTCGTAGAGAATAGTGAATTCAGTGCGAAGTCAGATGTGAGTATGATTTGTGAGATCATAGAATTTTGCGCGGTTCATAAAATGTACTATTGCTTTATATTATGAAAATGTTGGAATTTCGTATTGTTTGGTCAACAACTTTTAACTATTTCATGATTCGGCAAAATTTTGATTGTATTATTTTCAGCGTAAGAATTTATAGATGTTTATCGTCCTTGATGACGGAATAACAGTCGGCTGTCTAGCTGGACATTGTGTCATTTCGATAGGGTTATTACACGATACAAAATAATGTTATTAAAAATAAATAACTGAAGCGCCGGGTACGTATAGTAATTATACTGGCAATTGTACAATGCGCTTAATCTCCACGCTTTTCCCATATGTCTATTTTAATTAGTTTTGGGTACATGGCGCACCCTACGACTCTTCGACGCATGATTTGTCTAGAAGTGTTTGTTGACCGACAATATGAAAGAGTTATTAGGCTGTGGTGTTATGAAAAAAAATCGACGATCTATCATCGCCCACGATCTGCTACGACATACAATTTACCGTGCCAATAGGATCTCCTTCCCTATAGCCATGCCGCGCCAAGCAGGGTCCACTACTAGACCATAAGCCGTGAGATACTTGTCTACCCCATAGCGCTCGAACACGTCAGCCCCATGGGCCACTTTATCCACTGCCCCGAAGAGTTTCGCCCAGATCTTGTCATCCGTCTGCAAAAAATAAGTAAAATAGTAAAATGGTGCTCATGAGTCTGTCTTGGTCGATTTAAATTTTGAATAAAAAGCCTCAACAACTTATCTTATAATTTTTAGTTTTTACAATATTGTTTCTTTTTACACTCAAATAGATAAAAATGTTTATACAAAATAAGGAACGTTTATTTATACTTATGGATATAAAGATACTTTAGTATCAGAAAGGACACATAAGCGTGGTGTGAGATAGTTTACATAAAAACAAACCTTAAAGGGCTCCTCTTTATCGTCTCTACAAGCGACTGTCAGCACATTGACGCCTATGATTTCTGAGCTATCGTTATTGTCATTGTCTTTAACGCACACGACTGACAGCTGGTCTCTGATGGTGTCGCGCCATAGTTTTTGTAATTCAACCATTGCCCTTGGGTGGTTTCGGATTCCTGCAAGAAATTCCTCAAATAATATGAAGTGTACCTATCATTTTTTACAAAATAATAAATCGAAGTTTAAAAGACCTCGATGAACCCATAGAAAAATTGGTGTCTATACTATATATAAATATAACTGTTCCAGAAACCATGGGTAACCTACGTATATTAGAATAAAAAAGTATTTGATTTAAAGTATAAGGAACTCCAAGCGAGGCCTAAGGGAAGACAAGTGAATGCTATTGACAAAAATTTACGAGCTCTTTCTTATTTCAAAAGCTGTATTGAAAAGTTTAAATAACAACTCTTGTAAAAACTCTCCCTTCTGATAGTTATCTCATACTGGGCTGATCCGGTACCTAACTTTTAAATTTTCGAAAAAGGATAAATGAGGGTTACAGATTTTGCACACCTTTTAATTGTCTAGAATGTTGCAAACGATAATTTATTTCTAAATAGCGACGCGGCCCGCCTTCGCTTAGGTGCAGTTTACTAATGTAGGAAATGGGATGTGTACTTTGCAACGTTACATTTTTTAAGGAGGTTTTCAGACAAAAATACACACATTTCCTATATTTCCAGTGAATTAAAAAAACTATCTCATACAATCATTGTTCTGACAATATTAGACACCACAAAAAAATCGGTGAACCGTTCTTAAATATGTGCAGTTCTTTCATACATGCGGCAATAGATATTTATTTGTCCTAGAAGAAAATGTGACCGAACTAGCAAATGGCTAAATTATCCATTAGATTATCACGTATTAAACAGAAATGTGAAAGACTAGCCAAACGATGCATGACATATACTAAAAGCGATCGACTTCAAAATTCAAGAACTATTACCAATACATCTGCAGGGTGGTTCATGGGCAGTGAAGTAAGTGGACAGCAGTTCCATAGCCGGCTCCACTTGTTTTTCCGTCACGTCCTGGACGCGTAGATTGATGGGTACTCCTGCGCGAATGACGCTAAATCTCCGCCAAGTTGTCGGCAGTTGAATAAATTGGGGCCTACTGAACACCATCTATAAAAAGAGTTGTTATAATTGCAAAATAAAATTTCTACAAATCTCAAAATATTTTTATACTGATAAATCGGATATAAATTACAGGAGCGCCGTTTAATTCTAAGGAGTGTAAATATGTTACAGACCCTTGAGTAGTCAACCTCTCCTGCTCGTAATGCACCTTGCTGAATAACGACCGAGGCAATGGCGGTAGGCTACTTTAGGTGGAGGTCGTTGGGCTCTGTACCAAATAGTGAAATCCTGATGATACTCACACCTAAGTTTTTTTACCTACCACCCTCCGTCTAGAATCAATCTTTCCTAGCTTCCTTGAAGAACCCTATGGTTATGAGCCGAGATTAAACGTCTTACCCAGCTATAGTACTGGTTTGAAATGTAAACTTCGCTTCCTACCATACTCATTTGCATGGAACGTTAAACTATTAGCCGGCATTCCTTCAAAATGATTCCTGAAAACGAGCTGCCGAATTCTGCTTATAAAAAAAGTCTACCAAGCTCGTTCAAAGAGTTGACAGACTACAGTCTGGAGTAACTGTAAAGTATATTACATAATTTACAAATAAAGTTTGTACCTTGGTAATGCTGGAGAAGCTGTGAGACGGGATCAGGCGTTGCTAAGACTGGCACCCACCGCAGAGGGTAGGTCTAGTTAAGGGAGCATTAGGATGAAGACACAATGGGTATTATGGATATTTCAAGAAAATGTGTTGGCATCTCTGTGGTCTCTGCAAAGAGGAACTCTCTGACGGTTATATAGTCTATATGTACATATAATTAATAGCTTTCGGCTACGGTATTATATTTAATCTGCTTGTGTCCCTATTAATTAAGAATTATGTAGGTTTTCTTAAGTTTTGTCAGGCGAATAATTTTTTTTAACAAAGAAGAAGAGGGGTACCCTTTTATGACTATAGAGGGAGCAAGTCTGTGATGATACTATATTAAATTGAAACATTAAACATGTCTATCCAAGTTTATCCTTGTGCCCTATGCTTATTAATACATATAAATAAGAAATCATACAGCAGATTTCAAAAGTAGCAATGTAAGTGAGCCTACCTTGGATTTAGCTAGTTTAGTAGATTTATTGGTTAAGTTTGTCTGATTCCTGGCTGATGTATGGGCTGCAGGGGATGACCCCTGGTCGTATATGGGTTCCATCTTGTTGATGTCCTTTTGAAACACGTAATAAAAAAAAACTTCTTGAATACCAATCTAAATATGGTATTTTTTATCATAAGCCCAGAGACCAATTCTATAAACATCACTGAGCATGCACTTCTTATTATGTACATACACTGATTTTTTTTATATATCATCCAAGAAAATGCTATATCTCCTCTTAGTGTACCAAAGCACATATTTCTAGCTGTCATCTCATAAGCCAATCTTGGCCGCTAAACGGAATTTACGGGCGTTTTAATCATGACATAGTTAAGATTTTTGAGGGGTTCTCGGGGAAACTGGGTTATTGGATCGAGTAATGGATTGGTAAATATTCCCTTTATCGACAGCAATTGCATTAATAGTACTTTTATATATATTTTTATGTTTTACTTATTTCACATTTTATGTAGTAGATATAGAGAGGAAAAAAGCATTTGATTACATCAATCTTCAAAATTAGGGGTATATGATTAAATGATAACAGTAAGCCCTGCTATAGTCTGACTCACTTCTCGGGAAATGGGTTCCTGGGATCACGTGTGACTACTTTAGTCATTGGGTACTTATTTTTCTTACTCATGGCCATCTTTTCGACCCCGTGAACCTATGAAGACTGTAGCTTGTCAAGACCACAACTTGTTTTCGCCGCATATGTTTTCCTGTAGCAATTTGATATGGGGTTCATTAAAAACGCATTATAACAATAATAATAACGTTTATTTCAAACTTTTGTTTGTCACAATTTTTCTTAACCTATGTTAGGTTTTACTTGGTAACTTATTATTACTACTACTTCTACTTAAAAAAACTAAACCTGACCTTAATAACTAAGTTAATCTGCAAACGGCGACATGTGCACCGTTCCAGCACCTCCAGAGAGGAGTCCAGCTCGTACCCCAATGTGCCGAGGGTGATTTTTGAGCTGCTCACCGGCCGCCTCATCATGGATGCGGCACGTTTGCTCACGACCGTATAGAAGTCGTCTACACGAGCGTTCATACACATTGCCGAGACACTGCAGTATCGTGGCATCTCCGACACCGTCTTCAGCACGTTATGGTATTGAATACGTAGAACGCCATAGGTCCATTGCATATAGTTGGTACGCAGAGTGCACGTGTAATACAATTGATCGTAAACTCTAAATAGTGTAAATTTTATTTACTTTGAACAACGTGCTAATCTACGAATCAACATATTATCTCGAACCAATAGCGTCCGACACCCCTTTCGATGACCCTGCCGTCGTCACGGCGCTCATTCACAACTCAGTCACTTGCTTTAGAGGCGTCCAGAACAGCGTAATAGACGGTTTAAACGAGTTAGATTTTTTATTTCCCCTGAAAACAAGAAATTATGCTTCTTTCCGTTGTAACTGACTCCATTTATCTCCACGTACTCTTTACATGCTCTCAGGAGTTTTCTGAAGCCGATGACTGAGGGACTCAGCAGGACTATATCATCAACATTGTTCACCATAACTCCGTCTGTGGACTTACGTACGTACTTTATTGAACGTACTTTAATGCGCACAACCTTCTCATTTATTTATCTAACCTATATATATTCTTTTCTATAAGCCATTATTACAGGTTTTACCCAATGCAATAGTGTGTATTTAACAAATTGATGTCATTAAATAAAATTGTATCATTATTATTATTTCTTATATATTATTACAACATGCAATATAGAAAGCTGTCCTTGTAAATTCACTCAGAGCAAAGTAAAATATATCTATGTCATTGACTATAAGGTTGAGAGTGTGAAGAGCACGCGACAACGGCGCCTCACTCAAAAGTTCAGTTCGGCCTCGCGGCTCGACCAGCAATTGTGGCCTTCGTCTTCGCCACACATACCTGTCCAGAACACACAGACTGATTTGTCTTAATATCTGGGCATTAAGTAATTTTCCTCTCAATACTTTAAATAAATATGAAGTGAGAGCAACCTCCCTTCTAACACCAAGAGTGAGAGCAACCTCCCTTCTAACACCAAGTTCCATGTATCTTACCATACCTAATATAATGTAGGACATATTCGTCGGTAGAATGGATACACACTACACTGGCGCAAATACAGAAACCTCACTAATTTATTCTGGACCCTCTCCAGCATGAGCCTATAATCAGTTTCATGCGGAGCCTAAATTACTGCGTTACACTCAAGCTGACCCTTGACCAGTGCATAGTATAAAGCTATAATTGCGTTAATATTTGTAAATTTGTACACTGTTCGAAGCAAAATACTTAAATTTCTGAAAGCCTATTTACATCGGTCAATGACGTGATTGCGATACGTTGACTCCGTGTTGAGACTCACCCCCAAGCCCCTGACTTCTGTGACTCTTGGCATTGTGACTCCATCAATGTTATAATTACGTGTGATTGGATGGTGCGAACGAGAGAAAGTAATAGTCAAACATTTAGAACTATTAAATTGCAAGAGGTTGTCCTTGCTCCAAGCCACCACTCTGTCTATGTCCCTTTGTAACCTGCTACAGTCATTAGCACATGTAATTGGGAGGTACCGCTTAAGGTCGTCAGAAACAGTAAACACTTGGCGTCCTGGATCACCTTAGGAACGTCATTTATCATTAAAATGAACTCCAACGGTCCCAGATTACTGCCCTGACTTACTCCAGACCTAGTAAAATGTGGATCTGACGTGTGCCCCGCATATTCTCTGCTAGCTTTTTAAGCAGTAAAATTATATGTCCTCCGGCCATAATTCTCTATTGTTAAATAATGACAATTTAATTCTCGGTATAGTAAATTTAAAAGAGGTATAATATTTTTCAGATTTAATATTCACAATTGCGTCTCTTCGAATACATAATTTGGAACATTTCGCTTTTGTGCTTTACTTCCTATGAGACATTGTAAATAAACAATGAAATCTGTACTTTCGCTTAAAAGGTGTTCTCTGTCGGAACTGACTATGTATTGACCACTGTTGTAAGGTTGCACAAGTATATTAAGTGCCCGTCACTCATAGGTTGTAATGAAATCTATGGCGCTTTTATGTCCTATTCCAAACAGAGTTGTAAAATCAAAGGCATGAAACGTAGCATTCGTGTCAGTGCACCTACATTTGCGCCATCTGTAGGTTAATTTTAGCAATTTTACATCGATTTAGTTTAGCATATAGCACAGAGCAAAAGGTGCAAGCCCTCGAGTGCAATACATCATCACGATATCTTTGTTCGTGTAGCGGTAGGGGAGACGTACCTGTTTTGGACTAAATCTAATTTTGTGGCTTATTATACAACATGTGTGTTTAGAATTTAACAAGATTGTTATTTCCATATTATGTTTCACTGCTGGATCTCGAGCAAGGATATCTTTGTGGTGGTCGCGAAGGGTGGTCAATAATTGTTGGTCAATGATGTTTGGTGTAAAGAAATTCCGTTTCTTATATATTTTAATATTTATTGAATTTCAAGATCAAATTTCGAAGTACTTACTACGTTTAATTGAATTATTGTACTCGTGCATTTCTTTTTTACAGGATACAAACTGGGCATTCGTAACAAAGAACTTCGCTCTCTGTCACTACAATGATAAAATTGAACATAAAGCATTTCAAATAACTGTATTGTTATGTTTATTATTATATTTTAATATTTTCTTCTTTAGTTTAAACGGTCTCACGCATATTGTATAGTTTGTGTACAAATAACAACGTATAAGTGTAATTTTGAATCGCGCATAACCTGACCGACGTCTTGTATAATGATTGATCGCGTTAAGCAGTATCGGACGCGGACCGTAGTTGAATAGCTGAGAGTTTATCGCTAAATTTCGCTAGTGTTTTCGTGTTTGGAGGGTACATTAAGCAGTCAGCATTGGTTGTTATCGTCAGATAGCGGTTGTTAAGTTATGCTGGAGGGCTTCGTGATAAACCTTCCGACATTTGTGATGGTTACTAACCCTTCTGCCAAGTAGCAAAATGGTTAAGTACTAAGCTTACTCGAATTCGAGGTTGAAACCAATGCGATAATATGGATAACATTTATAAATTAAATACAGGCCTAGTTATGAATATACTGAAGAGTGACAGAGACGCAGACATGCCTATATATATATAAATATATATATATATATATATATATATATATATATTTTCTCTCACATCAAAAATGCGCAGTACTATAATTCTAATCTGATTTATAAATAAGAGTTAAAAATGTTCGGAAGATGTCATAACCAAGCTGATTCGACTTTGGCCGACAATTAGTCCAGCGTAAATGGTATCTTAGGGGGCTTTTTATATCACTCGGTCACAAATAAAGTTCAACATATGAAAAATTTACTATTTTTTTAATGATATTAACAGGGTTTTCAGTACATTTACCTTACTAAGGAAAAGCACACAGTACTTCGTACTTGGCACGGCGCCATGTTGGCGAGCGTCCAACCCTGGCCAACCAACACTTTAGGGCAGTTCAAAGCTGACTAGACAACAGTTCACACGCTACGTTTATAGACAAACATTACTTAATTACATTTTGGTGTAATTTAGGCACGGTTTGTAAAATTCGAGGTTATAATTTTAATTAAAAGCTAGGGAAAGCGCAATATTTTTTTGGTACCCACTAAATTTTTTAAAACAAAGTTTTTGTGGTTGTGAAGCTTTGTTTTGTTTGGAGTTTGGACTTAAAGAAGAAAGGGTGAGTTTTTTTTTATAATATTTATCTAATAACTAACCCAAATATATATGTAATAAGTACCTAATAAAAATTATTATGATTATCTAACTCGCAGAACTCTTATCTAATAGTTGTTATGAATATAAGACAAAAGGAATTTTCTATTGGAATTTCAGGGTGAATTGTATATAGGTGTAATTATAAAAGATATACACCGAGACGTAGTAACAATGCATAATTATAATATGAATTACGAATTAATCAATTGTCAACCAACAAAATTAAACGCCCTTCAACTTTGAGCCTGTACTTAGAATTTGCACATATTTACAAGTTTAAAAACAAATTAATCCTATCAACATTTCTACCATGATAACAAAGTGTAAATATATCACTCTTGTGATCACAAGCGGCCTAAGCCGCAATTATTAACCAAGGGTGACGCTTTTACAAAGTAATGCTTGTCACGAACAAATTCGTAGAAGCTCTTCAGAAAATTGCCTGCTATGAAGTTTAGTACTATATGCAAGTCTTCTTTCTCCTGCCCTCTATCCCACATTACGTGGGGTCGGCACAACATGTTTTCTTCTTCCATTCTTCTCTGTCAGACGTCAACTCCACATTCACACCTTTCTTATTCATATCCTCTTTCACACAGTCGATCCATCTTTTCTTCGGTCTGCCTCTACTCACATATCCATCCACATGCTACTATACTACATAGTACTATATGCAAGTCATGTTTGTTAATTCAATTTGAGTACTAGTCTGAGGTTTTATCATACTTACATGGGTAATATAAGTCAATAGTTATAGATCGAGAAAGCTGTCACGATTCAAGGAATCATAAACTAGCGATATCTTTTATGTAACTAGTCGACAAAAGAGTAGACGAGCCACCTGACGGTAAGAAGTCACCACCGCCCATACACTTCAGTAACACCAAAGGCATTATCGAAGTGTTGCCGACTGAGGAGGAAGCGGGAAACTCGCATTATTACTGGCTCTCCGACATTCGACTGAACATTGAAGGGGGGTAGGTAGGCAGCCGGGCAAAATACCCTACAGTGCAAGTACCGACAAGATTAAACTGGGTGGTACAGAGCCCAGCAGCCTCCACCAGGAGGGACTTTTCCTTGGCCTTGTTCGTTATTTAGTAGGATACACCACGAGCAGGGGAGGTTGGCTTGGACTCAAAGCATTACACAAAGATAAATATATGTAGACATCTGCACATGGTCTTAGTGATAATAATAATTATAATAAGTTTTACTACCGGATGTGAATAATGTTGTTGTATATTTTGAACTGGCCATCGTTAACGACGAACTATCTTTCTATGGATGAAATCGTCATGACGATAAAGTTAAATCATGATTGTGCGTCTGATGTCATGTAAGTCTCTTTCTTTAGTTATTTTTGAGGTCCATAATTATCATATTACATTTAGCGATCACGAACAATCTATTCAATCAAAAATCTACTTGAAATAAGACAATGTCTCTTATTGAAGGTCAGAAATAAAGAGTAGAAACTTAATGTGAGTTTCTGCTCTTCATTTGTTGTGATCTATCGTCCATATATGTCCTTGAAACTGACATTTAAACTAGGTTCACGGCAGTAATATCAAGTGCTGGTGCCTCCTAAGCTATGTTTCTAATTTCAAAACAAACCTTCGGGCCGATCAAAACAAATGGACGCAAATATACGAAACAGGAAAACAAACAATGGATACTGCGTATGCGTGGGCGCATATTTATAAACGAAAATGCGCAGACGCCACAAATAAATGACCCAACTGACCTACTTGAACCAAACGAAAGCATTCGAAGCATATTGAGCCCAAAACAAGATGACAATAATGCATGAGATGAGTAGTGACGCAGTACATCTCGGCCTTCCTATCGGCACTTCAGATTATCAATTTCAGAGTATCAACATTTTATTTGGGACCTGATATCAAGGACGGACTAGTAAGATTAGTGGGTTAAATAATTGATTCTATTTGCGTTAAGTTAATTAAGATGTCCACAAACTGCACTGGCAACTTTACAGCCTTAACCTCTATTTAACTTGTTTACTTGTCATAAATGAAAAAAAAAACCTGGCATACTCTCTTCGGCTATACTTTATTGCAAAGTTATCAAAGTAACACCGTTACACCTATATATTTTCCCAAAGAGTACGTTTAAAAAAGTGCCTTTTCCTGCAAATTCGGATAGGTTGTCTCAAAGTAGATACTCGAATTAGACTGCGGATACAACGTCTTGAGGCTGATGACATATCCAGAGGTTTTTGACCTAGGGTGACCTAGGTGATATTTTAAAAAGTTTAGGAGCTATTTGCCAATGAATTCAAACGCTTTGTGTTTTGATCTGACGATGACAGTGATAAATAGGATTGCGATCCATATTCATAAAAAGACTAAGAGCTGTTTTTGCATCTACTGACTTCTTAGATGGATTTTTATCTGGATTTATAACTGAAATTTTATCACTTTCAATTTCTTCCTAATGCTTTGCAACCGGGTTTAGTTGTTTCAGTAACTGGGAGTCCTAAAACTATTAAAGACATTTCAGAAATGTAAATAATTTTGTGACGTTTGGGTCCACGTAGATTTGATGAAAAATACCATCCCTAAGGGTAAAAATGGGGGCTGAAACCAATAAATTCACAGTTTATAAAAATGCAAGTAGATTTATTTTCTTGAAATATTTGTTATACAGTGAAAAGGCTTTAAAACACACATATTTTTTTAAGTACTTTTTTAAGGACAATTTGACTATTGAATGAAATAGTGAAGGCTTGAAATGTAAAAACAAAGAATTCATTAAAATTACCGATACGTATGCGGGAGCAAATAAAATGTAATTCATGTAATTCTCGTGGCTACTAGAGTTGATGACACAACCTCGATGATTTGTTTAGTAGTTACTGAAATGTTAGGCAAATGTGTTCTCCTTATTTAATCCAAATTGAGTGTGGCCAGCGATATAACGGTGTCTTCACAAGTTAGACTACACATTTAATGAACTAATAATTAATTAGCTGTACTCACCTGCATCTATTACAAAAATGACATTGGGTACAAAAACGCACTTTTTAAAGTATTGCGTAAAGTATCTAAATGCAAATTGTTTTTATTGATGTCAGTGACAGGTTTATTAACTTTACTAATAATTTTATTAATAAGAAACGTATATTGTGTAGAATGTTATATACCTATGCATATCACACAGAAAACAAAAATAATAGATAAGGTTAAAAAAATATTGTATCTACTTATCTAGGAAAAAAATAATTCGATTTACATATGTGTAATCAAAATAAAATAAAAAAATTATCGAAGTAAAAAAAAGTTTTGGCTTGAGAGACAATACTGGCCGACAATGCATCAGTGATACTTTTGATCTTAATGATGTCCACGGGCGGCGGTGACCACTTCCCATCAGGTGGCTCGTCTAGTCGTTTGGCGGCTATTAACATAAAAAAATATACAACGTGTATATTTAGCTATTTCCACGTTGAATAATATCATTTCTAATAATAAAAATATTATATATTAGGTACACTTATAAGTTATCACTATAGAGTATAAGTATGTGTATTTTGGTATTATGATCGATTTTTTTATACTCCAAATTCCTGCTTATATTGAATAGAATTCAAGATTTTATTTTTAACGATTGTCTCTTATAAATTTTATGAAAAATTAAATATTACCATTTTAATTTCTTGTTTGGAGTTGTGAATTATATTGTGAGTATATATGTTTCAAGCAACTAAATTTAAAAATTGGTACTGTCAGCGACAGTTTACAAATACAGTACTATCAAATCTTGGAACAAAGACACTAACTCATTTCACACACAAAGAATGTTCGACCACGTAGTAGATAATTTTTTTTAATTCTCCTGTGGCAGAACCACCACCATACTTGCTAACTCTGTCTCGATGGACCTTTAACAACATTGTCTCTGTTAGAAGGGCCCACCTTAATTCAAATTAAAAATTTTCCTCGTCCTTCCTTCATTAAGATTAAATATGTTTATGACTTCAAATATATATGACTTCAAATAACAATTTTTCTGTCACAAGTTATAAGGTCTTTGCTTGACTCAAGGTGCTTTGCTGTCGTAAAACAATATTTCCTACATATAATAAAATTGCAAGGCTAATTCATATCATCGATCACCAGTTACATCATTGTTGAATGTTTTCAACATTACATTTAATTTGGCAATTGACTGCCCTTTAACAGCCAAGTTTTATAAGCCCTGACACTACCATAGAAGATGGCATTTTATATGCTCTGGTTAAAAGACATCAAAAATATTGACATTATGACAAATATGGCTAATTGGCTAATTAATATAGCTCTTGGGTACCTAGGGGTACCTTGGTTTTTTCTGCAGCTTGTCGGGTCTTAAGACGTTATTAAATCTTAAGGTATTATTTTTCGGTATTCGTGAGAGAATATTCAAACGTAAGTCATTTTTATTTATACTCAGTAACATACTTGAAAGCCAATCGGCATCTATGGAGAGGATTCGAGATTTTCACTGTCCACAGCGGTACTACCTCAGCGTAATATCACTCTATATATCAATTTCACCTTTGTGCAAACAAGACCAACCTCAAACAAGGTGTGATCACAAAGCGTTGGTAAAACCCCTAAAATTGAAAACGAATATCATAAGTGAAGATTAATATCCACAGTTTTCAGAACTGGTTGACAACAAAAAAGCAGAATGTGTCTATTTCACTAATGTTACTCTATATCGTTATCTTTTCTTATATATTTATACATAGTGCTTTAATTTGCTTTTTATTACAATAGCATTCCTTTTGTTTTGTAACCATATACTCGTATTAATCGCAGCCTGTATTTCTTACTTACTTGTATTTCTTAGCGTTTATCGTGGACCAAAAAAAATCGTCTTTGGCTTTATTTAAAACCATAAAATATAAAGTTAAGTGGAAAATTTAAACAGACGACGCATCAGACCGTTTTTGGACGGAAACTTTTGGGCGGATTTTTCAGTGTCACATCGAATCGACGTGATTCCTACGTCGCTGAAGTTTATGCATTCATTGTAATTGAATTACAGAAGTAAATAATTTAACATACTTTTTAATTTAATATTATTGCAGGCACTTAGTTACACTTCATTTGAGGGTTAGTAATATTATCAATTAATATTCTCTATGAGGGTAATAAAATGTTTATTAAAAGATATTATTTTTTTGTTAAATTTCCCATACACGCGATAAATACAAACACCAAAACAAAACCATTATATCCTATGGGTACAAACTTTTTTTATTAATAGTTATTTTGTTGCAAAAACTCTTACATATCAATTTATCACCCTCATAGAATCATCGTTCCACCTCTCTTACAAGTTTCGCCACAAAATTATTTTCATTTTAAGTAATGGCGTACGTTTAAGTAGATGATAGAAATCAAAATATTTTTTGTGCCGTACGAGCGCTTAGAAATTTAACTTTGACCAACATTGCATTACAATATCACCGAGCGAAACGTAATAACCGCAGTATGCCAAGAACTATTTCGTTTATGACATCGTGATTGATAAAATACGTGTCACGATTAAATACAAGAGCATATGTCTCGCCTAAATCCTAAATGCGTAGGTCTACGCAATAGTTAAAATTGGCAGTATCATTGCAGGTATTACGAACAAACAGCTGCTATAACACGCAAATAAAATAGGTTATTGATAAACAGAACCACGTGGCGCCATCTTAATTTGAAACACTAGAATGGGTATCAAGGTCATTGATCGATGACTTGGTCATTGTCATTACACGTACACAACATTGAGTTTTTAATGACTCTGAATCCGATTCAGAGAGAAGAAGAGAAGTTTGTAAAAGTTTTCAAAAGCAAAAACTAGTAAAATATGTCATTTTCAGGATCTTTCATTACTCCTACATTGTTGCTTGTATTCATATGCAACAATGCGCATTTGCAACGTGGCTTCATTTAGCTGTAAGGTCACCTTTTGAAATATTTTCTCGAACTCTTTAGTGTACAATATAGAGGATTTATTAAAAAAAAGCCTGGAACTTCGAAAATGCCAGTACTTATCATCAGAGTAATTGATCCATTGTTACATTAAAGGATCATTGCAACTTTATAAAACATGCGCTGCTATAAATACACCGCAACCGAAGCTTCCAATTAAATAAAACATGACTGTGGTATTTTCGCAGATACGAACACAAACGGCATTCTTTAAAATAGATCTAGTTAATGGCGCAATAAACGAAGCCATGCCGGTTGCAAAGCTCGAACGTCTCTCAAGATTTGGCAACAAAATCTCTAGCGACGCAAAAGCAAAAGAAAATATGAGTTCAATGGCAATCTTGTTTTTTTATAATTGGGAGTGTGCCAGCAACGCACATGGTCAGTATATATAAATTCTACCAGTTTCCTGGTTTTATAGATAATTCGAGGTGCCGACACTATATCCTTTGTTTTTATTGATGATTTAAACTTTATTGCCCTTGGGAGTCGGTGTAAAGAGTGTCCCGTGATAATCTTGGGTTTTGCGAAAGAAGCTTGAGAGAGGACCTCGGATATGTCCGAAACAGGTCGGACGAACTCGTCTAAACTACGACGTAAGAAAGTCGTTCTGAAATCTACGACTCAGTACATGTGTTCTGAAATCTACGACTCATTCAGTTTTAAAGATCTGTTAAAACAGCGATAAACTATCGAACATAGGTACAATATACTTGTGTGTGCTATCATTTAAAAGGAATATAGACCAAAGGTTATTTTTCAGCTTTTCGGTGCAACCATCATCATAAAATAATGTCATTCGTTTCATTTTCAATATTTACAAACAATTATATTATTAATTATAATATATTAAATTATATTATTATTATTAAATATATTACAAATTATATTATTATTGTTATTAATAAATACTGTACCTAACTATTAATTGAGTTTACAAAACTGTAGTAATTGTTTGTTTACCATCCTCAAATATGGTGTACGTGTTCATATTGTCCATTATTTGTCGTCATCCAACAATAGTTTTTCAATGTTACTTATGAACCGGACATTCGATAGATGTATTTTGTCAATTTTTAAGCCTGCAATGGCTTTAACATCTTTTAGTTTTTAGTATAGTTGCTAATGTGTGTTGTATTTCAAAAGAAATAAAGAAGCGATAGGTAGTAACTTTTAAAATAAAATCGCATCAAAGCAAAACAACAAAAGTTTCGGGGAACTCTTGATGTCATCTTTTGGCGTGAATGCCCTGATTGGATAAGCGCCATCTTTGTTTAGTTTTTTTTTATTCCGTTAACACATGGTTGATCACGAGCAGATAATCATAATGTTAGATCTCATGATATTAATTATTAAGTACGTCGTTTTAATATTATTTATTCATAGAAAAGTATAGCTCTTCTTGCCAACCGAGTGTAGATAAGGCAGTTGTTCCAAGAATCTATTCCTATATAAATGTCATTGCTCGTGTAAAATAATTTTGAGATTGCATAAAGGAAATCATTAAATCATACGGGCAAATTGCCCAAAGTATAACTGTAGGATTTATTTACGATAGTTTTTACGTAATATAAAGTGGTACTTAATGTATGGTGTACGAGCTCTGTAATGCTATATTTCACTTCATTGGTGATTCGTAAAGTGCCTAAGATTGTTAATTATTTCATTACAAATACACTTTAACTTATTGTCATAAAAATTCATTATTCAACCTTCTGTGTCCGATTTAACGGAACGAGAAAAAAAGACCAAAAAAAATTATAATCTATTAAACGCATCCATTGAAGTGATGTCAGAGTCTACAAATATAAAAGCAGATCATATCTTTAGTTTTAGACGTGGGCTAAGGATTGAATTTTTAAGGACACAATATCATTTTAATAACGCAAGTGTACGGTGCCACCGTGCATCTGCTGGGGTCAGCATTTACACGACACGCGCGACACAATTTAGTTATAATTAATACTATCCTAATAATAAAATTCTAACTAATCGCTTTCTATATATGAACGATATATGAGAAAAAACATTATTACGGGACATCATTAACGCAACAGAACCCAAAACAATTTTTGTCTGTTTGTTTGTGCGTTTGTTCCTGCTAATCTCAGAAATGGTTTAACCGATTTTGTTCTGGTTTTCTCTAATATAGTGCAGTAAGCGTCACTTAATACTTAAAGTTTGTTTCATTGGAATTCGTCCATGAATAAAAAAGGTATAAATTAATTTAAAATAATGTAAGGCGTAGTTTTTCTGAAGCGAAGCGAAGGTAGTTTGCTAGTAATTAATAAGCTTTGAGTTAGTTCGCGATCAGCCAGCGAGGGCCGCGTGTGCTCGCTCCTTTCACTCCAATATATCTCATTAACATTCATCTAGTTATATTTCGGGTAATCCAGACTACTATTATAAACACGTGTATTATTTACTCTCTACTAATACATTGAAATAACAAGAGCTCGTACAGCAAGCAAACACTGATATTTAAAAAAAATCTGATATTTTAATAATGACATTTGTTTGCATATTCTAAATTTGAGCAATGAGATCAGAAGATTTTGGTAGAGTATGTATTGAATGAGTCTTTTTTGCTAAAATGTCACGAAAATCTTAATTTATCTGCAAGCACCGAGGGCGGTGAGCATTTAAAGATGGTCAGAACATTATAAACAATATAATAACATACAATATGACTTTTGCTTTGCAAACTTGCATCCGATTTTGACGGTTTTAAAATGGGACCACTGCTTTGTTTGCTTTCTTCGTAATCAGAAGAGTATGATGCCACAGTCCGGTAGCATGTGATAATTAATTTCCAATACACACATCACGTTACGAAGAACTAGATTATCAATGCTTGTCAAACGTTTATTATTTATATTACATAGTTGTTTCTGGCTCCAAAATATACTGAAGATATTTTTGTCGCTAGATGCCTTCAGAGGTGATATCTGACAAGTCGCTCCAGAGGGAGCTGGCAGACTCGATCATCCGGATGGTACCGTTGGACGAAATCCGGATATTGCTCGCTTGTGGGGCGAAGGTATGCCAAATTGTTATGGATAACTCGCTAGTGTTTTCGGTAGCGCAAGATTAAGAAGTAACCTTTCACATAACTCAGGAATAGCATATTTTTTAAGCTACCTGTTACTTTAACCTCTGGAAAATAAAGATGCACGCTGAATTCATCGACTAAGAATTGCATTGATCCAGTGGGGATCTGACCAAATGCTTGCTTTGAGTGTTTACTCTTTTTGTTAAGACTAATGCGATCTCACACTTTATACCGGAAATTCCATCCAACCTATTCGTCATGATAACTTTGAAAAATCTTGATATTAAATTTTAAATAAAATTCCTCAGGTAAACGAACCTGTAACACAAGGTCTTCGCCCGCTTCACTATGCCATCTGGCAGCGGTATCTGGAGGCAACCAGGCTCCTGCTGGTGAGGGGATGCGACATCAATGCACAAGACGACTGCGGCTACAGCGCACTGCATCTGTCTGCAGAGCACGGGTGAGGAACTCGGTTCTTTTCTCAGAATAAATACGAATTTGAGCGAATTATAGCGAACTGTGAGGTATATCTCACATGATTTTCCTTTTTACATAGTGAAACTTAAAGTCTGTACTTGCGACACTACCAGGAATTTAAAACTTTAAATTTTATAGTCAACGCAAACATCTAAAATATAAAGTAATAACTACTTGATATTTTAGGATATCATATCATAAGATATACGAATAGTCTAAAGGGTTCTTTCTGCTTTTGAAAGCTGATTCCATACAAATATAATTATAGTATATTGCATAACAGTTATTTTATAGTTTTTAAATTAATAATTGAATACCGAAATTCACTTATTCATAGATACGTGGAACTAGTGAAACTGCTTCTGGAGAGCGGCGCGGCCGTGGATTACCGGCCAGACACTGGCGAAGAGTTTCCTCGCACTACGCTCTGTGATGAGCCTTTGCGACTGGCCATACGGAACAAGCACTACGTGAGTAATTAGATTTCTCGTTTGGCCTTTTATAAATAGTCGAGGTACAACAATCGTATTATAACACGCGGGTGTCATTGAATATTTTCATACTCGTTAAAGTAACAATCCATATAATAATGTCAGGCTAGCTTCTTTTAATTTTGTGAAAAGAAACGTTACAAAAATCGAATAATAATACACTGAGTAAGATAAATCAATATATTTGTTTTTATTTTATATTTTTATAATTTCGCTTACTGGCCGGGCAGAAAATCAGTGACATGATCTGTTGATAGACCATGAGTATCGCTGAATCCGGACCGTTTCAAGGTTCATGCTGCAGCACACGTACATTTCTGTTGTTAATTTGTAATTTTAATTTAAACTATTTAATTATGTTGTTTGTTTGTTCCTTTCTTAATCTTTGTATAGAAGATAATGGTAGAAGTTCCCTACCTATGAGTAGCAAAGAATTTAAAGTCAGAAATATATTAAATTATGAAACATTTTATTATTAATTTTCACAAACATTTTAGTCGAGCTGAAGTCATCTATTTTTTCATTTCGCGAAAAAGATCACCCTCATATAAAAATATCATTTACATTTCAGGAAGTTGCGCGACTCCTTTTAGAACATGGCGCTGACCCCAATAAGCGCTACTTCTTCGGCGCTGAGATCAACCTGGTTTCAGATCCCGAATATTTAGAGCTGTTGCTGACCTTCGGAGCCAACCCTGACTCTAGAGACAGAGCTGGTTTGACTCCTTTGATGAAGGCTGCTAGGCAGAGAAATGTAATTATTCTAAAGTTTATCACTATTTGTGCTTTCGTGTACATTTTTTTTTTATAGTAGAAGAAATAATTAGTGAATGCATACGTCAGTTTTCGTGGATGCTGTAGCCGCTAACCCTTCACATTAACTGCGGAGCTATATTACGGTCCTGTAATAATTCGACCATACCTATGGCGCATTTGAGATATCTATGGCGCTATTTTAACTCTTATATTTCACATAATCTACACGTTTACACTGAATTAGATGCCATAAAACTCGCGTAGTGATAAGAAGTTTTTCAAGTAAGTGATTGTTGTCCTTATGCCTTATGATTATCGTATACACGGATTTTTATTGCCTGCGTCATCGATTGTCGTGTCATTTTCTACGGAATAAATTGACGAGGAAAGCTTAGAGTTCTATAAAACCCGAAAAGCAATGTAAATAAAGGACATGGCCGCCCGCGGGTCATTCGGCTTTCGAATACGGAAGCGAAGTGTTCTCATTACGAGCAAAATATCTACGTACGATCAACAAGTGTGCGACTGATTATTCATTAGGTTTGGAGCGTCTTTATGGAACTATTCTGGCGTTTTCACGAAGCCGTGCATACTAACACGTAACAATACTATTATGATTAATTTATTCATAACAAAAAGCGTAACATTTAAGCAATGATAATTATGTATTATAATATACAAAAACTAAAATTAATTTTCTAATGATCTCATCGCAAATTCAGCCATGAGTTTGATGTAAAAATAATTTATAGAACTTCCTGTTGTATGCACATATTTTTTCAATCGAAATGAACACAAACAAATTATTTTACCAACAATTTTAATTTTTAAACGAGTTAAAATCTTTCCTAAATATTTCACAGGGTATAGAAGCAGTCCTGCTTCTCATTAGCTACGGAGCAGATGTGAACGCCATAGCAGACGCGAGGAACGATTACCGCACCGTAATGCATTATGCTGTTTTGAGTGGTAATTTAATTATTATCATTTTTACCGTCATGTTCTACTGCAGTTGGACAAATTTTTCCCATTTAATGTACCGTTGGTTTTTAAGCGGCAACCCGTTTAAGATGAGTCTTAAACGGATTGCCGCTTTTGATGTTAAGGTCGAATGCCTCGTTGAAAACGTACAAAAGGCCATTCTTCATGCCAAAAATATTGGGTCTGGTTGACTCCCAACTATGGAAGTAAGATTCTGTTATCTATCTAAAATCTTGTATATGAACCAATCGTATTTTCGTACCTCATAATATGAGATATGAAGGTCATAGTCGACTACGATAATCAAGTGTGTGTTAGCAGCCTTTAAAAATACATTGAAAAATTAACGGACCAGATTTCTTCAAGTTGTTCAATTGAATCCGACACCTACAATCAACTTTGAGTAGAACTAAAAGGCTTATTTTGCTTCATAAATGATTGTCGATTAAGACTTTCATGCAAGATAAAGTGTCAGCGTTTTTAATCCCTGGTATCATACCCTGGTTCATATAAAATTAAAGATTTTATTACTGTTTGTTAAACTTTTATCCTTTCAAGTTTTTGTCAAAACTGTGTTCCATTCACAGGTAACACAGATGTAGTTAATCTACTGATTAAGCAAGGAGCGAAGTTGAACTACGAATGTCCGGATCTCAACAAACCCAGCCCGTTGGACCTGGCAATTTTGAAGGGGGACGTGGCAATGTTGCAGATGCTGTTGTCTGCTGGTAAGTTATTCCGACAAATACCTCAGTTTAATGTCACCCTGTCGCCTGGATCATGGACAGACCATGGTCAAAAGGAATAGGCTACATAACTCCAATTTTTGTGCTTGAATTAACAGTTTTACCATAAAACCTCACTTTTAGATGTGTCGGACACAAAACCAGGAGAGAAACACGTCGGAGCAGCAGCTGCGGCTACACGACGTGTCGCGGGTTCGAATCCTGTTTTGAATATCTTGTTTGCTAATGTATTGTTTATTTATGTATATTACGAGTTTGTATATTGTGTGTTATCATATTTATGTTTATATTGAATATAATTGTAATCAAAGATATGGAGTGGGATAGATACCTCGAACTGTATGTCCTACCCTGTACGTAGTTGGAGATACGCACCAACTTGTCACGTTTTACTTTAGATATTTTTTTAATGCGCCGATGCCTAATCGTGGCGGTAAAAACACGAAAATTCCATATTGTACTATCATCAATTCCCAAAAACTCCTCCCTCTCTGTTTACCTTCTGCATATCATCGTCATGGAAGAGACACGATCGATTTTTTCATATTATATTGAATATGTTAACGTCCTATTCCATATCTGTGATTGTAACTAACAATTACTGTAGCATTCCTATGCTCTGAATCAGAAATGGATGACATTGCACAAACTGTATATTTGAGATTGATATGGGAACAAATTTAAAAGACGTTCAGTATTTTTAGTCTTCTTAAGGTAGTTTTTATTAATATTCCTTGGCAAATTTTCCATTTTGTATTATGTGGCCGCGGCAATCCATAAAATGTGTTTTCAACTTTTAACAGTAAAGTTATATTTAAGATTTTTCGCGGGTGTATTGCTACTCCTAGGTCTAGATCAAAAGTTTTCTTGCTCCTATAGTAATAAAAAATACCACAAGTCATCATAGTAGATAGTAAGAGTATGTGTACCTGTCTATTACTTAAGTTATTATGATGCAGTTATTTGTATCTAATGATCAAATTTCCAGGAGCCCTTGTGAATGCTTCGAGTACAGTCATCGGAACACCTCTGCACGTCGCGTGTTCCGACAACATTTCTAACAGAAAGGAAATTATTAAAGTAAGTATGTTATCATGTTTTACCAAAAGAACATACATACCTACTAGGCTTCCGTTAGACATGATTAATTCTGTCATGAGACAGTTATGAATTATGATGAAAAATACATTTTTATTTAAAACACTGAACCTCGAGTCAATCCTCAATTAAGTTGTTTTTAAATCATACTCATTTGTTAGACGACCTCATAGACTCACTTGTAAAGCAAAGCAAGAAGGCCTTGTTAAGGCAAAACACAGGCAAAGACCTGCGTTGTTCGTCTTTTCTCGATTTTGTGCGTTGTAGTATTCGTAATGAGTGTTTGTTCAGTGTTAATTTTGTATTTCCCAGATCCTTCTAGAAAGTGGTGCAGACCCCAACCTGAAGGTGTACAATGAGGACGACGGGGCTCAGCTGAGGCCGGCGCTGGCCGAGTACATCGCCAGCAACGCCGATCCCTGCGCTGACATCGTGAAACAGTTGCTGAGACACGGAGCCAGGGTACTGTTAGCGCAATATTTTAATATGCCCTTTAGACTTATGCGTCGCTCGCTATCTAGTATACCAATTAAGGCATCCTTGAAGCGTATGTGTCAAGTACTGGAAATACAAGTAATTCATTCAAATTACAGTTCAGAGAGACAAAAGTGAAAATCTGTGACACAGTTTAGAGGCTCCAAGATTATTGTCTTGTTAAGTCTAGTGAAAATGGTTCCCAATTGGGATGATATGAAACAATGATGATATGAAAATGAAACATGAAATGGGATTTCAACCCATAAATCAGATGTAACAAACCATTAATATAATCAGTCACAGAGTATTGTTCCTACAGACACAACAGCGTTCTCATCGAAACAAGATTTTTGAAAAGGAATCAAAATACCTCTCTAAGTATATTTCATTGTATTTGTGTGTTCAATTCTTTTCTCATTTGAGAGGTACATTATTCCGTAAAGGCGTACATAGGCTACATATCACATAAATATTTGTTTAACCCAAATGAAGTTGGGGCAGGCTGGAAGTACCTGGTATGGTTGTATATACTGAGGCTTCCAGAGTTCTAGCACCGATAGTTCTATATCAGTCCGAGAGTATTATTATATTCATTGATGTGGCCATTTATTTGTTTTTGATTTGTATTCATTAAAAATAAAGTTTAAAATTGTTTTTTCCGCAGGTAATAATGAAAACCCAGTTCCGCGACCCTGACGGTATCCTCAATCACCTTCAAAATGTGACATCAGAGCAGTATCAACACATCTTCTATCTCCTTCTAGAAGCCGCCGAGTCGTTCGACTTGTGTATGATCAAAAGAAACAATATAGTGACGGCGATTCAGAAACAGATCTTAATAGAACGTGCTAAAACACCTATTTCCTTGCTCGCTCAAGTCAGAATATTTTTAAGAAAATATTTCGGGCCAACGCTTATTCACGTGGTGGAAAAAATGGAGGTTCCTACAATCCTTCACAAATATCTTCTTTTTGAGTGCCGTTAACGTGTTTTTCGTAACACGATCGGTCCTATTTTCCTCGGCGGGTATCTGCCTTGTTTTAAATGGTAGTGTTACCATTTCGTAGTAATTCCTACCATTTTGGAAGTTTTTGTGTACGTAGTAAACTCTCGAAGATGATTTAGTTAATTGTAAAGTATTTTGATACTTTGTATTGATTGTCTTCTATATTTTTATAGTATTAAGGTTTCTAAATAATTTCAAGAACCAATTTTCTTCGTTTTTCGGTAAAGATAAAAATTTGTGATTTGTAAATTAAGGATAAAATATTATTGAAGAATTATGGAAGGATTAAGTATTCAGTCGAGTATCCACATTATCCTACCAACATCACACCATTAAATATCATTCGATAAGATTTGTGATGGTACATTTTTTCGCGTTCCTTTCTTTTATTTGAGCCTTTTTGACAGTCTTACCTCATGTATAATGTAGTCACGAAGCACGTAAAAATATTTTTACAGGGTTTTCGGGACAGTGAGTCTCCGAAAATCACAAAGACCGCTTCAGATTCCGAGTCCTGCTTCTTAGGGAGCACTTAAATTTTTACGGAAAGGGATTTAGTTGTCGTGATGTTGACTGTAGAATCTTTACTTTAAAATCTTAAAAATTATTACTTTCAGTATTTGTACTGAACTATATACGAATACGAACAGCTACGCTATGAATGAATATATGTAATTCAAGATATATTTTTATAAGCTTAAATTTTTATGATAATTATGAGTTACTTTTAACGAAATTGATGATAGAACAATTCAAGTGCCTTCTAAAATTTTATGCAATGCGAGATAACGCAATGAACATTTTTTAATTAATGGCTATCTCTATCCCTGTGTGAAGGTACTCAACACACTGTTATATATATATATTTATAATTTAAAGACGCTTTTCTAATTTCTATGTATATTTAATAAAAGTTACAATCGCCCTGAGCCAACGTGTGCTGAATGTCGTACAGAAGCGGCTGAAAACTATTAATTGGGTCGATATCGAAAAGTCCATGACGTGCTGTCATTTGCTTCAGTCGCTTACAGATCGATGACTCGCAACGCAGCTACAAGCATCTATGCCGAATATCTCATTATCATTCTCTGAACAGTATAGTATAGTCAGTCGGTAAACGGTGACAGGTAAATGATTTTGGGACATATATATTTTTTCTTAATTGATTTGAATCCCTACTAACGTCTGTGTCATCTATCTATTTCGCTTCGAAAACTTTTTTTTATTTTTCAATTCATTTATAACATTGTTGTACATTAAAGGTTCGCAACGTTTAGTTTAAGTTAACGTTAAGAAAAGGTAAGTTTTCGCAACAGCTTTTCTGTTAAACCGTGATTCCTTGTCCTCCATCAAGGACGTAAAGAATCGACTACGTTGGCGTTGTATGTAAAAAATATATTTTTTATATGTATTAAAGTGTTTTTATATTCGTAAGAGGTACATACCTAATGTATTTTCGTAGTCTGATTACATAATTACTATGTGATATTTTGTGATAAATTTTATGTTTTAAGGTTTATACTTGTGTGTCCTATTACGTTCAAACAATATATTCTTCATGTATTTTATAATCATTCAATAAATAATTGTGAACAATTTTTTTTATTACTATCGATTGCATGTTATTCAAATGGTTCTTTTTCTATATACTACGAGAAATAAGTTTTATGCTCATAGCTTGAAACAACTTTAATATTTACAACGTTTCATGAGACTAAATTTTAAATTAAAAATGAACAATGTAAAAAAATAAATAACAATAAATGTACAAATATAACGACCATCACATAAAATTGAAAAAAGGATGAAAATATAATATTATACTTTTTATTAAGGTAGATAAAGCTGTTTAATAAAAGCTATGAATTTCGTCTGATATAATATGTATCTTTTACACATTGATTAAAAAAAAATATTGTACCAAACACAAATCCATATTACGTATATATTTTTAAATTTATTAGATTAGACAAAGGGCTGAATGAATCTCCATGAATCAAATTGTTCTAAAAGGGGATTGGCAACTGTAACAACTAGTTTTGCAAACTGTCCAGAAATGAAGCCTTGGAATCGATTTATATAATCGATTATAACCTCCTCAATCAAGGTATTTGCGATTGTATCGACGTTTCCTCCGCCGATCACACCGTCTATGTTACTCTGAAAGTTAATAAAAACGTAAGATTTTTGGCAGTGTTCATTTAATTTGGTTTTCTTATTTCTGATTTATTGGTAAAAAAAACCTCCAGCATTGTTTAAAAGTTATAAATAATACGATGCATAAATTCCAATTCAAGCCACTCAGATGAAATAACATCGTTGAGAGTCGTCGAGAAAGCGGCGATTTTATAATCGCAGAACAGACAAAATTAATATGCATTTATTTTTTTTACAAAAGTATCGTTCCGTGTATGTGTTTTCGACATTTTCAAAAAGAAATTATAGAAGTTTTACACAAACATGCGAATTAAAACTTAGATTTTTTGGTATTCCTGTCCTCCGCTTTATACCGGCTCGCAAATGATTTGGCTATGATGGCCACTTATCATCAGTTGGCCCAAATGTTTGTTTGTCAGGTATTGACATAAAAAAATTAAATAAACAGTGCATTTAACTCTAAATCACAGGTCAACGCCGTCTATATGTCTCATATGCCTGAGGCTGCCAACAACTTCTGCTTGGCGACTTTAGAGCTGGCAGACGTTACGGCAGAAATATTGTATGCCTTTGTTAGGTATAATATTGACTCATTCTCTGTTCACACACTGACCGCAATATATAATATTAACATAAGAGGTGTATGTACCTACCTCCATAGAGGGTATCTCAAATGAAGGATTCTGAATTCTGTCAATGAGCACAGATTTGCCATCTTCAGATTGCTTCAAGAGTATTAGAGCACGGAATCGGAAGTTATTTATAATGAACCTGTAAATAAATGTATTGTTAATATATACATTGACGTAGAAAACTTTAGTGCCTGGTGTGAAAAATCATTGTGTTAAGGCCGGATTTTACTATAGCCTAACTAGGTTTCAGCTAGGTCTCAAGATCACGACGAACTTACATTCCAATTGTTATTCGTTTGTGTATACGAGAGCATACCAAAGTATATTTCACACGTCACTGATTGCTGTGGCGATTATTGACGTGGTAAAAAAACAAAACTTATTGATTTCCCGACAAATGAGAGGGCATTAGAAGTGGAATAGCGGACTAGCCTAGACTTTTTTTATCCAAAGCCCGTACTGGTATTACTGAATATTAAGGTGTGTTATATTTGTGTACCACTTAGTGAACACAATAAATTTTACAAACACTTACTCAACACCACCTTCGCCAAATAACGGTATGGCGGAGAAAAAATCACCTTCGAAGGAGTATTGTTCTGTAAATGAAATTTCGTGTTTTTAAGAGTTCATAATTTACCTTTTAGTCGTTTGTTAATAATAGACAAAGTAAAGCTATAATAAGCAGAGTCGGGATTCCAAAACTCTAGTCAAATATTTCTTCGGGTTTCCACAACGACGTAGGATCTCATTTCCACGCATTATCGCTTTCTTTACTTTTAGGGTTTCATACATCGGATGCAGAAAAATCTTTAAAAATTTGTCAGTACGAGTTCCATTTCTGCATCCCATGTCATGAAGTCTAAAAATTAAGTAAAAATGCATGGTAATGAGAACCAAATCTATAATTATTGTGGACAACCAAATATAAACCCTAACCACCAGATACACGCTTAACACACACAGGTAAGCAATAAGAGACTAGAGGAGTCTTACAGTTATCCAACACCCTTATTTATTGTTCATTTTTTTATTTATTTTGTACACATAACAAAATTGCAGGAAACAATTATGTGTGAAAATTTTGGTTCTTTGTTAAACGGCACTATCATTTTTTTTTTCTGTAGGTCCAAAAAGTAGAAAAGTGATATTTCATACATTAAGTGACATTTAACCCAGGACCTGGGACTGAAACATGAACGTAGTAAGCGTACATTTAAATTTAAAACTTTACAATTAGAAATAAGTTATCAGTTGTTTCAGCATAGGAACACATCGTGAGGAAATCAGCATACCTAAAATTGCACTATAATGATAGCAAATGTGTATGAAAACGAGCAATAACAATGGCGGATGGTACTTAACCCCGCATTGTGAGTAAGAACACAACAATGTGACTAACAAGAACAGATTGTAGTTTATTTGTATTTCATAGGTAGCTCACCGGCTTTGATTCGTAACTTAGGAATTGAAACATCGATGTCAAAAGATAAGTCAGAGAAGCGTATGTTACTCCTGTGCACTCTGAAGCCGCCTGCTCCAGTCACCAGGACATTCTTTAGGTGGAGGTCCATGCTGAGGAGAGAACCAATATATATTAATATATATATAAAACGTTTGCTGGTAGAGCCAGAATCTGAAGTAGATTTTTAAATTTACAACACCAATAACAGTGAACTGTTCGTGGCAGCAATGCGAGTGAAAAAACTGCGCAGGTCAATTTGATAGTCTGTTGATGCTTTGAAGCTGCTTCATCATTGTGGTTTTTCATATTATTTATTTTTGGCACTATCGTTTAATTTTGTTTTGCATCAGTTAATTCAGTTCATATATTATTTACGTTCACAGCCGGCTCGAAGGACCAACATTTTTTTTTCCATTTACTCATATATCATAAGCTTTGTATGCTAGGTAAAATATATATAACCATTTCATTGACAGACAAAAAAGAGCATTATAATCATCCGCTGCAAAATGACCTGTACTGTCTAAGGACACTGAAACGAAACGTGGATTAGGAGCAAAGTTCTAATCGGTAACAAATATATTTCTGGTTCTGAGAACTATATAAAGCCTCATTTATAAATGTCACAACCATACTCTTTTGTGCTAAGTGTAAAGCAGCAGAAAAATCTTTATATCCATGCTAACAACGTCAAACTTTTATTATTAATAAATAAAGTATAACCAAGTCAAAAATAATCATGAGAGAAAAACACTCGAAAGTCGATTTGTACTGTTTCATAATTGGCTGTTTCTTGCATATTATGTCCCAATTACCAACAATATTATGTTGTTGGTAGCAAAAATATACTGTCACAGTATATTTCTATTATAATCATTGGTTATATGGCCTATATTGACCTATAAATGCAAGCATGTGTATTATATATGTATATTGATAGTGAGAAAATGGTTACACCTTCCTAGATACGTAGTATGGTAATTATTTAATCTCATACATCAAACTCTAAGTAAAGATTATGCTCTATGCGTGGTAACTATTATCACCATGCTGATATTGCATGTATTCGAGTCTTCGACTTACTTGATAAGTACAGCAGGTATGACAAGGTGGTACTCATCCAACCTCAGAGGATCTAGTGGCGGCGTACCCAGCAAGGCGGAGCCATTATTGATCATATTACGAATGATTTCAAATAACTGTCGAATTAATACGTTTATGATAAAATTGCGGTTCTCTACGTCAGACAACACCCGCCTTGATAGCGAATCGATAAGGATGTTACGATTCTGTACATCAATGTTAAATTCATCTGAAATTAGGAAGCAAATTTAATTCTGGATTACATCGTATACATTTATTGATAGTTGAGGTTTTTTTCGATTAATTCATTAATTATGAAGTAGGAATAAACAAATATCGGTGCGTGTAATTGTGTATAATATCAAAAGTTATACATTTTATGTCATAAAACAGAATAAAACAAATCAAAAATAGTCACTAAACTTCTTACATTATACTAAAGTGTTATTTGCCTCTGTACTTAAATATGTACATGAATAAAAAAAATCCATAAATATTTTTAATATATTCTGCAACTAATGCATTCATCATGTAATGAATTTTAATCCAAAAGAAATAAAAGTTTGCGCCTCCTTTTATAACGTACGATTTTGGGATAGTCACATTCTGAGGAATATTTAAAAGTTTTTAAAAATTCAGTTTTAAAACAATACGTAACTTTAATATTGACTTAAATATTTTAGTGAAGTTATTCACTACCTTTATATCAAAAACGAACAGGCTCCTTATATCTCTATTATAATCAAACACATTACACTGCCACTCGTTATCTAGTGGAATTGTCTTTGAGTAAAAGAGCTAAAATATTAACGTACCCGCACTGAAGGCTTCATCGCCATCTAAAGCATTTGTAGGCAGTTTTATAGCTGCAGCCGCAACGGCGCAAAGACACAACAAAAGCCACAGTTTCATCCTGAAAATAGTACTTTTTTTAAATAGATTATTCTATAACCCAGTTCGTAATGACACTCCTAGCCGAACGAGTAGGTGAGCTCAAAAACTCAGCATACATCTTTTGGATGGTCACTCTTGTTATAACAATCTGTGGATGACTCATTAGAATTGATTTAATGAGGAGACTTATAGCAGACGATTCAAACTAACGGAAATGTTTTAGAAAGGTACCGCTGCTATATACACTATTTTATCCTGAAAAATTATTTTGTTTAAACTTATTAGTGACCCAGTGCAAAATACGGCTTCGACCTTGAACTTAGGAGACCTGGACCTTATTCTGGTTAGACCGGATTGACAAAATACTACGTTCTAACACAGTTCTCAAGAGTATCAAAAGATTGGGGATTTGATTCAAATAGGGCTATTTTTATAGTATTAAATGTCTTTGTTCCCAAAAAACTTTTCAACTCTTTATGACAAATATTTTTATTGTATTTAGATAGCAAATAAAAGTGTACATTAGCAACTTGACGGTGAATGATCTCTAGTGTCATCCCTGTAGCAGCAACAGCCTCGTAGCCGTTCAAGTGGTCGTATTGCTGGTATTATTATCTTTCCGTGAAGCCTGCCTGGCTAGCTACCACCCTCCTGCTCGAGTCAGCCGCCAAACGACTCGTCGTGTTCCGACTAGGGTCTTGAGAGCGAGTACTTTCTTACTTTCTTTCTTCTTATTTCCTGGTTGACAACGTATCAGTGACACCTAGTGTTACTAATGTCCATGGGCGACGGTGACCAATTACCATCAGCTGGCTCGACTGCTCGTTTGTCGGTTATTTACATAAAAAAGTAGAATGTACCTACAAGTTTCCTTTACGATCGACTAGTATCTCCGACCATACAAACAAAACATTAAGAACATTTCACGGTTCTTGAAAGAGGGTGTACGGTAGCTAGTCAAGTATACATTACAATGGGATCCTATGGGCTTCCAGTTCTATCAATTTAATTCCTATTTTCTACATTATTTAAGGCGTTTATAAATAAGTGTTTAACTCACCTAGCAAGTCTTACAGGCCACACCCGATACTGTGTTGTTGGAACCTACAGAATTACTTATACAATTCAGTAATTGTTAATCAGTTGGTTTGATACCTTATCTATTAATTATTCAGATTAATTGGTAATTGAGGTGACAAAAGATCTAATTAAGATAACATTTAATATTTTTTGTTTTCAGTTTCAAATTTACTTTATTTTATTTATTTCTTATGCGTTAAAGTAGTCTTTGTCGAATAAACTTTAGGATTGTTTCAGATAAAAGTGACTGAACACGAGTTTTATATATTTAATGTTTTCTTTTCTTTATGACTATAAATAGACAAACATTCTCCTTTGGAGTTTCTTTCAGTTCTAAGCTCAGGACTGTTCATAGTTGGTAGTACCTGACTTACTGTTGGATTGTTGTTTGATAAATAATTAATTGTTTGTAAAACTAATTTTGCTTAAAAATACTATATAAGTCTGAAGTCGAGAACTCTCTGAAGCGGGTCTTAGAATGGGGTGGACTAAATATATTGTACTTCAGCCCCAAGAAGATTCAAGTTTACGTGTTTACCCCTAAGAAAGCTCCATTTATCATGGTGCCACAGTTCCAAGGAATAGCGCTCACCGTTGGAAAAGTATCGGACTTCTGGGCGTTGACATCTCGAATGATGTTAAGTACCGGCATCACCTAGAAGTTAAAGCTAAGCTAGCTTCCAAAAAGCTCGGACTTTTGCACAGGGTGAAGCGGTACTTCACTGCGAGTCATCTGCTAATGCTTTACAAAGCACAGATCAGGTCTCACATGAAGTACTGCTCTCACCTTTGTCTTCGCCACCCTCTCGCCTCTGGCGCCAAAGTACTAGCATCCATTTAACACAAATACAACACAACGTACAAAAACACTCAATCCGAATTGTCAACGACTCACAAACCACCGATAGACTCGAATGCTTAAGTTCTAGGAGAGACATACTAGGTTTCCTTTGTCTATTCTCTATCGCCATTACAACGGTGAGTGCTCTGAGGAACTGTTCGGCTTGGTGCCCACGTCACCTTTCCATCATGGCACCACTCGCCGAAGAATGAAATTCCATTTACACCGTATGGATTCATGGCTTTCCTTCACGGCCCGATTCTCACGAACTTTTTTACCACGCACATGCAAATTGTAAAAGGAACTTCCTTCTAATGTATTCCCTGAGCGCTATGATACAGAGTTCTTTAAACAAAGGTGTAAAAAGAGCTCTCCTCCAGGACTGGCATTGCAATGTTACTCCTCTGGTGTTGCCTATGTCTATAGGCGATGGTGACCACTTACCATTAGGTAGCTCGGCTGCCCTTCGGGCTATAAAAAAAATAATAACGGCGTTAGATTCGATTAACGTAACATTTATGACTATAATTTTTTTTTCATTAAATATAAGTAAGCTATAAATTCATTTTGCATCTCGTCCATTACCCGTTAAGAAATTCTGTTATTTTTCAGGAGTACATCATCATAATGTAAATAAATTTGTGTGGGTATACATCATTGGCATAAACATTCTCAATAGCACAGGTCAGGCTTAGTGCCTATACAATAGTTGTTACTCCTAACTCAGAGAACGTAATGATTGCTTATTTATGTATAAAAGATCTTATAGTTCAGCTGTAGGTGACTGGTGACCTCCGTGTAATCCCCGATTGTGGAGATATTTCGGCCTTATTGGGGCGGCCTAGAATACTCCCCCCAATCCCATGCTGGCAAAACAGGGTGTCATAAGAGGCGACAGAAGTCAGCGTGCTTGGTGGTAGGGCTTCGCGTAAAGGTTATATTATCAGTATTATTATTAAGTCATTAATATTATTACTATTAATATTACTTAAGTAATAATATTATTACCTTTCCGTAATGCATGCCTGGCTAGCTACCACCCTCCTGCTTGAGTCAGCCGCCAAACGACTCGTCATGTTCCGGCTGGGGGCTTGAGAGTCAGTTCTTTCTTTCTTACCTTCTCATTCCTGGCCGACAATGTTTCAGTGATAAAATTGGTTTTGCTGATGTCCATGGACGACGGTGACCACTGACCATCAGGTGGCTCGTCTGCTCGTTTGTCGGCTATTAACATAAAAAAAGTAAAATATTTGTGATATTACATGGGATGGAGATGGATATGAATTTGCTAGACTTTATTTTTTTTAAAGTCACCGTGAAGGAAAAACATTATAAATATAATAACTAAACTAGTAGGTACTATCTATATAAATCGACGTATTTAATCTTTGATATTAGTTTTATCTTTATGAACGATCTCCCAATGTGCTCTGTAATGACGCGTTAATTATTATGTTACAATATTTTCGCTTGGGTATTCTATAGATACTGAAATGAAATAAATACCGGAATATCAAAGTAATGCGTGATAAAATTTATCATAAATATTATCTTAAATATAGTTATTGTTTTTGTTTTAATAGAAAGTAATAATCCTTTTGTAGGTCGATCATATACACCTGCAACCACGTAATTTAAACTTATATCGACAGATAACAACATTACTACGCGGTTGTATGTACTTAGTTACGATTACTGAATCACCCAAATTTGGTATAATGTTAAGAGAAAACTCAGATATTTTCCTTCGAATTATATTTCTAAAATAATTATGTGATCTTTTCGAGTGCTGTAACATTATAAAGTATAGCGTTGCTTGTTTACACCATTATAAAGAGTTGTATAAAGTTTAACATGATACATCAAATTCATTAGTGACTTCCTTAAGTAATCATGTTAGGTTTACATATTCTAAGTTATAAAATCTAATTTACACTAAGTTATTGACATTGGGATTTACAAGCCTTTGACGATTCCTAGGTCTGACGCATAAAGCTAGCTTAAACATTATGTTTATGGTCGGACGACATGTCATATATAATATGTACATAATACATAGAATTACATAATAGAGGAACACAGTGTGCGAATGAGATTTCGAGCGTTAAGGAAAATCCGACTTGCTAGAAACAGATGCAAGAAAATTTACCGTACGACTGTTTAAAAACTATTTACTCTCCTGTCAAAAAATTGCTATTTGTTATTTTATGAGTTTTATTTCAACCTTTCTATATTTTATCAGACTAAAAACAGTAAACTAAAAAAACTAAAAATGCTTATTTTCATAGATGTTGATCTTTAAATTATATAAATTAAGATTAATAACATGCCGTAAATACTCCATTTTATGAATAATTATTTATTTTTCATAATTATGTGTAAGATAAAAAGATATTGTGTACGGGAAAATAATACCGTTCCGTATAGGGCTTGCACAAAATCTATCGATAAGTGGACAATTTTTAATTAGGTATAAATAAATATTTTTTGTTTTACCTAGATTTGTTCATATTTTACCTTTTTAGTTTCGGTTACAGCTTGTAAACACATTGGACAGAAAGTAGATAGACTTATATATAGGTGCATCTTTGGCTTTTGAATCGTATTAGCTCCTTAAATTGATAAAATTTGCCAAATTTTATATTTGTTATTATTATGATATGACAATAAACGGCGAACGTGATTTTATATTTATTGACAAATTTTACTTCTTCAAGGTTTCCTGTAAATACAGTTCAAAAAGAATAATGGATTCGAATGTTAAATCAGATAGGTAGGGTTCCTTACAAAATTTACAGTAGATATTTTAAGGGCAACTATTTTGTTCTACGAAATCACTGACATATTAATGGAGAATCTATACCTCCAAAGTTTGTTGGTTATTTCCTTTCTGAGGGAAATAAGTTATATCGATTTACATCAAAGAATTAATTAAAACCAATAAGCATTATTATTATTGTTTTCTTTAGTACCGTGTAATCACGTTTTGTTTTATCCTGTCAAATAAGGTTAAGTTTAGAAGAAGCGAAGTAAAGAGAAGTTACTAGGATTAGCATAGTGTTATTAATTTAACATGAAATAAGAATTAAGAGAACGAATTAAATATAGCAAAAAAAACATGCGATGGAATAGTCGACATTCATGTCGATTATGCATGGACGTGACTTTGACATCATTAAAAGTCACGCACATCAGTGTATTTTTCACACATGCACATTTATGTTTTGGTGACGCGATTTTGAGCTGAGTGTTCTTCTATGATATAATATTATACGTTGTGATTTGGTTCTCTGTGCTGAGCCATTAAGCCTGTCTCATAAATATAATATACTAATGTAATGGACGAACAATCATCTCATCATCGCGTCACCAAATCCTAAAGTGCATGTGTGTGAAAATGACAACTGTGTGAGTGGCTTTTAGTGATATTTATTTATTATTTATTTATTTTTATTTACCATTATAGAAACTAACATAACAGGTGCACCTAATGCGTTAGTTTCATTACTTATATTATATTATACAATATTTAATTAAATTATTACAAAATCAAATTCACGTCCATGCTGTGTTGAAAAGGATGTCGACTATTCCATCACAGTCTTTTGCTATATTTTAGACTAACAAATGCCCTCGCTTCGCTTCAGAAAACTACCTTACGCTTAAAGAGAGTATCTGCATTTGTCTGGGTATTTGTCGTTCTGTGATTTAGAAATACATAAATTAATTCATACCTTTTTTATTTATGGATGGATTGCAATGAATCAAATTTTAAATTTTAAGTGACGCTTACTGCAATCCATTAGTGAAAACCAGAACGAAATCGGTTAAGCCATTTCTGAGATGAGCGGGAACAAACGCACAGACAAACAGACAAAAATTCTAACATCTATTGTTTTGGGTTCTCTTGCGTTAATAAAATCCCCTAATAATATTTTTTCTCATATATCGTTCATGTACAGAAATCGCTCATGTATAGATTTTCGATTAATTAATTCGTTTTCTTGATTATTTATTACATGTCAAATTAAAAAATACCATGCTAATTCTAGTAACTTCTCTTTACTTCGCTTCGTCTATTCTAAACTTAACCTTTTTAGACGGAATTCTTTATATTAACATATTTTTTTATTTGTAAGCTGATTGAAATAAAACAAAACGTGATTAAAAGGTACTAAAGAAAACAATAATAATAATGCTTATTGGTTTTAATTAATTCTTTGATGTCAATCGATATAACTTATTGCCCTCAGAAATAACCAACAAATTTTGTAGGTATAGATTCTTTATTAACAAGATGTCAGTGATTTCGTAGAACGAAAAAATCATTTCTCGGCCCTTATCCCAATCATTTGGGGTCGACATTGTGTGTCCTTTTCTTCCATACATCTCTATTTTTGTCATCGCAGTGCACACATCCTTAATCTTTATATCGTCTTCCACACAGTCCATCCACCTCTTCTTCGATCTTCCCCTTTCCTTATATCCAACTACATCCATTCTCAGCATTCTTCTCCTTACATGACATTCCTCGCTACGAATTACGCACCCATACCATAGAATTCGTAGAACAATTCGTAGAACGAAATAGTTGTCCTTAAAATGTCTACAGTAAACTTTGTGAGTAACCCTACCTTCAACATTCGAATCTATTTTTCTTTTTGAACTGCATTTACAGGAAACCTTGAAGTAATAAAATTACTCAATAAGTATCACATTCGTGGGATATTGTCATATCATAATAATAGATATAAAATACACCAAATTGTATCAATCTAAGGAGCTAATACTATTCAAAAGCCAAAAATCCATCTTTATAACAGTCTAATTTACTTTCTGCCCAATAAGTTTACAAGCTATAACGGAAACTAAAAAGGCAAAATATGAACAAATCTACGTAAAACAATTTTTTTTATTTATAACTATTTCAAAATTATCCACTTATCGATAGATTTTATGTGTCTTATACGAAACGGTATCATTTTCACGTACACAACATCTTTTTATCTTACACTTAATTATGAAAAATAAGTTGTTATTCATAAAATGGATAGACTGCATGTTGATAATTTCATTTTATATAATTTTATGATCAACTTCTATGAAAATAAGCATCGTGCAAGTAGTATTGTACTATCGGTAAATAGCTGCGGAATGTCTCTTTGTTTGAGTTATTGTTATAAATAACTATGCAGTCTAACAGACAACACGACTACCTCGTGTTTACTGTTATTTGCCCGATAAAATACAGGAAGATTGAAAAGAAACTACTGAAATAACGGAAAGCTATTTCTTGACAGGACACTAATGGAGAGTTAATAGTTTGAAAACAGTCCTAGGGCCAATTCTCTTTCGTCTCTTTCACGCAAGTATGTTTTTCCGTAAAGATCGAGAAAACACTCGCACGCTGCGTTCCTCAATTACGTTGGTATAATAACTCTATGGTCTATCTGTACCCATTTTCTGTCATTGTCATTTCATTTTTGAGCGGCACTGTCTCTCACTGACAATCAACGTCAGTGTAAATTTGTATATGACTCGGTATCTATATAAATTCTATTCCTATTGTGGTTACGTTTATTGCTTACTCATTGCGACTGTATTGCGAATATCTTCGGTAATTCCGTGTAATGCACATTAAAAATATGGAGAAGCCTAAAGTAGACCTTGGGTTGCTAGAAGAAGACGATGAATTCGAAGAATTCCCCACTGAAAGTGAGTAAAAGCATTATCAAAGATGTTTGTAAATTCAAGTACGTACTTTTTTAAATGTCCTTAAATATAATTCTTTAATAGCCTGCATTTCAATAAAAGGCTGAAAATCTGTAGTAATCGTTTTTTGAAAATATAGGGTAATTTAAAGTAATACGGTTGTATATTAAGTAGTATAAGGTTATAATTCTCTTTTACTAAGCAAACTTAATTCTGTGTTTATTAGGCTGCAAAACTGCAATTCATATTGGTTGCTTGTTTATTGCAATGTTTATTTTAAGCTGATACTTAAAATAGGATAACCCATACTTGTATGAGTTTGTCTAATAAATTATTTATAAGATACAACAGTGAAAATTATTTCTATCCGATTATTATTTACATTATTAAACTATTTCAATTATGATTAAAAAGTCCTTAATAGTTTCGTAAAATTAAATGATAACTATTTATTTTTTAAACATACCCGTATGGGAATTCATTAATAATCTAAAAAGTGTATCTGTTAATGTTTCTAATAATGTAGCAATAAAATTAAAAAATATGTATCTACAAATCTTTAAGCAGTAATATCTCTATTCTGTGATTCGGTAACTTATACCTTTTTATTTCCATAACATCTTTTATAGTTAAAGTAGAACAGCAACGATTTTAAATGTTAAAAAATATTTAACGATTGTACTGAAGAGAGAAAACTTGTGGTAATATGATTTATCTGCAATATCTCCAGATTGGGGTCCTGAGCAGCTGGATAATGAGGATGTATCTGTGTGGGAGGACAATTGGGAAGATGATGTTATTCAAGATGATTTCAACAAGCAGTTGAGGTAAGCAGTAATACTTTTCTGGCTTATTAACCTTTAATATATTTATATCCACAGACAGCAGTGTGACAATTATATTTATAAGCACTTCACAAAACTCAATAAGATAAAAAAACTATCATGGGAAGATAAGCATAATGAGAATGCTTGTAGCATCTGTTTTGTATCACATTTTTGAAGTATTTCAATTTCAGTGTCAGATAAAAAGTTAACAGTAGATTTCTCATTTTCTTATGAGCAATGCAATAGAGATGCCTCAGGTGATCCAGATTTTTACATTAAGAAGTGACCCCTCACAATAAGGGGATTTCATTTGTCTGCCATTGACATAAAAAATTAATAGATAACAAAAAGTCTTTGTCACTTTAGTTTCATAAAATACTTTATTTAGTCATTGGTTGTGTTTTAGCAAGCTGTACATAATTGTGTATGAGGAGCATGTCATTATGGGTTTCCTCTATAGGTTCCAAAAGCAGGCTTAAACAGTAACAAAATAATTATTCACAAATTAAGTTTGGTCACCAGATTTCCAACTTGGACAAACATTGGACCAAGGAATGGTGTGGTAACTTTCTTCAAATTAACTTCAATAAACCATTAGTTAAAATTTACATACTATGAATATAAATGGTTTTCATCTTAGTCTCAATAACACCATCTTATTGTGTAGTAATTACAATTATTTTTTCATTTTGTTTCAGAATCCAAATTGAAAAATTGAAGGAGCAGAATAAAGAGGCGAAGTAATTGTTCATCTCAATTTTTAATCTAATCTGAATGTATTAAAATTTTAAGTTAGTGATTAAACCCTATCCATAAACATATTATATTTTTTTTTGTACACCTTTTTCAGTATAGTAAATCCACATTTTCAGTGGAATAATTTCTTTTCAATTTCAAAAAAAATTGTTTCCTTGTTCATTAACTGCTATTATTTTTACTGGCAGCTATTGCAATGGCGATATTAATACAACTAAATAAAAGAACAAGATGAATAAATATTTTGAAAATACATATTAAAACAATTAAAAATATTGTGAACTCGATAAATAATTCTGCTGCTAGCATATCATAGAATATGTGAGCCTGTGAAATGACTAACAGCAAGTTTGTTTTGACATAGTGTATTGAGTATATTATTCATAATTATGTATTCTTGTTTTTACAATTAACATAACACCCCAATAGACTAACGAAAGTTCAAAATACAAATTTCCATGTACAATAAACTGTGTAAAGGGAAATTTTAATCAGAACAATTTAGATGGTTATGACAGATGCAGGAGTCATTAAAATTGAAACTAATATCCACTTTACTCCAGAAATAACTAGTGTTTATTGACATTTTAAAAATATTTCATGTGTACGGCATCCTCCTAAAATTTTCTCCTAAATCAAATGATTTCGTTACAACACAAAACTTACACCCCTGGACTAGAATTCCATGTTGCAGATAGTATGGGCATACTTAGACGGGGAACAAACGATGTCTGCGTGGTCGTTTGCTTCACAGTGAATTAGTTGGCTTGGTGGTCATTCCATCCCAATCTAAAAATGCATTCCCATTGTATTCATACTAGGTACTTTAAAAATAATCCTAGCTCTATGTAGCGTTTCAAACATTGTAACTATGAAGCCTTATACTATATCATGCAAGTGGATCTTTACCATCCCTTACTTGTGAGCCACCTTTTTAGAGCAATGGATGAGACAAGTGTTAAGCTTCTCTTGTTGTAGGCTACTGGGCTCTAACATCCAGCGCTATTATGGTAATACTGGTCGTAAAGTAATACGCGCTTGTTTAGTTACTATTTTCCTAGAATCAACCGGGAAACGATTTAAGGTAATTCAGTTCGCTTCTCTGAAAGCAATTTTTGTAAAGTGATCTCAGTTTCTTTCTAGAGTATAGAATCCAAGCCGGTAACGCGATATCCCTTCACCAGTTTGGTGTTACAGAAGTCGATAAGCCACCACTTACCATCCGGTGACATGTCTGCTCTTTGTCAATAATTTTACATAAATACATGTGAATTAATAACAATCAAATCTTAACGACAGCTAATTTATTAATTTGAGACTTATTACTAAAAATTAAATAAATAAAAAATTTAAATTATTAAAAGGTTTATTGCTAACACTTATTCATCTAATTATCACATGTAAGGCCTGAAGGACCTCCAGCTTCAGGCTTGTAGCTAAGCTTAATTTTTCTAGCAAACAACTCGAAACACTTTTAATCATAAATAAGGGGCATGCTGTAAACCAATTCAGTGCAAATTCAACGCAGCCCATTTTAATGACATATACAAACTCAATAAAATAATCCACATTAGAATAAAATTCGGCATTAAAAATCATATGATAATAATAATTATTCATTTGGATTTCATCCAGTATCATCAAATTATGCTGGACTGATAATATAAAAAGAAACTTAAATCGATCATCGACAAGAGATTTTTTGTCGACGATGTCTTTATATTTTTCACCAATTTACACTACAGTAATTGTTTCCTACGTCTGAATGTATGTCGGTATTGTAAAAATTCAATCCATTTGAGCCCCCTAGTCAGTCTTTCTTGATTATTTATGATAAACTTACCTGCTAACCAACTCTTTTTACAAGTATTGCTGTATATAACTTAGATATGAATGAAATAAATTTCACATACTTTAAGGTTTCAAGAAAACAGATTTTATATAATTGCAAATAGCTACATTGTGATTAACACGATTTAACAACGGGTTTTCGCAATAAAACACTGTGATTCAATAAAATAAAGCTAGCTGCAATAGTTTTCGAGGCACTGTTGGAGCTAATGTGTGGAAGCTAGGAAAGAAATGCGTGGCATTTTGTAAAATGAAAGTTGAAGCATAGCATACAGCACTTATAGTAAAATTAATCTAACTACAACTAATAATAACATAAAGTAAGGATGAAAAATGTATGTTTGAATAATATTGTTTTGAATTAAATTATCACGCTGTAATCTACAATACAGTCAACTAACTATATTGAATTTGACCATATGAAATATGAAATTTTTGTTATCAGACAACATTTCAAAGTGTGTTTCGTAAACAGTCAGTTTATTATAATTTAGTGTTTTTACCAGTATCCAAGGAACTAAAGATCATAAAATCGTCGTGTTTTGATGATAAAGATTTTGATCCTGGTAATGATGAGTTTAGAGTTGATTGGGAATTGCAGCGTAATAGATCCGTGACAAGCTTCAAATAGGACAAATTATATAAGTACTTAATTTTAGGTATTGCAGCAGGACTGAGATGCATAACCTCTTTAAAATTATGATTACAAATGACACTTCCAGTAAATGACCAAGTGCTGCTACATTTGCACTTTAAATGATACTCTATTTCTAATCATTATTATGCCAAAGTTAACAATAACATCCTTCTATATTGCGTACAAACATTCTAGTGGCCATTAATGTTTAAAAGTTTATATTCTGTGGCTGGTTCATGCCAAACTGGTATTCATCAGTGGTTTGTTCAGGTTGAGCAAGCTGATCCTCTTGGTCTACGAAGTAAGTGTCTAACAGATGTAGGGCTTTGCTGTAGATCTGAGGGCGTAACAAACAATCAATTAGGAATATAAAGTAAGGATAATATATTTTAACTTTATGTTAATGTGTTAAATATAAAAGTTAATACTTATTTGATTTTATAATACATTTAAGTTTAATTATATCAATTGAATTAAATAAAGAAATAATAACTGTACATAAAATACAATTCATTGAACTATTTCCAGCCCACATTGTATTAGATATTGGATATTAAGATATGAACAATAGCAAAGCTTCAAAAGTTCACGTTAAAGAGTCGAAATACTCGTTAGTGGCCAAAAGTATCTATATACCGTAGTACAATTGTGAGTAAGTACCATACGGTTACGTACACAGTTATTACAGCTGTGTTACGGAGACAATGTGAGACTTTCACTAACCTGTTCGTTCTCGTGTTCTTGCAATGACTCGATCTTATCCAGGGCGCCAATTTCCTCAAGTTTTATGCAGAGAGGATCTATTTGACCGAACTTCGCCGCCGCCTGTAATATATTTGAAGAACTTATTCATAATTAATTATATAAGACCGTGTAGGTACCTCAGGCGACGATTTTGCCTAACGAAAACTACGTCTTTTGACCGCTTCGATTCCCGATCGGAACTGATGGATTATAACTTATTGATGGTAAATGGTTATTGTATAGTGATTGTTCTTATTTGTGTATGACACCGTAACACGCTATCGTAGTGTGAGTGTATGGGGCGAGTGTGTAATTAATTTTAACTGGCCCACCACACCATGTGATGCAATACATTATACTTTATTGTGCATATACAAAAAGGAAAAATACTACAAAATAGCACATAATCACCTCGATACAGTTTTCGGAGTTCGGTAGCGATTATTACAAGACAATGATACAGAACATTGAACAGAACATAACAATTAAACATAGATAAAGGTGTATATACTGAATGTTAATTTTGTTAACTTTTTTATTCATTTTATTCTATCAGACTATATTATCAAGTTTGCACCAACACAAACTTATGGTAACATTACCTGCATCAAGTTAGTGATGCCATCCAGCACAATACTGATTGCTCTGTGATCCGGAGACGAGAGCAGATTGCAGTAGGGTTCAAGAAATCCTGTCTGTATGAGAGCGTCCAGTTGCTCTGGAGTTCCACCCAAGCAAAGATTGGTAACATTCCAGGCAGCTTCTTTCTGACACCTTATAACAATAAAAAAAAATCACAGGAAAATTTTCAAACAATGTTAATGTTTTACTTAGCATTAATTTGATTGGAATAAAATTTAATAGAAACATTATTCCAAAGAATTCAGTAGCAAACCAGTAAAGCAGATAATTTCTATAAACCTTCATAAATTTACTTTTATCAGACAGTGTTCGTATAAACAATGCTGTGGTCGAGGTCAAGATGAATAAAACTTTTTTTTGTCAAACCATCAAAAAAAGCAAACGGGCTGCCTGGTCGTAAGTGGTAACCACCGCCATGATCCACAGCACTAAAGGTATGAACAATGTGAGTGAAACAAGTGAAAACCATTTCAAGGGTGATACTAAGAGATTGGTAGTTACACCAGGCAAGAAAAACACTGCCACCAAATACAAGAGTACTATTAAGATTTAACTGAATGGTACCAAGCTCAACAATCTTCAACAGGAGAGATCATTTGTAATTCTCTGATCTGTTGTTCAAGGAATTGCAACATATGTGGGGTGAGGTTAGCTTGGATTCAAGAACGGGTGGGTATGGGGCACTTTACCCTCCTAACTTTTTTGTAGTGTATTGCCGTACTATACTTGCGCTTACTTACTTTATATCGTCCATACTCAAGACTTGGATCAGTGGCGTTAGCAGTCCCCTATCGATGGCCTGTTGGATTTGCTTCTGAGTGCCAGCGAACACGTTGCTGGCTGCCCACGCAGCTTCTTTCACTAATGCAGGCTTGCCGCAACGCAGCAAAGAGGATATGAAGTCGAGGCAGCCGGCTTCCAGACATCTGTCTGTCTGCAAGTTTCATGAGTTCTCTTTTAACATGAGTACTTTAATTACTAGATCTAGCGCCCCCATAAACAATTGTTTAAATGTGGAGTTGTTTGTTTTTCTGGGATAAATCTTAAAAATGATAAGATCTTGTAAATACACACAAATTCACCTATACATAAGGATTCCCTGTGTTGAGTGTGGCACTGACAAATGACACATTACAAACAACCAGGTCCCGAGTACAGTACAATTTATATCATATTATATTATAGCTGATTATTCCGAATGAATAAAAGCTAAGCCAAATGATGACCAAATCTCAGACGAAAATAAAGCAAGCTCAATGATTTTAGTATACATGTATAAGTTCATTGGATAACATTCTAATGTTGAGGATGAAATAAGTTATTATAGTGTGTTTATTATATTACATAATCCAATGAAACAATTTGCATTAACATATTTTTAATATTTATCAATATATGTGTGTAAATAAAGAGAGATTAACGAAAAAAAACTAAACTTAATTTTATCGATTTTCGAAATGTAATGAGATAATAAACTGCGACTAAATAAATACTTATTCAATTTAATTCTAAACAGAATAAATATTTTTGAACATTTGTCTCACAGCAAACAAACTGGAATGTTATGTTAACATGTTGGTACAATACCTTCTGCTCCAGATAGTGTGTCTAGTGCCAACAAGACTCAAAATACACAAATTACTCAGTTATTAAATGATCACACCATAATTTGTAGCATCCATTACTTCTTTTGTCCAGTTTCACTTACTTTATTATCAATAAACCAGATAAAATGTTTTCTGGATTTCTCGCATTCTCAGTGTAGTCATAGTGGTATTGACCACTATTACTGACTCCGAATGGTTTAGTGGAGAAAAATAAAACAACTATTTTTTACTGTTTGCTACCAAGTAATGAAGTAGACTTGTAATAGTGGTCAATACCACTACGAATACATTGGTGTCCCCGATGTGATATTTATCTCACATCAATACCATCTTCGGTGTTTTAAATTATCTGCATAAATATGTTGCTTGCATTATCACAGTAGTCAGGGTAGATTCATTGTTGCTGTTTTGAGAAGTACTTCACATACGTGACACAGCAGGATATATTTTCACAGTTTTTACAAATAGGTTCCGATTTGTTTTAAAAAATTTTGAGTAATTCAAAGATATATATTATCTACCTATCTATATCTACAGAACAGTGTATGAATACCTAATTCTTTAAATAAAGATTTATATGATATACTCTGTAGCCAGCCTTACACACATTGCTCACATACATTTTTGTTGTGTAACAAATGTTTTATTTGAATCTGATGGGTTTCCTAAAGTTATTGACAAAAGCATTCTCACCTGTACATCAGAGCCTGTGAGCATATTCCCAATAGCTCTCAGTGCAGGTGTTCTTACAGCAACTGACTTATGCTCCAGAAGCTTCACCAGTCTTGGTAACAAATGCTTGGTTCTCTGTACTTCTTCAATCCTCTCATTAGGTCCATCCGTCAAGTAAGACAAGGCCCAGCAAACATCAGCTGAGGATAAATTTATATTGAAAATACATACTAGAGATTCATAATTCTTGCAATGTATGTGAAAATTTAACACAAATAGTGCATTTTACTATTCAAGAGGGAAACATCCTGTTTTTTCATCTGTCCAAGATACTACAAGGACATCCATGGCTCATAAACAATTGGAAGTGGCCCCATGTTTCAGTAGCAATAAAACACATTACCTAACACATCTTGGTCATCAATTTCCAAGAGATCAGCTATGTAAGGCAATGCTGGAGAGACTTGATCAAATCTCACTAGTGGATTTTTATTTCTGAAACAAATAATTTAAGAAAAGGTTATGTATAGGTAAGCCTACTAAGGGGATTCTAAAAAATAAGTCTTTGTGTTTTAATGCAATACAATATTTTATTACTAACCTTAATTGCAATGCCCCAATCAAGTAAATATTTTGATTTTGTAGATCTAATAATTTCGAAAAAATCCCATTATCTTTTTAAAGGGATTAAAAAAAGGTAAAAGATAAGACATGCAATCCAAAAGCTCGAAGCTTTCTTACTCATTGTAGGAGCATTACTGTACGAGGGAATGCTGCCAGCATTTTGGGTACTGCACCACATCCACAAGGATTTAGTTATATATACACTTCTTTTAAATAAATAATAATTTTTATTTTTGTAAATTTATATCTGTAATATATACATAATATTCATAATTATAGTATAATTTTTTTCTCCGTGCAGTTTGCGTCATAAAACGTCGGAGCGGTGAAGCGAGTATTTTGCTCTCTCTCCCACTCACGGGCCTTATGGGCGGGCATAGTGATGCGCATTACTGTTGTCGATAAGCGTTATCGATAGTGTATTTAGTTTTGTCATTATGTGGGATTGTGATAAAAATGAAAGAAAAATAGATAAATTGCATTAATTTATGTGGGATTGTGATAAGAAAGAAAAATAGATAAATTGCGTTGCATTAATTTGCAGAAATTAGGTGACGGTAATGATGAAAAACAAATTACATAACAATTGACAAACAATGATCATAACATAACAATATCGCAGCACCTTTGTATACCGCACTGCTGCCGTGTACACCTGCGATGACCTTCGATGACTCATTTGTTTTTATCGATAATGGCGTTGTGCCCGCGCAACATGCTCACCACCCTAGCCGGCTTATCAATTATGACCCAAACTGCATGGAGAAAAAAATATATACTATAGGCTATTACAATTATATTCTGTACTTCCCACTTTTTTCAAATTGTAATGCTGATTGCATTGTTATGATAACGAGAGAGTGAAGAACGGATAATGACGATACAATGAAAAAGAACTACATGGTAGTTTAGGTGCTTAGAGATCTCAATGGTGGGTGGGATCAATACAAATGCAAAATCATTAATCATTTAGGTATTCTGTAAATACATTTATGCACGTAATTTTTTGCTTCTACTACGGTTTCGAAAAGGTGCTTTAATATTAAGAAGGAACGGCGAAAGAACCTCCTCAGCATCTTTTAAAACAACATAGTATGGCAATTACAAATTAAGTTTCAACCTGCGCGGAATCAGTTGCGGTTATTTCTAGGCGTCCTTGGCATTTGTGTAATCATCTATAACATCATAACCTTTACATGACACGTCACGAATACACACACTACGTTATAAAGCTGGTAGTAGTTAATTTACAGCCTGCGGTATTGTTAAATTATAGAAATCAGTATGAAACGTGCAAAAGTTTTACTATCTATATAGTATATCATAAGTATACCATAATTATTATCAATACCCGGTGAAAGAACATTGACAGAAAATTAAATTTTATTCAAAGTTACTTTTTTAAACACGTTCCGAAAAACAAACGTAGTCATCTGTTCAACAAATCTATACAGTGAGTGGTCTCCGAAGAAATAGCGCAAATAAACCAAGGAATTCTTTTTCTACTCCAAGACAGCACTAGCTACTACTTATGGTGGCTATGTATCAAACTCATATCCAAGCAGTTTTTAAAAAAATAATTGATGAATACAGACTGAATATATACCTGCAAAAGTTGCTGTAAGTCCACGCAGCAGTCCGTAACTGGGTCGATGGTGTCCCCGGAGTCAACATAGGCAGAAGAAGGGGCAAAGCGCCCGTGGCTAACACAGCGTCCCGTGTGGCTGCACCATCACCCGCAATGTTACCTAAAGCCCAGGCACATTGCTCGCCTACCACTCCGCCCTTAGTTAGCAGTGATACGAGGGCTGGAATGGCATTTCCCTGAATGGTGTCAATTAAAATATTAGTTTATGGAGTGTAGGTATACAAAAAATATATTATTATGAGGGTAGTGCTACGATAGCCCGTTAAGCTGTTAACCAGTAGTTTTGGTAGTACATTGCAGTTTAATGTTCTATAAATTCAAGTGAACAGAGTAAGAATCGAAGTATACATGGCAAATTTTACCGAGTTGTAGTTAACACTATAAATTTTACACTATAAAAACGATTTTGTATTCTTAAGTTACACGATAGCAGTTTCATAAAAGAACAGCAAAAGAGTAACCATTTTTTATATCAATAGGTGGCAAAAAACCAGACTACTTGTTAGTAAGTCATAATTGCCGCCAAAGACATTTATAACAACAAGGGGTTCTTGAAACAATTTCCACCCTGTTGTTAACTTTTAGTTAAATTACAAGAACTGTAATGATATTCTTACATCTACAACAGCAATGGTGTTATCATGTGACCCAGATGCAATATTTGTGAGAGCCCACGCCGCTTCGAACTGGAGGTCCTTACTGAAAATAATACAATGTGCGAACCGGTGAATTTTATTTTTATCTATATAGTATACATTGGACACATCATAGCAAATTTAGAAAAACAAGGTTACTTGATATTTCGCGTGTAACATCGAAAGTATCGTCTTATGTAAACGCTCACATAACAAGCGAACACAAATGTGTGTGTCCAAATTATGATTTCATTTTTCACTATTGATTCCGAATCCAGACGTCACTAACACCGAAGATTGAAGAACAAATAAATATTCGGAACCGAACTGGGAACCTTATTTGGCAATAAGAAAATGGTAATTGAACACTGTCAAATACGTGTATTATAAAATTGTCTTTTTGACACACTACATACCAATCATCATAGTCCCTGCCTAGCGCCTTCACTAATGGTTTGATGACACCAGCGTTAACCATGATAGTGATGGGAGGATTCTGCTCTCGAGATAGCATGCGACGAGCGGCTCTCGCTGCCAGTGTCTTATGATTCACATCAGGTGACTTGAGACCTGAAGCAAGAGCATTTTAATTTAGTAATTAAAGTGAGTAAAACATCTTTAATTATATAAACATCGGAGGTGCATGGCGTCCATTCCCTTGTTGGAAATCGCTGGTCGAAGTACCATACAATTTTAATATGTACGGTAACGGTACATAGGCGAGGTGGTAGAAGTTTTTGGTTGACCTTTTACAGTCAAATGTGAAATGTATGTAACGTGTTCCAGTTTCGGTGTCGGTGAGCCAGAAATAAGCTGTCTTCCTTGCCAGCACTGTCTTCTTGGCTGGCAATGCGTCGGTGTTAATTTTATTGTCACGGAGGTCTCCTAGCAGGAGTAATTACTTGATATTGTGTGATCCATCTGCCGATTCATCAGCTATTGGCATATTAAAGATAAGAATTAACTTAAAACCTTCAACAATCTCTGTGGGTGTGTAAACTTTCTCATTTTCCGGATTGATTTCACCACTAGCTTCAGGTGAGAGCGCTCGCCTCTTGAGGATTTGCTCGTCGCGAGCTTGCTTCCGAAGCGACACGCTCAGCTCAGCGCGTTTACGGCGGAGGTCCTGCAATAAGCAAAATTAAATTTTAGAGAATAGTGTCAACTGATAGTAATGGATATATGGAATACGCTTTCTTTCTTTTGTTAACGTCCAACAATCAAGCACAAGCAAGCAGGCAAACCAATTAAGAAAGTGGTACGGTGGGACATTGGCTTGTTAAGTAGCTCAACAAATCTAGCAGCACTATAATAATAATAATACTCTTTATTGTACACCATAGCACGGACATGTCTTGAGAACAATTTAAACAACATGAATATACAATGGGCGGTCTTATCGCTAAAAAGCGATTTCTTCCAGACAACCTTGAGGTGAGAAGTTAAAAGCATAGGAATATTATCTAGAGGCTGGGTGTACTTAACAAAATTGGATAACAGCTTAAATATTACATATCTTATAGACAGCAATGAACGAAGTTAGTATAGGGAAGTAAGCAGAACACAAAATCAAAGTTGTAAGTAATATTTTCTGACTTTATTTTTAAAAGAGTTTAGGGAATCAACGTGACGTATGTTTTTAGGTAGAGAATTCCAAAGGCGTACGGCTGTAGCCGTAAAGGAGTTATGGTAAAATGAGGTTGAGTGAGTTGGAGTACTAAGAACAAGAGATGTTCATCATCATCATCTCATCACTACTGGGCATAGGCCACCCCCAAGGATCTCCACGACGATCGGTCCTGCGCTGCCCACAGCCAGTGGCTACCCGCGACCCTCACCAGATCGTCGGTTCGTCTCGTTGAGCGTTTACCTACTGACGTCGTCCGGGGCGTGGGCGCCATTCGAGAACCTTTCCGTCCCAACGGTTATCAGTTATCCTATGTGTCCCGCCTACTGCCTTCGAGCAACGTCTGTAACTTTAGTGCACCTACGGATCTCATCGTTTCTGATTTGATCACGTAAGGAAATAACCAGCATTGCTCTCTCCATTGCCCGCTGGGTGACCTTAACCTTCTTATAAGACCCATAGTTGCCATGTTTCGCTTCCGTATGTTATCACTGGCAATACACACTGGTCAAAAACTCGTCTTGAGACACTGCGGAAGCTTGGACGCTAAGATTTTTCGTAATTTCCCGAACGCTACCCATCCGAGCTGGATACGGCGAGAGATCTCTTTCACGAAGTTGTACTTACCTAACTGGATTGTCTGTCCTAGGTAAACGTAATGGTCAGCAACTTCGAATGTAATGTTCCCAATTTTAATAGGAATGGATATAATATGTCCATTCGATATGAATTTTGTCTTGTCCATATTCATCTTAAGACCCACTCTTTGAGAAGCATTACTAAGATCTTCAAGCATTGTGTTCAGGTCTTCCAAGTTCTCAGTCATGAGGATTACGTCATCGGCGAACCGAAGGCGGGTTAGGTACTCGCCATGTATATTGATGCAGAGTCCTCTCCAGTTCAGAAGCTTAATAATATCCTCCAACGCAGTGGTGAACAGTTTCGGAGAAATAACATTCCCTGTCTCACACCTCGCTGCAGCTGGATGGAATTATAGTTCTTGTTCTGGAGTCAAACTGACATAGTGGCATTTTTGTATAGGTACTTCAGCACCTCAATATACCTATAGTCCACTTGGCACCTTTGGAGACCGCAGTACAGCCCATGTCTCGACCGTATCAAAGGCCTTCTCATCGTTTATGAACACTAAGCAAAGTGGCAAGTTATACTCTTCCGTCTTCTGTATAACCTGAAGTAGCGTATAGGTGTGGTCTATGGTATTATATACTTTCTGGAAACTGATTTATTCAAGAGGTTGGAAGTCGTCAAGCCAGTTTACTCTCGAGAACAACTTGTAGACTTAGCAGCACAAACATGATAAAAATATTTCACAAACATTCTACAGAGTGAATCCAATAATTATCCTGACCACTATGTATATGCACTACTGATGTATAGTGGGATGTGCAGAAAGCAGAAACCCCTACCATGAGGGAATTGTAACAATCACCTTATTAATTATTCCACAGACAGAACTATGTCAAATGGTATGAATGTAATTTGAAGTTGATTTTCACAAATACTTTTTGAAAGTCAAATAATGCATTCACTTAAACCAATCTCTAGAGTGAGTAATCTATGGTACCAACTTCAACATGTCGACCTGAAGCATACATTTACAAAACCACTTTTAATCACAGTTCTGAGTTAGTGATATTGAATTAGACATGTTATATGGATTTTTCAATGACGATCTATTGATCATAATCACTGTTATTGTTTGCTTGACAATAAATCTAACAAGTTTGGTTCAGGGAAAATTAGAAAACTTCTAGGATGGTGTAATGATGAACAAAAAGAAAATCAATTATAATATAATATAAATAAATAATAATAATACTTTTAATTATAGAATAAACAAGTTTCTTTTTTCAATGATGCCTAATATTTAATTTTTGAAAAGACAATAAAAATAACAATACAGTCTACATATAGATATAGACCCTAGACTGCAAAGAATGTAACAAATCAGTCCTAAATTTTATATAAATACAAAATATATTTTATGGTATACCATAAGTATAGGATAAAAAAACTATAATATAAATGAGTTGCGCATAAAAGCTGATTTTATTGCTCTATATATAAATATATATATATATATATATGTATTACAGGGTAAACCTTGTCTGAAAATAGATACTTAATTCTTAGTAGTTTCACAGAACAAAATAAGTAATTTTTTTACAGAATAAACAAACATTTCTCATTGTGATAAGCAGTAACTTCAACCTACACTCAATGAAATAATTACTCTTGTGCTAACACATAAAACGAAAATTATGTCAACATTAAAATGGTGGATCAAGAACATTATATTTAGTTTATAGCAACAGAAAAATTTAGTTACCGAGTCAAACAATTTATACATCATTACAAAGAAGATAGTTAAGAAACCTAGTATATGTAATTGTTGCATTGTAGTTATTTTACATAAACTGTACAATAGATCAACAGATGTGCTTAGATAAAGAATACTAATTGAACATAATATTAATAACTAGTACAAGAGGGTAGGTTGTCTTAAATCATGCTTGGTTACAAGCTCATAATTTAGTATGTAATTGTGACAGCAAATTAAAATATAAGTTGGAACACTAGTATAGCATCATAATAACAAAATTATAACTTTTTTATATAAAAAAATAAAAATAGAGTAGTTAAGTCATTTTTTTAAGATAGTCAGACCAAATTTGTTTCATGAAGTTCTAGGTCTTCTGAAAAATTCAATCCCCGAGTAAGATTTATTACCAAATGGTTAATTTGTAGTCACTTTCGAATTACTATAAAAACGTTTAGCTGAATAATGTTTGCATCACAACTTGCAGTTGTAACTTTCTAGTGGTAAAACAAAAATATCTAAATAATATAAGTAAATATATCAATTTGGAAATTAAATTTCAATTTTAATAACAATAAAAGGGCCTAAAAACCTGAACAATTTATTTAATAATCTCAGGTTTTTAATTTAAATCTACATACCAAATTTTTTTTCCTGTAAGTTTTCATCAGAAATGTGCCCATGGTGTAGCAATTCTGAAGGTCACTGAAATTAGGATTCCATATACGCCTTGAACGTAGTCCATGGACGATTGTATTTCGAACTATTTACTAATCACTGTTCGCAAAGTTTCAACTACAATGTAAATCTGTCATAATTACTGGCCCAATAAACTAGTTGCAATATAATAGAGATATAGTTAATCGTAAAAAAAATGTATTACCTACCCACAACTGCCATAAAACCACATTGGAATAAGTAATTTAACATAGCGAAATTTTTTTCATGCGTTCGAAAGTAATAAAAATATTGTTCAATAAAACATTATAAATATAATCATTAGAGATGAATAGAATCATTACCAAGAGTAGAGGTAAAACGAAAATAGAAATAATTACAGTGCACGTGTTACAGTATTCGAAATTCAAAAAGTTACCACAGTGCCATGTCCAGCATTTTTGTACGAAGATAACCTCGATGATCTTTCCGACATTGTTAAAAATAGAAATACACTTAAAAGCTTATAATAATAAAACAGCTAAAATTATTATTTCTGAAAACTACTGACAATCACGACTTACAATTGAATGGATTTTTAAAAAACAACGGATAAATGAAATTTAAACAGAGTGTTGCCAAGTCCGATCATTATGACTATGTAGTTAGGTAAAATACGCCTTTATTAATTATTTTTCAACACTAAAATTTAAACATATTTTTGCTGTAATAATATAGGTATCTTTACATATGTATAATTGAATGTGCTATTAAATTGTCAAAAATTTTCTAAGACTGTTGTCAATTTAAAAGCGATCTGTTAAAGATTAATCACTTTGTGAGATATAAAATAAAGGCAAGTTAAAAGACATATTTTATTCCATTGATTCTGAATAATGGAAAATAGATGTCACTGTGATTAATCCGTCATAGTTTGCGATATACAACAAACAATACCAATTTTCTTTCTTCGATGTAGTCGCTTGTCTATTATAACGTATATCTATAATACATACGTAACGTATGGATGCAACTGAGATCAGTTAATGGCTTCGAAATTACATGCGGGGATTAATTAAAGGGCAGAAGTATATATTGTCATATTAGTGAAAATCAGTAAACACAAAAATTAGAACATTGACATTCATAATTTCGTATTTCAGTAAAAACGTATTTCAGTATACATCCCCAAAAACAACAGATCTCCATATAAATCCATTCGAATGCTGGTAATGCTGAGGAACGGCAACAACCGATGCAAACAGTCTACTACGTTGTGATTTTAAAAAATGTTAAAATTTCACAATTCTGAGCCTTTTTCAATTATCATAAATATTAAATAAAAAACATGGCAACATCTGTTCAGAATTTAAATTTTTAAACTAGAAATACATAAGCCTACTTGGGGTGGGGGGGACGAGAATTTATATCACAGACTAATATTTGCGAGAATCATAAAACGTGACGTTAGGACATATGTGTTGTCATTTTAAAAATTAATAGATACACTTACCATAGGCAAGTACTTAGTAGCTCAATTGCTTTTTAAAGTTAAAAAATGGTAACGCTTTTTAATTACTTTTAATTGAACTTATTGTGAATATTGTATTATTTTCTTATACAATCTATTAAGTATCATACTTTACCGTTTATAAATGATAACACTTTTTTACTAAAACCCAAATAAAATAATTACTGAAAAGAAATGTTAAAATTTCTATACATCGTATAAAATAAATTTGACAAAAAATTTGTTAAACTAAATTCTTTTAAGAATTTTATTACGTCCATTGAAAATATTTCAAGCTTTTTAAAATTTTGTTCAGACATGCATGCCATCTTCTCCCTAATAGTTGTTACGCGAAGTGTTATTAGTGTGTATCACATTTAGTATTCGATATTTCGTTATTTAAATATGCATCATGTGATAAATTTCGTCACTGTACCTAAAACGGTGGCGGAATTGAGGATTGGAACGTTTATAACAAACGATGTCCATTTGTAAATTACAATAAAAATTATGTGTGGATTTTAACAATAGTAATGTGAAGTTCTTAAAGTAGTATAATGAGTAAATATTAATGAAAATTGTTAAATTAATAAAGTTTTTCATTATAATTATATGCATATATTGTGATAAATAATAAAAATAACTTTAATGTACTTGGTAAAAGTAGCTTTTCTGACAAAATAAACTTAAGAATTATTGTACATTACATCGATTGAAACATTACGTTGATAACTAGATTGGTATTTATGTAGAGCACAAATGAGTAAAAAACTGGCACTCTATCTACAAATTTCTAATGTGGCAACTCATACAGAATAACACGCACATAACGTCAACACATGTTAATATAAACATGCGTTAGCGTTCTATTAACTTTTTGGTCCCTGAACAATATTTTGTTGAATGTCGAAATTATCTATACATAAGATGTCAACGTCAATCTCGAAAAGGGATGTACTCCAAATTCGTTGTATTTATCCAATAAATATTTAATCGATTAAATATTATAAATATATCGATTGCTTATATTTAAGTATATATATTTTACAATTCAAAATATGTGGAACAGAACAAAATAAATTTAAGTTCTCGTATTTTACTGTTTATTTTTTTGGTCAATGTATTAAAAACATAAAACAAATATAACGCTTATGTTTAGGAAATAAATTTCATGCGATTATCAAAGATTGATAATTTTTATTTTCTCACTTTATAGTTGTATTATTTTAAAAAGTAAATTTATTGAAAGGAAATTTATAATTTTTCACCAACAAATTACTTAATGGAAGACCAATATGCAATATTGTGCAGATTATACCTACAAAATAAAAGTATTATTAGCAGATTAAAAGATAATACTATAGTTCCAATTTATGACAAAAGTGAAAGAGCGTAAGAAAAGAAGGCTTTTATATTTAAAGTAACTTCATTATTAATCAAACTGCAATGCGACTGCAGGGAAGCGTCGAATTAATGCAGTGGTGTCGAGACGTACATTTGAAAAAAATGCTGAATAAAATAAGAAGAAGTAGGAGGCGCTTTTACGACAAATATTGAATGGTGGGACGGGCCTAACATGCGCAAAGATATATTACCCTAAATAACAAGCGCATACTACAGCAATTAACCTATGCTATGACCAACACTTTCATCCGGTGACCTAATAATTCGAAACGATCATAAATAAAAGTTATTAAAACGAGTTTATAAGCTATCATGGATATGTAATTACGCAAAACGTTACGCCGTTGGGCGTGACATCACAAATCAGTCCGGTCGGGTTGAAGACAACACGTCGGGAGGCTATCCTTGTTTATCACACGGGTTGAAGCGAGAGGTATCGAAAGAGCAGGCTAGTGGTGATCGTATTCCGTCGAGGGTGTCGCCATTTTCGTTTTGACGAATATTGACAGCATAGCAGACAGACAGTAGTGCGGCCGTCGACACAGCGTCTGCCAGATTATTTTTATTTTGATAGTGATTCCAAAAAGCATCGACTTATTTTATTTATATATTGTGCACCTGTTTATAATAAATCGATCAAAGACCATAACATTATCGTGACAAGTGATAGACGGGATCGCTTCTCGGGTTTTGGTGCTAACCTCTTTCTTTTTTTACTTGATGTTTTTGAAGACTGCAAGACTGATCGATATGTGCAAGACATATTACAGATGACTCTGCATTATATATTGGATCGTGTTGCTCTTCTGGTAAGTTATTTTTTATTGTAGTCTGTAATTTATGCATTGATATATAATACATACTTGCTTATCGATACAATTTTGTATTGAATAGATTATTCCAGAATCATGAATGACAAACATGACACCACGCGTGTTATTTATTGTAAAATTGATGGTTTCTCTTTTGTTGCGGTAGCTCCAGTTTGTTTACGAACTGTCACGGCCAGTATACGGCCTAAGATATATTGCCTGGGTTGGCGACTATGCGTGGGCTAGATGCGCAAATGAAAACCGACCATGCGACTGAGAGAATAAAGTCGTGTTTTATTATTTTATGTGGCGATAACAGCCCGTGGAATTAATTTATCACACGCCGCGCTTGACAAGTTGAAAACATAAATTCGACCTTGGCGCTCCACGTGGTTTTAAGTCATTGCGCTTTCTTTTTACGCAATTCTTTAAAAATTTGACTATCCATTATTTATTTCCTTTTTTCCGATTTTGTTGGCATAATTTTATTTACATTCATCACTATAGTTCAATAGTTACGTACTTTTTATTCGTAATATAAATAATTAAATTTATTTTTATTTAATATTTATTTATCTAATTTAATATTAACTTTGTATAACTTTTTATGATATAACAAAACATATTTAATTTATATTGGTTTTACTGTCAACTTGTAAATTATGATTTTTTATACATGATGTAACTTAAAATTTGTGTTTGTTACATATTCGCATCAGAAATAGTTAATATGTATCTACTTATTAATCTTTTGTTATGTAATAGAAATGTTATGTTACCTATATATACAATTTTATTTTTACTTAAGCTTAGGAAAATTCTTGTAATAGGTACATAAATAATTTTTAATACATGCATTACTTCGAAAATATAGAAGCCAGATTCTGACCATGATTTAATGTACTCTACACCCAAATGGCAACTAGTCAGTTATCAATAAGCAGAGAAACTTTTATAGTGATCATATCATGATGCTAATAGAACTTCAATAGTATTTGATGCCAGTACTCAAGTGACTTCTTTATGATGTCATAAATTATAAACAGGTAGACACATCATAGAGGTATTATAGATAGAGCAGGGAAGCTAGGCTTCCAACTGTCCTTCGGTTAAAAAGAGAGAGATGATTGCGGTACCTTCTCTATCTCTCTCATATCGCGCATGTGCAATTAGCGAGCATAATAGAATGATTCAACGGTTTGTTGTTGTAATTGAATTTCTGCTGTTGATAATGTATTTTTAAAATATGTATAATTTCTAAATTGTTTTGATTTCATTATTAAAAAAAATGCTGTTCTTTAATATGCATGTGTTAGTAGAGAGAGACAGATAGGGTACCGCAATCTTATTTCTCTAACCGTCAGACGTTTCCGCTTACAGGCAGCCGTATGTCTCCCCTACTCTATGTATAAAACCTCTATGAGACTCATTATCATTACATTCTGTATAGACAACAAATCCTACCCAATATATTGAAATAAGTTTTACAATTCTAATGTAGGTACTTTCAAATATGTCAATGCTACAATTTTATTATTGGTATAGATAAGTAAGATTGAAGCATCTTATTATTGACAAAAATGGTGTTTGTCTGCAACTTCAAACTAAAAGTCAATTTTTGTGTGAAATATGCTATCTGACTGAATATTTTTGTCCCCAGTTAGCACCAGAGAGACTTAACAGATTTTGTTATAATTTACCAGCCACCAAAGTTGGTATTGAATTGAAAACAATAAACAATTTTTCCTCTTAATATGGCAAAGGGTTATGAAGTTATGGATCTTAATGTGTATGCTGAAATGGATGCATTTATTTATTTTAGTCTGTACCGTGTATAATGGACTAACTTAAATGCATACTGATATAACATATCAGACCCATTCTAATGATATCCAGTCAATGTTGAAAAGGTACTGGTCAACATCACGTGATATTGTATGTTCCATAATATATGTATGTCACTCATGTGAATAAATAAGTTACATGGATTAAATATTTAATGTGACTTCAAATAAATTTATTTACACTTATAACAACTTCTTTAAAACAATAAACTTTTAATAGTGTCCTTACGAAGTATAGACAAGTTTATATTATAATGACTAAGAACAAAAAGTTTTCCTTAAATTGTGAGTTTATTATACTATATGTGGTTTTATTTTTTGTTTATCAAAATTCTACATTATTAGTAAGTATCTATAGAATCAGAAGTCTTAACTGTTACATAAATTTAATTTGTAAAAGTTAGTTGTTATTTTTAAACTGCTTGTTTTGATAGGCAATGTATATATTTATTTATGACTATGTTAATTCAAATATATAAATTAAGTAATATAATATTCAATAATTATTGTTTAATGTAAAATATATTAGTGATTATAATATGTGTACAATGACAAGCTTTGGGAGTACTCAATATACAGTATTTTGTTTACTCTAGATTCCATTATATTAATTACCAATACATAAATTTAATTTGTCATTCCATGAGTTAGGGTTACTAGGTAGCACCATGTCTTGTTTTTTTTATTAGTTATGTAATATCGAAGTGACATGATATGGTACATAAGTTGTCTATTTTTTGTGAATGTTCCTTGTTTGATAAAATAATCGCCAAATAAGTGAAATTGTTCATTAGCATCAGGGTTCTTCATTACATATGATGTGTGAGTCTACAAGAGTGAATTGAAATTTTAGGCTTAATCACCACGAAACATCAGGTTGGAATTGTGGTCAAGTATTAATATATTTTATGCAAAAAAATAATAATATACAGGATTGTAACAGTTGGTTTATATGAGATGTATTTCTGAAATGTGCCGTGAAAAATACGTCACGTTTGTTAATAAAATCGTATTATAGAGCTAACATAAAACTATATTTTAAACAATCTAGTAAAGCTTATTTGAAAAAATGACTGTGTTGCGCATACGTTGTAAAACCAAGCAAGGGAAACCATAATTCATAGTTTTAATTAAAAAATACATAGAATTACCAGTTTGCCGTTAAATAATAACCAATATCTATACCTATTAATAATAGAACTAACGGGGTCGATTTTTCTTCGACATTTTTTATCAAAATTTAATTAACTGAATATTTTTTAACATTTAAATGAACATGGACGTTGTTATCGATTTTCTGAATTACAAGTCAAATGTTTTTATATTGTCTGTCTCGTTAACTATAACCACTGAACAAATTTAGATGATTCTTGGTATAATTTAAACTGATGGGTCAATCCGGAATACTCTTCATGCCGATAAATGGACCTGTCCAGGGGAATATTCCAAAGCGAAACTAGGGCAACTAGTTACAATGTTAATCTGCACATTTAATTCTACACAACGAAAATTGAAAACAAAATAGGTTGATGATCAATGTCATCGGTTTTATATACACTTTTTTTTCTTTTTAATATTTTTATTTATAATTATACATAGTCTGCATGGTTACTTTAATACAGTATTTATTGTATAACAATATATAACTTACTATTATTTTATTGTACTGAGGGGTAACACTGGCGCATATACGCATACGCATACTGGTAAAATCGAGGGTCCCGCTAGTAGATCCACTAGCGATGTGTAAGTCGGTATGGGTTTTAATCTGTAAGATAATGTGGCGGAATCCATTGTGCTAAGCATTGATAGTAAAAACGTATATTTCCTGTACTGAGGATCCGGGTTCAATTACGTGCATCTTAGTCGAATTCGCGTAAGTATTTTAAATTAATTGGTTTTGGCCAAGGAAAACTGAGGAAACTGGTGTTCAGATATACTAATTCTATATTGTAAAAGTCGTGTGAAGCTTGTGTCAAATAGCATTTCTCAAGCGCGGTGGATTATGCTTATAATCATTTACAAGTACGCTTACAAGAAAGAATTCTTGCGCACAGCAGGTAGGTAGGTCAGTTGAGTATAGATTGTGATTACGGTGGTGATTTACAAACATCGAAATTTTTCCTTGAAAGCATGTCATAAACTTTAAATGGATCACACGTCACAGTATCTCTTGTGATAGTTTGGTTTTAAAGCAAACTCGGATCGTTAATTTACTTTTATTATATGCTGAGCGACACGTTTTCCAAGTATGTCACTCGTAGTAGAAAAATGTTTGGTGTAAAGGCCTTGCTGTTTGGCTAGTTACGATCCTCCTGGGAATTAACCGGGGATCAACAGTCGGTTATATTTACCACTGTCATCTTGTCAAAGCGACGGTTACGCACCTAGTATTGCAGATGTGCACGGCAGTGCCAGCCCGCTTGTTTACCAGCTATTACAATAAAGTATAAGTTTATTATATGGACAGAAATTGAATTATTGTTACTAACAGTTGCAATTCAACGTACACATTTCTCATAAAACATTCCATTTCTGATTCTTGTTTCAGCAAATTAGTTGGAAAGGGGATGTTAGGTAACATAAACGCAGCTGATAGCGGGGTTTTCGTCCGCGCGGTCCGGGGACATTTACTTTGCCGGTTCAGCGTTACTCTGCCTATCGTTTTCATTAATCTAACACTTTCGAGACTGAAAGTCAACCCAAACTTTAACAGTTGAAGTAGATATTCTGTTTAGAACTAATTATTACTCGCCCGCTATACAGGGCGTTAATTAAATTTTCCTTGTGATTGTCTTTTTAAAATGGCGTCACAAAAAATTATAATGTTGTATTGTACGTTGTCTATGCCTAATTTTATTAGAACCTGTAACTGTAGAATTCTTTCATACCATTAGATAATTAAATCAAGTTCTAGAAGTGAAGTAGTTATCATTATAATATGAATCGTTCAAAGATTTTTATCTTTGAATAATTCAAGTGTTCAGCAAAGTAACTGCCCAATATCAACCGTAGATTGCATTGATTCCCAATTTTCCACTCTTTATAATGTTCATAAGACTAATTAAACTGAATTGTGGTTGATCTTTTTTTAATTGGTACAAATTGTTTTGTTTTAATTGTTAAATATATAATTAAGATGGTATACGATATCTCCACTAATCAATATTAATAATTTACACAATATGAAGCTATCGGCAATTATACCAATATACTAAGTAAAAATTAGGGATGTTATGGATATGAAATTTCTGTTCTGGATATTGATACGGATATATTAATAATATTTTACCGGTTTCGGTTACGGTTAAGGATATTAAATTATTTTGGATTATCAGATTGTTTTGGATAAATTCGGTTACGGATACTAGATGAAATACGAATCGAACAAAAATATATAATATAATTACAAGGTTACACTGACTTTATTTTTAGGTATTATCTGATATTACTATCATAGAAAAGAACAATAGCCTCAAAAAATTTAATAATAAAAACTGTGTACAAATGAGAGCGACGCGGCTAGTATTTTAGCCGGCGAAAATCATTCATTTATCCGAAATTATTCGAAACTTTATTATTGGATTCGGATACTGTTTCGGATATATTTTTGTTTCGGACTTCCGGTAGTTTCGGTTACGGTTACGGAGCTCTATAACATCCCTGATAAAATGGTATGGCACAAAAAATGTATAATAAGCTCTCCGCGTTTGATTTGAAACACACAAAATTGAAAATTTAACAGTTATACAAAGAATAATATTAATAAATTATTGTGTCCGGTTGCCTATAGTTCTGATATATCACAATAACTATTTGTTGTTTCGTGGATCGAACTACGTATTAATCAAATGCATTATATCTGGTTTAACAAGCTTCTTTGTTTATCATTGGTCCTAGAAAACGCTTATTACGTCTACAGTACACTAGCCACATTCGAGCAGTAGAGATTTCATGGCCGTTTTAGTTTTATATCAATAGAAATGAAATCTAAATTTTGATTGAACATTTAAAGTCTTGTTTCTACCATAACACTATGGATGGTGGCTTTGGTTAGACTAAACTTTACCTCCTGGTTAGTCACTTTAATGCCTCGCCATAACCTACGGTTAAATAATGTTAGTTACAAATCACCAACTGTGTCTGAAGTAAATTGACTTTGAAAAGTAACGCCGTAGCCTCGAACACTCCACTAAGTGAATGAACCCAAAAACGTTGGCCGGGTCGAATTCTATCCGAAGTCATTAGGCTAACATGTAAGTTATGCTTTTAATTATTTGAATAGAGACCATTATTTGATATTATTTATCCTAGCTGTCCTGGCAGACGTGTTGAATTTTATTGGGTTTTTGTGAGTTACATATTTGACGATGTTTGGAGCTAGACTCATGTGTCATCGTGGCGGGTGACACTTGACAGAATCTTATGTATATCTATATTAATAACGAAACTGTAAAGGGCATTTTCCGAACTGTGTATTTTTTCTTAATGTTGATTTTGTATTGAGGAATTGGTATTTATTTTGTATTTTGTGTTACTACTTACCAAAATTGTGTGCTGTGAATTTTGTGTTATAGTTTTCTTATAAGACAGGAATGCCCCTTGCCTTTTCAACGGGCGGCTGGCAGTGATATACACGTCTTGTTGTCCTATAGCCTAATCGACGCAGTACTGTGTAAATAGTTTAGGTATTTTTCAAATATTTGTCATAAGCGTGCTATGTAAATGTACCGATACCAGACAAGGGAGACGGTGTAATGTTCCACATAAACAAATATCTATCGGCGTCACGGAGTTTTTTATATACTATGGAGTTTTTTATATATACTTTGCCGTATTGGGGCGGCCTAGAATACTGCCCCCAATCCCATGTTGGCAGAAGAGGGTGTCGTAAGAGGCGACAGAAGCCAGCCTGCTTGGTGGTAGGGCTTCGCGTAAAGATTAGATTAGATTAGATTAAGTCATTCGTTTTATTACTGGTATTATTATCTTTTCGTGAAGCCCGCCTGGCTAGCTACCACCCTCCTGCTTGAGTCAGCCGCCAAACGACTCGTCGTGTTCCGGCTGGGGGCTTGAGAGCCAGTTCATTCTTTCTTACCTTCTCATTTCCTGGCCGACAGCGCATCAGTGATACCCTTGGTTTTGCTGATGTCCATAGGCGACGGTGACCACTTACCATCAGGTGGCTCGTCTGCTCGTTTGTCGTCTATTAACATAAAAAAACCTTAAGATTGAATGAGATGAAATTTAATGACATAAAAAATATTTATTTAATTTAATTGTATCGCTAGGCTTTTCTTATCATTAATGCGATATTCAAGTATGTTGGCCTCTCATTATCGTCTAATTTACAATTAAATCCGATGGTTTGTGGGGTGATTCAATGGGGTAAATAATACGCGCACTTTAATAAATATGAATGGAGTTCAAGAAACAAGAACAAGAAGAAAAGCGATACTTTTCATATGTTTAGTATATGCGATAATATATATAATCATATTAACATAATTAAATTTAAATAAAAATTAATTTGGTGATAAAATGTATATTTTTATAAAGCTATGAAATTCATTGGTGCAGTCTTTATTAGTTGTAATAGACGCACTAAACATTGTAATAATAATGATTGTATTTATATTTTGAGTGTTTTAAAATGTTTTCATTTACTAAATGTACGAGTTTGAAACAAAATTACTTACATATACGTAATGCAGTTAGTTATTTTTGTATATTTGTATTTTATTTTACAATTCATCTAAGAGATAAAAAGTATTGCCTTATTGTTAATTGCTGAAGGTTTATCTAGATCTCTGTCCGTAGTCACAAATATTCTAAAGACAAACAGATTATAAAGATTTGTAGTATAAGTACTACGCGATCTTAAAAATTTAATACAGGTTGATACATATACATATAAATTTTGTTTAAACGAATTTCATAAAATACAGGGTAAGTAAAAATCACAGTTCCCTGAAGTGTACTCTGTGGCTTAATATTATTAAAATCTGTCCATGACTAGTCGCTTTAGGCTTCTTTATTTTGGAGGACAGTCCTGTACGTCTTGTACAGTCGGTGTTCCTACACTTTTAATGTGATTCTGGGTTAATTTAGTATCATTTATTATGGTGTTGCTACCTACATATATTATGTTACCTTTTTACAAAAATTGGTTCTTACCGTTTATTGGACGTTGGCTTTGTCAATTGAAAATTGAGCTTGAATTAAGACTTTGCTTAATTCAAATTTATGTACAATGTCAGATTCGATTGGCGGAGACACATTAGGGGATTATTAATGATGAATTTTATTATTATATAATTAAATCCAGAATTTAAATATACTTGAAATACTTTCTGTAAAACAGTAAATTAAATAATAGTTTATCTACAAAATATTTAAGTCCTACATTGATATTCCTTAAATTTGGCAACCTTGCACATAACTCGTGTTCACCAATTATACCGTTGGCCGTGGCGTCACTTGCCAGTAATGGCGGCCGTTCCCGCCTTTTTCGCTGTCAAAGCGGGTTTTCGCGGGAAAACGTACAAAATTCGTTCAGATTCTGCACTCTGGACAGGATTTAGGTGTTATTTTAAATTTTCTGACCTTTTTTGGGTAAGAAAATTGTAAGCCTTGTAAAAACGGAGAGTTTTGTCATAAATGATGGTAAAGATGGATTCAATCGAGATCTGCAAGATTTTAAACTCTTTAGCGATATTCATTTTCATATAAACATGTAGGTAATATCTGGATTTTGATTTGTATATTAATAAATAAAATTTATATTAGGTACTAAGAACCAAAATTCAGAAGTAGTAATTATTAAATTTAGAGAATTAGGTGGCTTGTGATTGAAAAATTAACGAATATATATATCATTGTATTATTGTATACCCCAGTGTTCTTAGTGCTGTGTGCGATATCAATAATGACATAATAGATTTGGATTGTTCTCATATAAAAGCTCAAAATTACTTATGCTATGACATGAACATGATATTTCGTACTATCGTTATGTTTATCGTAATCGTTGATATCTGACGAATAAGGAGACTGGCTAGCTCGCAGCTGACAATGACAGCTGTCCCAAAGCGAATAGTTCCTAGAGTTCGTTTCATTACTGCTCTAATTCAACTTAAGTCAACCTAAAATACATCAATAGTTGTTGGTAAATTATGATAATTGATAAATATAACATCATGCATTTACCCATATCTTGTACGACGGATCGAATAATGAGGACATAGGCAAGCAGCAAGGAAGTGATGTAATGCTGGCAACTGAGGTGAATGTAATTATATCTACAGAATGGATAATAACGAAGGTGTCATAAGGTGATCGAATGTAAATGATCAAGATGATGGGATGCTTCGACACGCTGTATATTAATATTACAAAATCTATTATTATACAAATATTGGGGCGGCCTAGAATACTCCCCTCAATCCCATGCTGGCAGAACGTTCGTTCGATCGTTTGTCGGCTATTGACATAAAAAAAATATAAATCTGAAAATTAATGTTATTGAAAATAAAAAAAAATATATTCTGACTAACGCGTCAAAATCGGTACATTGCATGAATTATTTGTTTTATCTATACAGATTTGTAAACAGTTATCAAGTTTCAGAGTATCGTAATTTGTATTTGTCAAAGTGTAATGAAGTTTGCTTCAAATCTATCCAAGTTTCAGTTAGAAGGGTGTACGATTATTCTGAAGTATTTGTTGAATTTTAATGGAGGCACACTAAAAAATTAGGGGATGTGTTGGTAGGTAATCGTTGTGACGGAAGTTGTTATTCCGCCTGAAGGTGTCAATTTCACTACTACACCGACTTTACGAACGGAAAGGTGAGCGTGTTCTTGGGTTCGGATTACGATCATAATTATTATAACATATTGTTCCACTGCTAGCTGCTCGGGTCTCTGACAATGAGAGCGGGTAAAGCCAAAGTCTGCTATGCTAGTTAAGTACGAATAGGCAGACTTTACATCAACATTACGGAACATTATGGAGGATTCTCATAATCACCACATCAAGTGATAATTAATTTGTAATATAGTTGATAGTATCAGGCGTTACTTTGCGGAAATTCATTGTTATTAAATTAGTATTAATTTAATAATTTGTAATACGCACATTAGTAATATCAGATGTGCGTGCAGTATTCGAACTTGAGTCTTCCCTGTTAAGCTCCAATTGACTGGTATGATCCGGATAGGATCGGATTCCGACAGCGTTTGCTAAAACAATAAGGTGGACTATATTTGAATATCTAATTACTAAAAGGGCACTAGTCGTCTATATTTGAAAAATAAAAATTTTACAGGAGACAAAAAACTAAATATTTGTTTAATGGAATGGAAATATATATTGATTTAATTATTTTATGTTTCTTAATTAGGTACCAAGGTATTTCAACACAAAAACTTTTTATATTTTTCAATATATTAAGAGAAATAACATAAAAAAACAATGGACATGTTCCCTTTTAGTACTTAATCATATTTCAAGTGGACATATGCCCCTTTAGTACCTAATGTGAACAAGACTTAAAAAATAAAAGAAAATAAATTGCATGTGTAACTTTTATTAATCACTTTAAATAATTAAATTTACTCCACAGACCAACTGTAAATGGATTCCCAGTAGTGAATATGCTCAGCAGGGATGTATTCTTTCAACGTTTTTAAATCTGTAATTTTTTTCTTAGCTATAGTAACTGGACCTGCATACTTTTTTTGGATAGGTAGAGTGATAGGCTTTATGTTTGTTTTTCGCAATTCAAATGTTACTGTCCTAAACCCATCAATAAATTCTTTGGCTACAACACAGTGCGGAGCTTCTCGGCTGCCCCATTTCAAAACCTAGTAAGGACTTAAAGCGAAATTTTACAGGAGAGCGCATAAACGTGAAAAAGCTCAGCCTATGAAAAGTATTTATTTTAGGTAAAAAAAAATAGCTATTGGTTTTATAAAATACTAAATAATGAAAACGTAGTACTAACAATATTTTAATATATGTGTATATTACATACTTTAGGTCCCTTACTAACTTTAATAATTGACACAAGATAATTAGGTTAGGTTAGGTTTTTAATATATCTGCTTTCATGTTAGTTTAAGATGTTGGTGTTTTTGTATTTGGTAGTGACTTCCTAGGTTAACAAGATTATGCAATAAAACGATTTTTGTAAAAAATGTCCCATACTAGGTTTTGAAATGGGACAGCCGTTCTGCACTGAATTGAAATTGATGGTACTTAGAGATCATGAATTTTTCTTTCAATTCTCCACGCTGTGCAATTTTTGATAATTTAGTTTTATAATAAAACTGTGGGAACCAGTCCTGAAAGTTGTAGAAAATATCTTGTTGTGGCGTGTAAACTACAAAGTATTTGTTTAAAAGGCTCATGTCCATGGACAAGTGCCCGTTTAAAACTAAACATTATTTTGTAGGTTTGTAACTCTATGCGTAAAGATCGGAATTGAGCCATTCTGACATAAAACGGTGTAATTAGGTGTTGCCAAGCGATTAAGAATATAAAATATTTTTGGTTAGAAAATGTGACATGTGCCCTTTTAGTAATTAGACATTCATTTTAAGTCGCGATTCTTGCTAGCATAGAACTGTATTTTGCTATAAAGTTTACAAACGGCTTTATACTATAATGAACAGGCTTTTCTGCACAGTTAGAAGCACCAAATGATGAAGTTGGATCAATCATCACTGTTTACTGACACCTATTGAAACCCAGCGAGCTTCTACCTTCATCCTTTTCTTGGGCACTTACATATTTCAAAGAATTGTAAATTTACCATATTACCGGATTCCATAAGCCCAGAACTTTCATTCTGACCCTGAAGTTATTATAATTTACCAAACAGAGAAAGAAAGAAAATATATTATTCTGTCTTACTACTGCAGAACATAAGAGTAACAGTAATAGATTGCTACTGTGGCAAACATGTACATATAAATTGAACTTACATATTGTTGTCACAATCAAAACAGAAAAGGTTCGCACTCAGGCATTGGTGTGGGGGGAGCCACACCTGCGTGATACTTTAGTGCGACCCGTGCTCCCGAATCGTTCATACAAGCGGTTTGCAATATAATCAATAAGTCCTTACTACAGTTTCATACACATACGTGTTAACATAATAAACATTTAGCCAATTTATTTAGTAGACAGCAAGCATCTACAGACAAATTTAAAAGATATCACGAGAATTTATACTGCTAATGTTAATAATTTAAGATGTAAGCTCTCTCTCTTACATCTTAATAATAGTCTCTCCCAGAATCCGCGGACCCCTACCCTTAAACAGAATGATCTCCATGGTCTATTGACTCACTTGATCACTATCTTAATTGAAATATATAGATATGAATAAATATATATATATATATATAGTGATTGGATCTCTGCAGGTATTTTAAAACCTATCTGTAAGTTATATGAACTATATATGTAGTAAACAATTCAATAGGGTTCCCTCTTTCCTTGAACATGTAAAGACATATTTTAAAAGTTTTAAATCAGTTTGCGTTTGTAAAATCAATAATAAAATTAAAAGTACCCGCAACGTCATTACTAATGAGACCGGTAAGAAAAAATCATGCGATCTCAAATATGAAATAGTAATAAATGATGATAAAATCACCTCTGATAAAGATGTAGCATCCCTTTTTGAAAATTACTTTCACAATATACCTGTTACGTTGACCAGCTCACTAACTTCATCGCCGATAGAAGCTTGTAATCTGCGATTATTAAGAAAGTTTGATTCTGAATGTTGTATTTTATTTGAATTTTACCATGCTACAACGTTACAGTATTTAAACTTTTTCGATCACCAAAGATTATAAATACTCGTGACCGGTTGGGATTGTCTCTTATAAATGATAAATAATTTAATCGATGTACTTTTCCGGATTTAATGAAATATATCATAATCATTCTTCTTTTAAAATCCGGTTATAAATGAGATCGTAATAATTACCGACAAATTTTTATTCTACCAACACTCGTAAAGTTTTCGAAAAGATTTTACTAAATCAAATGTTTGAACATTTCAAAAGACACAACATATTTCAAGATGCAACAGATGCAGGTGCTAACCGTCCAAAATATATCTTTGAGGGAAATATATCTAGTGAGGGAGGCATTATAAAATACTATAGATGTTTTGTGATCTGTCTAAAGTGTTTGATTGTTTGGAGCAAGAAACTACTTCTTAAGCTCAGTCGTGTCAAGTATACTGCTCTCAATTTGATTGCGTCTTATTTGAAGGGTAAGATTCAATGTCTTAACACAAATGATGCCAAATCATCGGAATCATCAATTGTAATGGGTGTACCACAGGGCTAGGTCTAGGTCCTTTCATTTTTCTTGTTCATAATAAACATTTGTCGTATTTTATTAACAACCGTGTGAATATTTTAATGCCCTGTTTGCTGAGGACACACCTCAAATATTTAAATTCATATAAAGGTATGTATTCAAGGCTAAAATAAATAAATTAAATTTTTACATGTTTCTAGTTTTAGTCCCATATACCTCACATTGATTTAGTATACATAATTTAGTTTTAATATTAAAAAACGAAGGGTGCCGAACTTAGTCAAAATGATTAAATTAAATATTGGAACATTAATTATGGAACAATCCGCAGTTTTTTTAGGTGTCACCTAAGATACTCAGGCGCCCATATATCGGTTCTCGCAAGTAAACTGACTATATCTGTTTATGCTATTAGAATGATAAAACTGTTTACGGCCGTAGACACAGCTACAGTTGTTTATTTTGCCTATTTTCATAGTCTTGTCTTTTGGTATCCTAATGTGGGGTAATTTATCTGACATTTATTTATTATATGAATTGCAGAAATGGGCAATTAGAGCTATACATATATTAAAGTCCGTAAGACTACGGGAAACACTTTAAGGAATAGATGTACTCACTGTATCAATATATTTATATTAATTTAATATCTTGGACAAAGACGCCTGGAAATAACAGTGTCGAAACCAGTTCCAAGCAAGGTTAAAACTTTTTAATGCCATAAATAATTATGTTGTTTTAAAAGATGTGTTGAGGTGTTTTTACATTGCTCTTTCTTCTCGTCATTGTTAAAGCACCTTTTGGAAACGACAGTAGCAAAAAATTATGTGCATAAACATATTTACAAATACTTAAATGATTAATTGATTTTTTATTTTAATTTGTTGGTTACGTAATAGAAGATCCAACCGAAAATGGTGCAGATTTAGGTCAACTCTGTGACCTAGTGCCGCTGCCTTTGTTACCAGTTTCGTTATTACCTTACTTTGTCTGCGCTTTTGTTGGCTTCGTAATGCTGCAAAACTTTGCCAGCTGAGTCGACTTTGAATGTAATGTTTTAATCGTAATCTGTAACTCGACGGTAAAACGTAATTTACGGTTCGACTAGGTACCGTCACAGGATTTTTGTTGTAAAGTAACATTGCATTATGGGTAACAGAGTGAGGTTTTTAGCGACAAACATAACCTGAACATCCTTCAGTCCTAGAAGATAGTATACTACAGAGCTAGGGAACTGTTTTACCAACAGAGGCCGCATTAAAATTAAGCAGAGAGAAAATGGCCTCATGAGTTGGTTTAGTTGGTCGCCAACGCTTGAATGCGAACCTTTTCTGTCTTTTTTGTATCTTGATATATATTATGGTCAATACTCTACATTTCTCAAGGCAGAATAAATATGTTTTTCTTTCTTTCTTTCTAGTTCTATTAATGCGTCTTATTATTATTATGATATTATTATAGTTTGTGAATAGTTTTATAGATTCATTGCATTAAACAAAATAATTATTACATAAAATAATTTAAAACCCGATAAAAGTTTTTTTTAGTGGGACATTCGAATTTCTTATTAGAAATTAAATTGAATCTAATCTTTTGTGGTACAGTATGTGTTCATTATTTACTACATCTAATTGTCCTACTGATGGACTCAGGTCTCCCAAAATGGGAGAGGTAAAGGCTTTAGTCTCGCCAGGCTGGCCAAGTATGGTTTGGCAGACTTTACAAATTTTTGGAAACATTATGGAGAACTCTTAGGTTTGCAGGTTTCCTCACGGTGTTTTCCTTCGTCAAACCGAGTGATAATTAATTTTTTACGCGCTTTATAATTTGAATAATTAGAGATGCGTAAAAAATTCGAACTCAAGTCTCCCGTGCCGTAGATAGACGTTCAAACCAGTTGGTTGTTACTGCTGTGTGTTACAGACTTGAAATAAAAGTACAACTCTCTTATTATGTTGGCATACTTTTTTAATATCACCACAGACTAATGTGATACTACGCTAATAACTATCATCGGTATACGTTTGAGAGATTTCTCAGCTAGTCTGTATAATACATTTGTGGTCTTATGATAAAATCAATAGAATAGAAACGCATGAGAGTTGTTTTGATTTCCTTTTAGCCAATATTATTTAATACTTTGTTTAGTACATTCTAATAAAATAAAATATCTCTTGATATACTTCGAATGCGTAATGTTCCGAATTCAAATCGAAATCCCGCTCACATATTTTAATACCAACCAGCACACACAACAAAGAATCAACAACGCAGTATCTATAATTCATCCATTCGTAAATCAAGTCGCGAAACACCCAGACGTATAACGTGCCGGCAAAATTAAAACTACAAGAGCACGTCTTCTGAATATAAAAGATTGAAAAGCGGAGGTCCGCCATACTTTTTCCGTACCCGACCGGAAGAGTCTCGAATGCGAATTCAAATTTGGATAAAGGGATGCTGATTTGACTTTTTTTCGTGGCAAAGGCGGCAGCAATATGTTTTGTTATTTCTGTTTTCTTTTTACGTTTGTGTAATACCGGCTTCGGTTGAATTACGTTGAGTGATCGACTGACTAGTTGTGGTGACCCTCTTGTATAATGCTTACGTGAAGTTGAAAATAAGTGGAAAAATATTAAAGATGAAATTATATTGATGACAATCCTTACATTATGGGCCCGTGACTCTTTAGATGCGGCGACGTTATTAGACATACTTTTAAAAAGTTGAGGTTTGTTGACTTACGATGGTTTTATGCAAAAGTAGGTTTCTTCATAAAGTTTTTCTTTAACAAAGTAATATACACGAATACATATGTATTAAAATTCTAGATATAATTTGGAAAGATCTGATAAATGTATAAATTACAAAACCGATTTATCTATGTAGGAAGCGCAATTTGAAACGCTGCGCTTGATAACGAAGCTTGAAATTACATAAATTTTATCAGTGTAAAGTTAAATTTTCAAGTTTAAATTTTCAAAGTTAAATTTTAAATGATCAAGAATATGTCAAAAAAATCTCTAAAAAGTATGTATTTAATGTAATAAAAATGTAGATATTTATTTAAAATAAAAATTAATAGATGTTACCTAAGGGATGATTATTTATTCACATCCAGAATAAATTTTAAATGAATAAAATCGATGGTTTTGTCACTGAGAATAATTAATGACACGACAAAATTCAAAAACCATTATTTTAAATCATAACATTGAGACCTTTAACATAGGATAAGTCTAATATAGTAATTAAAGTAGTAGTAAAGGGTATATAACTATATAATTGATTTGTTAATCTATTAAATATTATATAATAGGATTAAAAAAAATCATTAAAATTTTAAAGTTTGCGATCGATTCTACAGACCCTTTTTTAATCTCCTCTAGTCGCATTTTTTTGCCCATTTTCTTACAATCTGGTCCGTAGTTGATCTGTTATTCCGGCCGGGTGTACCGTGCAGCAACTCAATATTTGAACAGATGTGCTTTGGGGAGGCACGCGAAAATGTTATTTTTATGCGACCTACATGGAAATGCCGAGTCTACCCCTTATAGGGCTGCCAAATGCCATTGTCGATAGTACTGACTGTTGTATTTATGGTTTTTTCGTGTTAGTCATGTTTTTCATAGTTATCCTTACAGCCCTACAACTTAGCTAATCTTGAGTTCGTGAGTTTGTCTAAGGTATATTCATAGGGTATTGTTTTAACCTGAAGCTTGTAACCTCACAAATTAGCGACTTGCTTCGTGTGCGGGCTACGACGATATGAGCTAACTAGATAATAATAATAAGAGGGGCATGATTAGGGTATTTCTGGTTGCTGCTGTAGTCGCTGCATGCTCGGTTGTAAGGCGGGCTGAATGGCAGTGGTTGTCCTTCTCAGAGCAAGTCATCCTGCTAAATGAGGAGTGCGAAATTATACAGGTATATATATATTTTTAATCCCTTCTAATAACTGCTTACCAATTATGAACAAAACCTATGCAACTAACTCAATAACATAAAATACACGAGAGTTTTTAATACATCGATTACTAAGCAAAATTTTGCGCTACCTTATAAAAGTGAAAACAGTCTTGAATTCTTAAAGAAACCAGCTTTCTAAAATATTCGATAACGCAACCCCTATTGGGCATCCCCGCTGTATCTTAACCTTTCCTCGCGGGGTGTCGGCGAGAATTTGTATCTTAATACACGGGTTCTCTATTATTTAAGGAATATTATTACAAATTTCTTGGAGCAAAACTCGGTGGAATCTTAGTGTCTGTGATGCCAGCATCCAAAATTAAAAATAATTATGAAAAGTATATATATTGTAGAAATATATTGCGCTAGGCAAAATTCAGAAAAATATTATTTGACACTACAAAATCTTTTCAAATCAAAAATATCTTGTCACTTTAAGGTCCTCCTTTATATCACTCTATAATTTGCATCACTGGCTGAGTTATACTCCGACCGGTGCTTTCATCCAGGTTGCCGCTTAGAGCAGAACGAATGGTGTACTACACCTACGTTCGGACTTATGGTACGCGTTGATTTCAAGGTAGCAGCGCAAATGCATGCAACAGCAGCGGAACCTGGGTATGCGAGCAATCACAGGACAGTCAGGACAGTTCCTCGCCTAGCTGGAGCATGACTGACTGCAACTCTAGCAGGTCTAACGGACGGGATACTCCGCTAAACTTTCACCGGGGGACTCTTGTTGCCCCGAGTTCCAAGGCCGGGTAAAACGATGACCCTTGAGGCCCGTAATCCCTTGCCACATACGCCAACAGGGCGGTGGCGAAGAATCGGTAGTTGTTGTTGTTGCTGAGTGTTTTTCAAGAAATACACGTCATTCTTAATGGTTTTGCAAGTGTTTATAGGGGGCTGTATTTTTAAGTCGGGTATTAATTTTTGCCTTTAATAACTGTAAAATCATTTAAAGAGCCTTTAAAACTTAACAAAAAAAATCTTATGTTGTTTTGGACAATTTCTAATACAGTAGAACTGTTTTTGTGGTTGTTTTGAAGTCCTAAACCGTTATATTGTTTTCATGCATGTTATAATGAAGTTATAGCTAGTGCGAAATACCTACAAATCTTCAAAAAAGTTGGTCATCATGTTGCATAGTATCAAGGTTTAATTAAAGAAAAATTATTACTCGCCTTTATTATTTAAAGAAACTTAGTTCAAAATTTCAATCTTGTACGCTGAGGAGTTTTAATACAAACTTTAGTAACTTTTAAAAATGTTGTACATGGCAATACAGAGAAATTTTTCTTTTTTTTTCTTACCGATTGAAAAGTATTTTGTATGGTGGTAGTAATTTCGATTCATCCATATTCCGGACTGTAATATGCTCTAGTAACCCGTAAATTTTTATTTTACATAATACATACATATACAGGAGATTACTTGTGTTACGTCTGATCAGATGTTATTTAGTATAGGTAAAGTTGAACATGTTTTGACCTTTCAAACGGTTTTGATAATTTTCCAACTACTTTTTCAGGACCTTTTTTAGACATTCTTGGTCTGTACTGCAGTGACCTTAAAACTGGTGACTATTTTTTTTTAATTCTAACAGCGCCATCATCATTGATTCTATCAGCGATGGTGATGTTTTTGGGGGTTCATAAAATTCTGCCCTACGTAGACTGCTCTCTTCGCAATATAAATTTTCTCTTTATATTGTGTTTACGTAAAAGTATGTCAGCATTTTCTAAGTAGTACCGAGTTAGCTGGAACAGTCTCTGTTAGTTTTCTATTTAGTTCACGTTAAAATCGATAACCATGGCCTTCTGAAGCTTGATATCTAACACCACAGACTAGATAATTCAGTAAAAAAGAAAAATAAATTCACAATAATAAAAAAACTTTTCTGGTTATTAAGTAAATGTTCGGTAGTTTTCGTGGAGTATATGTATGTATAAATTATGCCGATTTAGGTATAGAACGGCATTTGTGTATACGATAAGTATTTTTAGGTTTTTATTTATCTTTAAATTAACAATTTATACAGTCATTTATCATGGATTTGTCACTAAATCGACGTATTGATTAGAACATTGCATAATAGATAATTGGTAGATAATAGGTGACACTTGTGTACTATTGTGTACTAAATTCAATTTAGAACTAAACAAAGTACTTAGTGAAACTGAAACTTGTTCAAGTGCAAGCATTATGTAAATTTACTGACAATAAATGCAGCAGTTTTTATAAAATTTGTATCCTATTCGGATAAAAATTGTCTGATACAAAAAAAATATTTCTCAATTTTTTTATATTTAATTAAACGTGAAGCTAAGAATTCTATTTAACATAAAAATCTGAATAAAAAGTAATGAAGGAATGTGTAATTTCATAGAAGAATCACGTAGTCCGTAAAATAAGTTTTTTTATGACCAATTTTTACGTCAAATTGATTTGTACTATTCGGGAAAGTGTTATTACTGCGTTTTTCGCGTTTTTTGTTTGTAATTGGCGACCATTGATGACATAAGTAGTATATGACAAGAAAACAACAGATATATTGATAAAAAATCGTGTCACCTACACATCATTGCAGAAAAATATAAAAGGCGGTGTCATTTAAGTGCATTTTGTCTTACTGCTCGGGAATTGAGTTTAGAATCCTGCATAAAACTCTAGAATAAAGTGTAAATAAAGTTACTCTTTTGTACGTATTTTATATTATTATGAGGAAACTCGCATTCCGGAGGGTTGTCATGGCTGATATCTCTGTTGCATATTATATGAGCAGTTGCGTGTTGGATCTAACTCTATGGCTTTAGTCACTAGCTCCGATCATCTGGCGATAATCTCGATAATCTTGGGCCGATGAGTGTTACCAACTAGTTGTTGCTACGCTAATGTAAATTTGTTTTTACATATAAATATTTCATTGAGTAATTCAGAAAGCATAGTCTGGCTAAATTCTTTGTGCCCTTCGGGAATATGAAAGGTGTTTTATATCAGTATATAAGTACTCAAATAATTATTAATATTATTATATTAAAATGTATTAACCAAATATGTTAAGCTAAGGTATTTAAATTTTTACTCTTTACCCAACTTAGGATGGGAAAAATTCCTAAAATTCTTTCCTTTTGAATGTTATTATATCAGTGGTTCATAAATTGAGAAATCAGTCACGTAGGACAAATAGTATTACAATATTGTAATCCTCTTTATGCTTATAGAAGGAAATTATACATTTAATTTATTACAATATTGTATATTAAATTCAGGACACATTCAAATTTCAGTTTGAATTGTATGTTTTATTTATTTTATTTTTACCAAATTTTGTACACGGTACATATATAATACAACCTTAATTAAATATGGTACAAAGGCACTGCTTATTTTCAAATAATTTTCTGAAGATTTGTGAGTGAAGATTTAATATGGTTTTTGATTTAATATTTAATATTTATTTTTAACTTACAACAACATTTTGTATGAAATAAATACATTATTTATTGTTTTAATAATTATACACAAATTATTAACATTTGATGGTATATATGAAAAATATTTACTATGTAATTATATAAGTTTGGCAGTTTAATTTGAAGCAACTGGCGTAAATAAAGTCTGTTGTTGTCATAATCACGATATATTATCTATATCTACGTAAGTATATTATATATATCACGGTCATATATTACGTATTGGGGCGGCTTAGAATAACCTCCCC
>PDGT01000002.1:3456852-3510879 GCA_003671415.1 Megathymus violae
GAAGCCAGGCTGCTTGGTGGTAGGGCTTCGCGTATGGATTATATCAGTATCATTATAAAGTCATTAATATTATTACTGGTATTATTATCTTTCCGTGAAGCCCGCCTGGCTAGCTACCACCCTCCTGCTTGAGTCAGCCGCCAACCAGTACTTGCTTTCTACCCTTCTCATTTCCTAGCCGACAACGCATCAGTGATATCTTTGGTTTTGCTGATGTCCATGGGGGACGGCGACTACTTACCATCAGATGGCTCGTCTGCTCGTTTGTCGGTTATGAACATAAAAAAAGTTAAAAATTTTTTTGCCATTGTACACATTTGCCACATCCTCTCGCCAGCACCCAGGGTTGAATCGTAAAGAATGCCATTACATAATATTAAATCCGCCCATTGTAACCCTTTTATTTTAGGTTAGTGCAATAAAGTATTAAATAAATAAAAAATTGTTAACCTATATTAAGTAAGGTAAATATAATTATGGTTCAAAATCGAGGAGACTTTTTATCAAGGAAAATATATTTCTTCCCGCCGAATATTTCAAATCGAAGTCTTGGCGTAATAATTTTATCTTTTTTAGTCAATTTTTAACGTATTTGTTTTTCAGTAAGGTAAAATTGTACTACTTTATACTTATTTCTTTGTACCATCGCGATTGATCGTTTTAAAGTGCAGTTATAACGTTGTAAAACAAATATTACCATCTCAAGTATACATATATGGTGCTGATGCATCACGCCGCGTCACGACACGCCAGTGTATTTGCATGTTATTATTTTTGACCAAAAAATGTTGAAACGTTGAAATTGAACATTTAACTGGTCGATGCGGGTAGTTAGTGAACAATTATCGTGACTTAACACCTATTAAATTTTCCATCAGTGCGGGCCTTGCTAAACGATCGTAATTTGGTTGGTGTGTGGTCTATGTACTTTGAGTGTAATATTTGTAAAGTGTTTCGTGTATAAATACAATTCCATTTATGAGATTAATTTCTCAAGGGTGGCCACTAGGGGTATGTATTATACGGGTTGGTCATGGCAATCTCCGTCAGGATTCATGCTTGCTCTTCCTTTGTGGGCGTATGGTGGGAAATGATGGTTTCAATAAAAGCAATGGGTTCAATTACAAAAACAAAGTAGTATAATGGCCAATTAAAACACACAGTGACTAATTATTATACCCACACCACTTGGAACGCGATGTTTTCTACCCATGCAGACGAGCTCACTTTTCTTTCCTCTAGAAAATTCCAGAAAAATATCTTCACTCCTTCGCTGTCAGTCTCATGTCGTAGACTCCCTCGAACGCCACTAGATGACGCTTACGTTCCAATTATGTCAATGTCGATGGCCAGTATCCGACATATATATATTTGTATTTTATTTTTTATTTTAATTACCATAGTTGGCCACAACACCATGGTTTTCGCAGTTTATATTACAATATTGACACATTGGGATGAAAGGCCGGCGACACTGTGGCTCAGATAGTAGCGGCTGTGTCTAATAAACGATGGGTCCCGGGTGCGATTCGCGGCGTATGTGTCTATGAGAAATTAATTTTTGTTCGCGGGTTATGGGCGTTTGTAATATCGTGTTTGGGTATGTCTATGTCAACACAAGTATTCTTAGTGCCTATCCATTCTCAACTCAAATCGAAGGCGTCCTCTCTCGCTCGGCGTACACGTAACAGAACAGCGGACCGTTGGTGACGTTACAGAACATCATAATGGGGTATGTTGTAAGCCTAGATCTCGGTAGGTGGGTAATAAGTTAGGCCGTGGGTGAGGAATTAGGTATTCCGTAAATAGGTTGAAGCCAGCCGGTACGAATGTTTTCCCACAAACAATTTTCCTCTTAGATTCAGTGACTTGTACCATTCGACGTACTAACCCAACAAACATTACTTAAGCATAAACGAGGCAGCAACTGTTTGTGAATGATTTAGGGATACCAAATGGATTGTATCAATATTTACATGAGATGCTTCTCGTCGTCACACCGTTAGTATATACCGAGTACTAATACGTATATACCGTGTATAATATAATATATATCGTGTGTTACATTGGGGCCGGTAATTTTCGAATGATTGGTATATTTTGAGATTCATCATATGTTTCCATTTACTATTGATTGTCTATTACTCACTATCTGTACTGAATAAGATTTTTATCTGTATTACATGGTTTCAAAAACCCATTGCAAGATTATATCTATAATTTTGACTGTTAAAACAAGTTGCTTTTAGTTCTTCCTAACCCTATACATAATTTTTTTTTAGTGTTAAAATGAAATTCGAAGTTTTTTTTTATAAACTCTTTTCGAAAGTCAAACTACGTCATCGTTTCAACGGATACCTATCGTGAGTGGTTCCGAAAGAAGCGGTAAGAAACTCTCAAAGAGAAATAGGCATTACTATGTTCGGGGGCTTCCCTGGTTTTTATTTCGGGTTGTTTATCTCAAAAACGTACCACGATATACATATGTAGCAATTAGCAGCAAGCAGACGAAACTCGTCTCGTACTTTTTATTAATATTAAATTGTCACTAGAAACATGAATGCATAAATGTTTTTACCATCAATTAAGAAAAAACAAATACTAATGTGGATAATGTGTCGAGAAATTTCCGAATAGTTTTCTTTGGAATTTTTGACGACAGCGAGTGAGATTCCTTGTTAACATTAGAGAATATGATTTTGTAATTTCACAACCTATAAAAAATTTCGACGAATACAGTAAAATTGTAACGTAAGCACTTTTTGATTTTGATTTTTTTTCTAATTATCATGCCTAATTTTCCAAATAAACGTTTCTACGTAACGACCACTCACAGAAGAAAACTACTCATGAAAATTAATTTTCCACTGGCAACACAGCAGCAGAAATTGAGCTAATTGCGACTGAGAGCAATCATTCCCTCTCTCTTTGAAGAGTCATTCAGTCATGTCATCTCTTTCTAACGAGTACCATTGTATAGTTCCATCTCTTTCCGTCAACAGCTTTTGAACGAACAGCCGGTAAAAAGACAAGAGTCTACGGCGTTTTGTTTTTTAATTATCGCTCGCTTCTGTTTGAGTAGGTACTTGAGTTTTTTTTTGATTGAATGAAGGCTATATGATTAGTTGGGGTTTATTAAAATCGCAAATTAATACATTGTTTTAAGAAACGAAGTTCTCATAGCTTGTTGGTAGCTAGGTGATATTAAATACCTATTTAATATTATTATATATTATTAACATATTAAATAGGTACTAAGTCCCAATCGTCACATAATTTATTATAATATGTTTTCGGTTCTTGGTTTGATTCATGTTAATACCAGCAGATTCAGCACATACATATATTTAAGCGCTGTTCAAGTTGAATCTATGTTAAATTAGCAGATCTTGTTTAATTAATGAAACGTTCACACACTCATACTCCCGCACTAGGATTTCATGCGTTGCGGATGGCATGGACTAACAAAAAGATGACGTCACAAACTCCCATGACCTGAGATCAAACATTTATCTGTGACATAATTGATCGGCCTGGCCGGGAATCGAACCGCAGACCCATTGCTCGGCAGGCAGGGTCACTACCAGCTGGGTTGTGGGATCATTGAGATCGGTTAAATATTTTCACATTAATCTTCGCACTAAGCGTAAATTCTGTTTTCGAATAATAGAAACGATAAATCACAAACATTCTACTATACCCATAAATATATTTAACTAAAGTGGCTGGATTGATCACTATATTCTCGTCTGCAGAATCTTTATGAAACACTAAATCTTAGCTTATAAAAGATTCCAACACTGCCTAGGAAAAAATATGAGGCGTGTAAAGTATCAGCTTGTAGTGATTTTATGCAGTTTTACTATCCATAGTCTAGTGGCTGTTTCTAAACTTATATATTTATATAACACGAACGGCTCTTTCCGACGTAGTTCGGGATTAACATATACACTGTATGTAAGACCTGAGTCAATCCAGGATAATGCATCTTACAAATGGTAAAATAATTTTTCAAATAGGTTTCGAAGATATACACAAACTTACAAAATTCGCACACTCTTTATGATATTGGTATGGTTTGAAAAGGTCCATCGTATGTGAAGCTCGGGGAGCGCGTAAAGGTTGAATATATCAATGACAAAGACGTCTGGAAATAATGAGCGTCACAGGCAGTACACAGAAATTAAAATAATTCAGTAAGTCTTTTTAACATAACATGCACGGCGTGGAGTTCTTTGTTACTTCTCTAAGTCAAAGCAAATTTTCGAACCAGTATCAAAACTTACGTGCATAGGCATGGTACTTACAAAACATATCGAAAATTTATAAACTGAACGAAAATTTATTAATTTCAAGAAATTGTGCTAATTGAAAACACTCTGTATCACTTTCTGTTATGGACTCATTACTATTATGCTATTTCTGTTTAGCGCTAGTAGACGGAAAAGAGGCCGAAGTTTATTTTTAATTATCGTGAAGAACGTTTTAAATTTAAATGCGTTTCTTTCGTTCGGATTCGTTGATAATTATCGAATTAAAGCTTCCGTTCTATAGATTATCATTAACAGAAGCAACGATAATACTAATAAAAAGGACAGATAGTTAAAGTTGTTAGTTTGTTTTAAATATGTTACTGTGGGAAATATTTATAATATTGAATTTTAAATTACTTTTGAATTATAGGATTTATTTTGTACGGAGATGTTAGGTTATTTTATTTCACTTGTGTAACAGTTTTATGCGTAATAAAAAAGTGCTCGTTGTATAATAGGTACATGTGTAGACGATATTAGTATCATTATTTCCAACGTTTCCGATCCTTGCGAGCAGTTTTTTGGCGTTTGTGACTTTGTACAGAGCCTTCTTCCTAGAGCCATCAAGTATGTTCCAAATAATTACACCAGTGTTACCAACACAGAGATTAAGAATCATCAGTTTTAATAATCATTTCTGATTTTATTATCTATGTTAAACACTTGTATTTACCCCCTAAAACGAGTAGAAAACCCTCGGTTTAATTTAAGAGATGTAAATCGATTTTTTTTGTTCGTTTAGTTTTAAATCTCACTTGAGTATTCGATTCCAGAACGAATGTACTCAAGTGAGCTATTTGAATGCGGACCGTGTTCGCGTGCTCGAATTTCGAATATTTACAATATACAAGCAGCCAACTTAAGAAACTAATAAGTCGATATGAAATATGTATCTATTTATATGTGTGGTATATTTGTTTGTTTAAAAAATTAAAGATACCTTTAACGTTACTTTAAAATTTTATTCGTTAGTTGCGGTTACAGATTGGGACATTATGGCGATCCAAGTTACCTTAAGTAAAGTTTTAAAATTAGCTATTAGTAGATAGGCAGTCCTATTTTATTAGTAAGTACGCAATTTTTTACATATATATTTAGCAGAAGTTCCCTGTGGAATACACCGTGTAGTAAACATTGGGGTCTAGTGGACTATACATACACCTCAAATGTTCCTTCATTATAGGTTTAGTTTGGGCCCCTGGTAATATATAGTGATATCTATTGCTTTATGGTACCATAGTATATCGGGCGTTTTCACAAGATATATAATAGATATATTATTGTAGAATAAGGAGAGCGTTTATAGATCGGAAGCTCTGGAATCACGAACCGTAATTCATGACAAAGTAGAAACTGAATTTTCATGAATTATTCAAATTCAAGGCATTGAAAATGTGAGAGTTATGACTGTTTTAGCTCAAAAACTTAAGGAAGTAATAGAATAAAATATATTTTTACTATTTATATTTTATAAAGGTTGGCAAGCGATTTTATAATGAACCACTTAATGCATCTTTAAGTTTAAACTTTCACTATACTTGTATTTAAAGTGGGTAATTATGAAGATAATATCTTTTACGTTCTGACCATAATAAATTTACTCAACATAATAATTATATGTTACGTCTAGCTTAATATGTTATTTGGTCCCGTGTTGTCTTTAACCCAGAAACCAAACGCTTGAGGCGTGAATAATCTCTTCAGTATTTTATAAAGCTAGTACGGTTTGCGACATTATTCGTGTATTTCTACATAGTATTACCAACATATAATTATTATGTACGTATACTTAAAATACATTGCATTTTATTTATCATAATATTTCAAACATTTATTTATTTATATTCAAATGAAGATAAAAGGTCAAAAAGGGGTATCTGGCGCTATTTTCGGCGGCATTATAAAATTTTAAAAATTATTGCGATTATTCTGAAGATGATTTTATATTGAATAACCTATGCAGATCACACGAGCAAATTTCGGTATTATTTTGTGTTGTATTTTCCTTCTACATTGTGCTTACGAAAGAAGGGTTCCAAATGTATTTAAGGGACGGTCACACCATGTCTTCATTTCTGCTTAGAACAAAATCCCGTGTCTCACTATAAACTGTGACAATACATACGATTGGATTATACAAAAAAATAAATTGTTAACAGTATCGTATAAATAAATAGAGCATACAATAGTATTGTTTCGTTTTAAGAAATTTTATCTCATTTTATGTCATATCTAATTATACACATTTAGGAAATTATATTAATGATCTATAAACTGTGTACGGAGAAATATGATATACACCTGCTATAGGATCAAAGTTTCCGAGCTGAAACAAAGTCCACATAAGTTAGGGAGTTAAATCAAAGTACACAAGGCTATAATTCTAAAGGAACAAAATGAAGTTTATTTGGGTATTACTTATGTAATAAACACACTAGATCGAATACATAAACCTCTAGGAAGTACATAACATATAACATAGAGTGGTATTGTTGTATTATCATACCTCACTACCGAAATAATAATCATGACGTTTTCATGCTGGGTTTTGTTTTTTCATTTATTATACTTGACTAATAAATTAGGATTGAATAAATAACAAATTATTTTTGCACTTTAAACGTATGCGTAACATTCCGATGAATTTTATTACGTTTTTGTAATATCATATTAAAATTGTTATAATAATTTAACAAAGCTACCTAGCTAGATCTCTTACAATGTCTGGTGAACGACCTTGCTCCTTTTGTCTAAGTTCGAAACTGCCATGTGCGAGATATGTAGGAAAGTTTGACGGTGTGATTGAAGTTATGGGAGGTGCGATTGAAGTTATGGTAGGTGCGATTGAAGTTATGGTAGAGCCATCTGTTAGCGTAAAGTGGAAAGTGGTCATTTTAAACTGCTTTGTTTATATTATCTTTTACTGTATTACCCGGACTTCGGCACATTGATAATACATGCAAGTATAGACGGTAGTCTCAAAAAGCGATTCATTTAAATTTGTCAGAAATTAAAAACTGAACTCAAAATACATTTTTTGTATTTTATATTTATGTGTGTGTTAATATATATGTAATTCGTTGAAAGAATTATTGTTATGAATATGTTTAAAGTGAACATAAAATTTTGTAACATCATGCAGATTAAAGAGGTAGATATTATTCCATGAGAATCGATATTTCCTAGAAGTTTTGGTATATATTCGCTTTTTCCGATCCCCGGTAAACAACAACATACTGATTATGCTGATTACTACTAAATACTAAATTTAACTAAAGATTTAATTTTCATGAAATAAATTATTCAGTCTGCTTTTGCAAGATTTTCTTTTGGTATGAGAGCACGAACGTGGCAGAGATCAAGACTTTAAGAGAAGATCGGTTTAGGAGCTTTTGTGTGGTACTTGGACAAATAGAAAAAATGGACATAAAATATATTTAGATTTTACTTTAAGTATGTTACTTGTATGTTTTGTTGAAATAATCAAGTAATCTCTCTATGATTAACTCGTGCGTATTTGAGTTCAACGTGTGTTGCCGCCTTAACAAAGATGGCGGTGCTTGGCACACTTTTTGATTTGGAAAAACTTTACTGAGCGTTCCAGTCAGCTTATTACATTTTATTAGATATGGAAAAAGTTTCATTTGCACCGCTGTCGGTTCTTTGTTTTTATTTACGAGAAACTGCGGCGATGTCTGCGGCGTTTATTTTGGGTTTTTGTTTGAATAAAATAATAATTAAAAAAAATATATATTTTTCTAAGTATGTAAAAGAACTCAGTGGAGAAAGTGGCACCTATATTCGTTCACTACAAAATTACTCAGTGCAAAAATATGCATTATATAACTTTCTATATTCCTATCTTGTGATTTTATAATTAATCAACTCGTACGTCACACATGCTGGTCATTTATCTTTTTTCTATGTAGCTATTGGACAAACGAATAGACGAACTTGATGGTGAGTGGTCATCGTCGCCCATGAACGTCCGTGAAAGGATATCACTGAAGCGCATTATTACCGGCTCTCCGACACTGCGACCAAAACAGGGATCGGTACAAGGAATCTAGATAGATTTTCTGTCGGTCTAAGTATATAGCCCGCTATGATCACTATTACAATGATATATATAATAACGAGTGCGTTATTACATTAATATTTGACTGCTATTCGATATTAGGATTTAAAAATACTCTTACATACACAAACATACAAGGATTTCGTGTTATGAATCTCTCAGGGACATATACGAACACACCACAAAAATCTTTGACATAAAAACAAACATCGATCAGTCACACAAAATTCCATTGTTGTCTAAAAATTGAACCTGAGAGCCATCGGCAGGTATCCAGGGTCACTGCAACTGGGCTACGGGATCGTCATCACTGTTGGGCTTAAGTCATATAATATCAGTGTATTATATATTACAGTCCATAAATTCTGTTGTAAATTGTATTACTTTGTATTCTGCTTGAAAAACTATCCTTACCTGTAATAACTATGATACACTTTGCTAAAAATACGGTATAATAAGCCTCTATTTCTCGTAGTAAAATAAATATACGAGCAAATATTTTTATTTAACTTATTTGAAGAATAATACCAATATTGTTCTTCTGTAACATATTTCGAGCATATAATACAAATAGGAGAAAAGAAAATGTATAAACAATTGTTTAGTGTACCCCTCTCGCCCCATTCTCCTCTTTCCGTTTACTGTTTAGTTAATTCCGTTAAGGATAGAGGTACAGTGGGGTCAACGCATGAAATTATTATATTCATGTGGTTGCAAGTATGTTACTAATTTTACATTGAATCATCGTGGATTGTACAAATTGTATTATGATTTGGGTACCCGTGTTGGGTCTCGCGGTATGTTTAAATTGTGGTGGCACGGATGAACACTTCACAGTGTGAAATGTAAATTACAATATACGTGTCCTGCGTTCCCGTTTCATGCTAAATGTATGTTAAATACGTTCCAATTTCGTTGTCAAAAGTAACGATGCATCTGTAAACAAATAAAAAAAGCTTCTCTATATTATCTGTTTGATTAAGGTATTTTTCCATGGTTTGTAGGCTGCATTAGCCACATAATATCAAGTGAATTTCGCAATTTATCTCTGCTAGCTCCAAATGGTTTGAAAAAGCTTAGCCTTAAAGTCTGTTTAATTTTATGCCTGGACTTAATCTTAAAGGAGTTAATCGCAATACACTCGATATCGTGGTGTGGTCCACAAATACTATCTCGATACTTGGCGCGTGTGAGGTTTATACGAGGGCTCGTACCACGTTCGTGTGAAATGTCGAATTTGACTAACACTAGCGGTATACCCGCGGCGTTGCTATGTCGAGACCTTCAGGCAGCGGGTCTATCGCTTCCTTCTCTGCTAGCAACGGTGTTATTATTATTATTATTAATGTCTATGGGTGAAGGTTGTCACTTACCCATCAAGGTAGCCCAACTGCTCGTTTGCCAGCTTGATAATAATTATATGATAATATAAAAATTAATTTGAGTCTGGAAAATAGTTTAATAATACTCATAATGTATGTGCCCGTATCCCTAATTTTGTCTACTACGTATAACTACTTCACGCTTTCATTTTGATTGAATCACTGAGTCGAGGAGCGGCACAGTTATGGATGTTAAGATTGCTCAGTGGACCTCCTACCTAATGAATATTCTGTACAGACGAACAACTGTAGCGACCCTTTTTCCTGTAGGAGTAAACGCAAGATAATTATCCTCCAACGCTTGGACGGAAACTGTGAGGCCCGAGGGTAGTTTGACGTTCGGAGGCTCGCTGGGTACTTGTTATTTATCTATATCTAACATTAAACTGAACGTCTATCCTTCGAAATTATCCGGTTTTATATCATGTTAATAGATAAATAAAAATTAAAAGTCTTTAGTGTTAGATATTCAGAAGTGTCCCGTTAGCACTAGCAGATTTCTTCTTACAGTAGTAGAGGATTCGTAGTCACACTAATGATAGTAATGTATTCGTAGTGGTTAGTGGTGAATCGGGGAATTGCAATGAGAACCTAAAAGTTTACGACAAGATTTACCGAATGTTGTAATGGTTATCGAGACGGACTACTTAAACGTGGCCTCCGGCAAAAATAATTTCATATTCAGTCAGTAGGAGTATCTGTCCAGTTATTGACCGCGGCCAATATTACTTCATTGCGTTAACCACCATACTTAAACCTAATCAACTTCAAATTGTAGCATTTATTCTAAGAACAAAGTTAAAAAATATAAATAAATATTGAATCACAATCAAAATAATAAGATAATAAAATCAACACTATTTCACCATTCACCCACAAAAGGAAAAAATCTCCCGACATTGCAACACCGCAACATAACGCACTGGAGTTGAGGCAATAAAAACGGATATTAAAAGCACGTGGTCGCACATTCATCACAAGTGTTGCCAGTAGATTGATATAAGATACCGTTTAGATTTAGTGTAAGCTTAATATCTTGTAAAGACGTTTTAAAACGAGGTATAAGGGGATTCTTGGCACGGGAATGTAATAAAATTATGATCGTATAAAAAATGCTGTGCTTATGATATATTAAGTTTATTTAAAATACTACCAGACACCTGAATAGAGCCACCTAGCGTTTTGTTTAATTAACTTATAACAAAAAAATAAATGTAAACAAGGTTTTATGCGGTTTCATTGTTGGCATATTTAATTATCTTCAATTAGTACCGTTCCGAATTTTAATTATGGAATAATAATTGATTTAACTTTTATTATAATAATAAACCAAATTTTGCGAGATGACTGGAATTTCTTGTTTGAATTTGAATATTAGATCCATATGTCATGTAGTTCTCAACAAAGTGAAAGCATCACATTTACCTCACCGACACAGATTAATAGACAATAGTGAGTCTCCTTTGTTGAATGTCTCCTAAAAAGATCACAAAGCACTGGTATTATAAATGCGGAGTGTTTATACTTAACCATTTACTAGAGATCCTACATGAAAATATTATAAATAATTTTTTTCCAGAATATATTTTATTTGGGGAAGAATTAAAGTTTTACATTCGTGAAAGATTGTAGCAAATTAGGAGATTTTGCATCAAAGAACTCACTGTTATCCTTTTTATAAATTTATTTATCCTTCCTTCGCTAAGTATTTATTGAATTAACACACTCAAAATTTTAACTCAAGTTTCCTTAAAATTACTTCTCGGATTTAGCCGGTTCTCTCGACGTTACGTTACCATCTACATTCGTTTGTTATATATATGCACATTCTCCATATTCTTGACTACAAATGCAGATGCGGCGACGGAGCTGGTGAGCGGCGGGATGCAGGGCGGCGGCGCGCCCGCCCCGGACGCCGACCAGGCGCAGTTCGAGGCTGACAAGCGCGCTGTATACAAGTACGTATTTATGTATATCGTATATATATATATTGCAATCCATTTTGGTAATTTTGAATGACTCATACACTACCCTAGTACTGAAACGGAACTTCAGAAACACCCACGATCCGTGAATAAATATTTACCTAGGACATAAACATGTGTGCTCCACAGCCAATGATTTACTCCTGCACCTCCCTTGGAGGGCAGGGTCACTATCGATTAGGCTACAGTATCATCATTGTAACATTTAATATAGTTTTCCCCTTTTTAATGTATCATTTACTTTTTGAGTGTAACGGTAAATTTTGAATTTACGAAACATTTCTGACATTAAAATTTACTGCTTTTTCTCCAGGTCTAAAAGTGTGCTTCAAATTCGTATTGATAGTGCAGACAAAACATAGAAGTTAGCTTAAGTAATTCATGATTAGTAGATTAGATAATTTTTTTTGTATAACTTGGTAAAATTCAGGGTAATTCAAATTCTTGGTAAAGTCCATTATAGATAATATTTTGATTTTATTAGTTTGTTGCTGAGATTTTCATAGCATGCAGTTTGTACCTATAAGTAAATCGACACCTATGTATGTATAAAACTTACATGATTATTGCTTAAAATGAATGGTGATCTTTTTGTTGGTGCAACATTTAAATAAATTAATAAAATAAATTAAATTCAAAGTAACCTAAAAATAAGACTATTATGGCGTAAAAGTTTAGGTCTGTTTGTCATTCAAACAGTTAACAGCATTAGCATAGCATTATTAGGCATCAAAATATGGATCTCAGGCAGTGATTTGCATCGTGCTCAATTCGATGAGGCAATGTGGTTAACTCCCACTTGTAACAAGTCTCTGGGCTCTGTTTTTAATTCTGATCTGACGGTATTCATGCGTGGTAGGTGGATTAGCTCCATTATGCTATATTAGCTATTATGCCTCATTTAGAACCAACAGAAAATTGTTTAAAATGAACGTGAAAGAGATAAATAAATAGCTTGCTCGCTTTTTCTTTAGTCAGTGATATATGATTTATATATGATTAATATAGTTAACAGTTGAACATTCAGTCACCTGTGACAATTGTTCAACTGTTATTTTGTTATAATAAAGTTTCAACGATTATCAATTCCAGACATCCACTCTTCCCCCTTTTGGCATTGCTGTTAGAGAGATGCGAACAAGCAACTGCGGGGGCAGAGCCCCCGGCAGCGGACGCCTTCGGAGCAGATCTACAGGCTTTCGTACAGCACCAGCGTCGGGATCGCCGCCCCTTCCTCGTGGATGATCCTGAAATCGACGGACTAATGATTAAGAGCATCCAGGTTCGTGGTGTTGAAAGTCAAAACTTTGCTGCTGTGTTAACAATTGAAGGGATCTCGGAGAAGCCGTGTTCTGAATCGTACATAGGCATGGAATTAACCTTTCGCCATTATAGCTCATTCGTCCATTAGGTCTTGTAAATCAATTCTGAACAATTCTGCTGGAGCTTTATGAATGCATTAGATTCCTACAGAATTTTCAGATCATCGGTTATCCTCGTCGAAATACTAGTATGATATCCCATACGGTTCCCTGACCGAGTGGCAATTCGTGTGGATATATCTTTCCTAACTTTATCGTCCTTGAAGCTTTCTCGTCTGTCCATTGCCGAGTATTCCATGAGATGTCGACAATTCTGATTTATATCAGTACACTGTCATGAATTCAATTACATACAGATTTTACTAGGTTACGTAGCCCAGGAACTTCATAAAATCGGAAGCTGGCGAGCCTCTCGACAAAGGTTACGTCGAGTCCAGTGAGATGAGCCTATGGGATATTACGGGGGGCAAATAATGCATTCGAGTTCCCGAAGCCTCTGCATAATGTGTGATTCTATTCTTCTTCTTCGATTCTTGAGGGTCTTTCATAGTATAGAACATAGTAAAATTAACCTGAAATCATTATGCTTATTCATCAATATTTTTTCTACTTCAAGGTTCTTCGAATCCATCTACTGGAACTTGAGAAAGTCCAGGAGTTGTGTAGAGACTTCTGCGGCCGGTACATCGCCTGCTTGAAGACCAAAATGCAGAGCGAAAATCTACTACGAACGGATTATTCTGCAGGCTAGTATTGTGAAGGAATCTCTAAAGGCCCCCACAAGATTTAGGTTGCTATATGCGTGTTACACCTAGTACTACAACCCGCAATTATACCACCTCGGGATTCTTTTCTTCTCAGAACGAGAGGAGATAAGGCAGCACTGAAGAGTTTATAGAAAATTTTAACATACAATGGGCATGTCTGAATGGAAAATTTTGATTATGAAAATTGTATGTGATTTTAAACATATATCATCGCCAACATTATACATTTTAATTGTAACGGGTACTCACGATTTTTGTGTTTTTTTAATCGATATTTCGGCCCAATCACATGGATCCTGATTACTGCGAGAATACGGTGGCGGGCAGAAACTCTTGACAGACATTGATAACAGAGCGTGCTATCTTTTATTCTGTTTCGTTTTGCGTTCTTAGATATCACACCACGACACACGACGCTAACGACATCTTCACGCACTGAACTTGACACTATTTTTACCTGACGCAAACTAACCACTGTATTCCACGCTTGAGCGAATATACCTTGTGATGATTATAAGCACCGGGGAACACCTATGCGGGTAAGTTATTCTAGTCCTTTGCAGTGTGCATAAAGCGCGGAACGTTCACTACGTAAGACTACTACCTCACTACGTTCATGCCGTACGTCGGGTTGTTCGAAAGGAACGGCGATAGAGGAATTATTTCGAACAATTCCTGCAAACATTCTCCAAAATGTACACTATAGAAGACTGAGAGGCTGGCAATCCTGCGCCTGTGCTCAAGGTTTTGCAGATTGGTTTCGACCATGTCTGCGTCACAAATGAGCCTCTCTTCATTTGTCTCCGTCGAGTCCAAGGCTGATAGATAAAATTTGACGTCACCAGCCCAAATGTGCCAACAATATTCCATACATGCTCGAACCTGAGCTTTGTACAGATACAAGTGCTTTAAGCTTGAATCCAATGAACCTACCAAAGTTGAGGATCGAAGCAACTTCAACTCCCAACAATAGATGACGGTCAGTGCATTCCAAGGATGCATTCTAAAAAGATGGATTCAAGGTGAGCGGGCTCCTATTGACGGTGAACAGTTAGTCTGTGTTTTTGTGGCATTGAATATCGGTTATTCGGACGCTGTCCGTGGAAAGTGTCCTTGGAAGTGTGAGATTCAAATGTTCCACTTTGGTCTCACTTTCGAACTGTATTTCTTCCCTACAGCTCTGAGCACTCGGCATATCTCTACTACTGTGTTGCCATCTGCATACCCATAGATACCGGGCTCGAGCAGATTATTGATGTGCAGCAGAAATAGAGTGGTGAGAGAACAGACCCCTGAGGAACTCCGGCGTTAGTAGTCATCGGTTGCGATGAACAATCGTCGACGACAACTCGGAGAAACCGTTCGCATAGAAGTATAAATCTCTATGTACATTAGAGGTGTATGGAAGATTCAAATCCGATCCTGCGTGCGGCAGAATAAAGTTCATGCTACTGAGAGGTACGAGTGTTACTTCATTATTTACTCAATACCTGGAACTTACCTGTAATTTTGGTACTGACACATCTTATGGAGGGTCGTAAGTCATGGAGCTTGGCATTAAAGAATGACCTTGACCCCTGAAGGCCCGAACTGTTATTACTTCGATAATAAAATAATAAATTTTGTCACGTTATACGACCTATCTACGTACCAAACGAGTTCAGTTGGGTTTTCTCATTTGTCTAATTCTTTTATATAAATAGGTATATTATAATTATTTTTATTTCTTGGACGGTTTAATTGCGATTACGACCATTACGTCTTTCCATTGAAGAAGTTTTATTATGACGGATTTTTTTATGTTTCTTTATTGTGGTGTAAATAAAAAAAAACTAAATTTAAATTACCTTGATTTAATCGATTTAATCCTTGTCTTCAGTGGTTTTATGTTAAAATTTAAATTAGAAATATAGTCATCTAAATAAGATTTCGCGACCATTTTCTGAGTAAATTAATTTTATATCTTGTAACCATAATATGACGCATGTACTTTATAATAAGTTCTTAATTTATTATTATTTCTGATTTACAATATTGCAAATGATATTGTTTAAAATGTTGTTCAAGCAATAAGTGCAATAAGGAGTCATATTATAATTTTATTTAACTCTGTCGTAAAAATGAAAAATCTTATTGTGAGCGGAAACCAGTGCCCAACTGCGGGACGTTTATGGGTTAAAATGACTTGAAATGAATAGTTGTACGAACTGTTATTTTGACTTTTAGGCCTACCAGTGGAACTTTACACCTGCCAGTAAGTGTTCACGAATCACTGGTTAGTACTACATATCACCTTCATATTTGATGTATGGTCTCATCTCTCCTTGTCTGTCATAATAACAGTCCAAAACACCTTACCTTATTGGACTCATAGCAACAAATAATATCACTAAATTCAATAGTAAATTAATTAAAACAGGGATGTTTATATTCCAGGCGGTGTGGAGAGTAATAACAACTTGTCTGGTGCGATGGACGACCATTCCAGCACATCTAATTCACCGCAATACCAGGTACACGAATTGTATTATTTTGTTATTTAAAATTTCTGTCGATGTGTATTGATGTATTACACACCCACACACGCACGGACTTACCCACATACGTACTTACCCACGTATCTACACACACTCACACCTAGGTATACACAATAAAGACGCAAAAAACAACCAAAAACCGATTAAAAAAAATTATCATATTGATTCGAACTCGGCACCCTTTAATGGGTAAACAACGTTACTACCAATTGAACCGTAAATACTACGAGGTAGGTAAAACTAGATATAATTATATTTGTGTCGTATTTAATGATTTATGTTTGTATAAACGCTAGTCCCCTCCGGCGCCGCTGCCCGCGCCCGCGTACCCAACCGTTTTCCCGACTCACACGGAGTTGCCGTATCCCACAGCGCACCGCGATCCCGGTAAGTGAACACTGTACAGTATGTATCTATTCGAAGAGTTATTGTGTCATGAATATCGATACAGTAGGTAGTAGTCAAATCTATTTAAATACGAGTACAAGGAACGGATCGAACGTGGTCGAGCTCGTAACTGTCTGTAGTTGATCCCGTAAGCGATGGTTCCCTTGATGTGAAGTGTCCCTTAATGTGAACACCTGGGGACCGCTGCACTTCACAGCCACCTTAAGTTTGCCTAAACGACTGTTCTTGATCTGAATTTAACACACGGTGGTACATTGCAGTTTGCAATTAATGCAGCCTGCATAATTCACCTTGAACTTGGGAGACGGGGAAGATAGTAACAATATAGTAATAATAAGATAGAGGTGTAATAAAAAAATTTGCACCCCTATTACGTTATTCCTCAACGTGTAGACAGTATTCTTAATGACAGTCTTCGCTTTTCGTATTGTTGAGTAGGGAAATATGTATTATGATGGCAATGGCGTATAAATAATTACCGTAGGGGGATGTATTTAATATAAATTAAGAGGTTTTAATATGCATTGATTTATTGTAACGAGTTATTTTACTAGTGATCTATTATTATTGTAATCAAGAGTTGTAATCGACCTTAACGAATATTTGCAACTGACTAATGAACAGTAGGGCTACCTGATGGTGAGTGGTCACCGCCGCCCATAGATAGATTTTTTTAACTGGCTATCCGCATTGCAATCGAATTGTCAGAGAATGAAAGCGTTTACTTATTATTAATGTTTATTATAGCGTCCTTAGTGGTGCAAGGATCAACTCCAATAAGTCAAATCGGCGCCGGATTGTTGTCTACTGATTCGTTCACAGGTAGGATTGGCACTTGTAAAATAACCGACAGTTATACGATTTATATATTTTTTCATTTAATTTATGTACGAGTAGAGATGACCAAGATTTTCAAAATGAATATTTTTGCCAAACAATTGTCTTTCGTGGACTTAGACGATGTATATTTTATTAGGAAAAAATTATTTGAAAATTTTAAAATGTTTGCGAATGACATGAGTGCCAGTTCAATGATTTATATTCTTATATTATAATATATTTAAAAGTATCAGCTGTTTCTTTACATTAACTTACTCTTTGTAAGAAACAAACAAATCTGAATTTTTTATTCAATTTGACACAAGATAATTCCACGGGCTTATTCTGAATGAGTATAAACTTGCCTAATTTATGTTCCCATTTTAACAAACTTCTAGGCACGAACTCTAACAACTCCTGTTCCTCGGTGTCTGGCTCTCCACCGCCGCTGGGGGAAGAGGAGAGCGGAGAGGAGGGGGGCGGCAAACGCGGTGTACTGCCACGACACGCGACGCAGGTCATGCGCGCCTGGTTGTTTCAGCATCTGGTGGTACGTGGTTTATATTGTTTGTTCTGAATTGTAGGTCGACAAGGGACGGTTTAATGAGGTAACGCCCTGTGGCTTGAACGGTCCTTTTGTCTGCAAATATAGTGTGTGGGAGTGCCATTTTCTGCACCCAATAGTTGAATGAAACAACCGACGTTCAAATATACGTATAATTAATCGAATAAAACAAAATAATCTTAAACAGTTGACAGCTCTAACTTGGTGGCCAAAATAAGGATGTGTCAAAACATGACCAAGTGAGGGGTCTAGGTTTTAGTGAGCGATCGTGTTGCCACAAGTGTACATAATATACATACTATCGTTTTTTTTTTTTTTAAAGAACCATTTTGTTTTCTTTTTCAACATTTACATTTATACTATTTTGAAAATAGAATTTCTGAAATGCTGTATTTAGTCTTGAACATAATGGAACATCTTATCTTTGTGCTACCCTGTGAACGAATCTAACGGAAGACGTATCGCATGTACGTGGGTATGAGTCTCTGGGGTGCTTCAAATGAAACTATAGTGAATTAACTACTCAGATACTAATAAATACCATACGGAAAGATTTACGTCAATTTTTATGTCGGTATAACAATAAATCTTCCAGCACCCGTACCCCACGGAGGAGGAGAAGCGATCCCTGGCGGCGCAGACGCGGCTCACACTGCTCCAAGTGAACAATTGGTTCATCAACGCGCGGCGTCGCATACTGCAGCCTATGTTAGACTGTGCTGAGAAACCTGGTGAGCGATTCATGTTTACTACTTAGACTATTAGGTACTGAACTACTAGTACTAAATCACTAATACTTATTACTAGTACTAAGCTACTATTACTTACTGCTAGTACTAATACCAGTACCAACTAATACTATCTGCCAATACTAACTAGTACTCAATACTAGTACCGACTGGTACATTAGTGCATTAGATTTGTACAGAAACATTAATTCAATGATCTCACAGATCATACTCATAGTTCAGATCAAACTAGGAACATCTGTCTGTGTACAAGCGAAGCTATCGTAAATGCTCTGTTTTGGTGGCAATGATTTTATCTTTTTACCCGACTACGGTGAAGCAAGAGGAGGGTTATGATTTTGACCGTTATGTCTGTTGGAATGTGTGCATGTTTATATATGTTAATTGGAATTCCCTCTCTCTTTCTCTTGAATACAAACTGTATATATTAACATTATATTCAATTTTTTAGTTCGTTCGGAACGAAAGCGTATTTCTTTTGTTTATTTGAACTGTAATTTTTAAAGCTTATTTATGATCGCCTCCTACATTTAGAATGTATTGTTTTGTTAGGGTAAGTAGGAAAAACATAAATTTAGACAAGGACCAGCCGCATCACTTTCAGGTGAATATTAAAAAAAAAAGAATAATATAAATGTACATGTTAAATCTTCCACTAAATCTTTTCTCTGCGTCCTTTCAAATCTAGTTGCCATTTTGTACCTCGTTAAGATGTTAGAAATTTTAGTCCTACGATGTATTTGCGCGTTTTTTAAGTTTTAAATAAATGTGTATGAAATTGTTAATAGATGTAATGTATTATTATTTGTAAATGTTATTATTTTATCTAGTTGATTGAATATCTGTTTAACGTTTAGTTTTTTTAACCTAGTCTTCCCATTTGTGCTTTTAAATTTTTATAAAATATATAAGTATATTTATCGCACTATTTTCTTTTCTTTTATGTAGTTTTTGACCAGTTGTTTCTGAATTATACCCGGGGGCACAGCAGCGTATCCGCCAAGTAAAGCTTAAAGGCGATGCTCTACACTTGTCTTCTCTTATTCTCATTATGCCTTCCATATTGGCAGATGTATTTTTAAGTCATTTCCAAGTCTATCATTGTAATTTTAAAGTAAATAAACAATAAATCTGTTCCAGGAGGTAAAAAGAGCAAAAATGGTTCGTCTATTAGCAAGAGGTACTGGCCCGATGCGCTGACGAACCCGCAGTTTACAGCTGGTAATTTTTTTTAACATTGAATTTATTTTTGTTTTGATTTGAGATTGTTCGATTCACTTTTACGTTTCGAATTCATTTTATTTAAATCAGATAAGTTTAATATTATTAATTTTCAAAAACAGAAGTCACCGTACATTATCGCTATTAATGTCAAGCTAGCCGCGTATCGTCTGCGCTAACACAATATTTATCTGAGTATTCCTGGCATATTCCCTTTTTTATATAAGATATTAAAATCATTTTATTATAAACAGAAAAATATTTCTTCGAAGAGGTCGTGCTAATCTTTATGTCATGTTTGTACATTAATGCAAATGTTACCATGTGCAATGGCAAGTACATTTTCCCACCAAAAATATTCGTTTAGAAACTGTCAAATAAAAAATACCGTTATGGCGAGGATAGCACAGAGTTCCGAGACACAATCTATCTCTTCTCACACGCTAACTTATCAATTCGACATTTCATTATTTAAGTAAGCAACCACTTAGACACTTTATATTCCACTCCTTCAGTTTACTAATTTATAAACTGTTACAAAAATATAACCATTAAATTAACAACTGACGAGTTATTGAATATCTACATGACATGAATGAGAAATAGCTAAATGTTTATTACAATGGAAATAAATAATACAATTGTATGATTACTCAAACATTGTCTTTATATTTTGCATATCAGAGTTTTGTCGCTTATTACAATATTAATTTATAACTTTTTTTATTTATGGACGCATTGCAATGAAACAAATGAAAGTATTAAGTGATGCTTACCGCATGCAGTACGTTAGTAAAAACCAAAACGAAATCGGTTAAGCCGTTTTTTGAAATTAGCGCAAAGAAACGCTCCGGCAAACAGACTAAAATTATAACAACTATTGTTTTGTGTTCTTTTGCGTTTATAAAGACCCCTAATAATATTTTTTCTCATATTAGGTTGGGGAGAAAGTCTTTTCGCATTTTTTCAAAACATTTTTTAATAAAGTTTTTTTTAAATTTAACTAAAGTATATAAGTACCATTTTGTTCGATAACTATTTGCCATCTTGTGGGTAGGGACATGATCCCATTGCTATAGAAATTCTGGGGTTTCTGATCAAAAAACTGCGTCAAGTAGTTTAGGCAGTCCTCACGTGATGTTAACCTGACACTGCCTAAAGAATTCTGAAGAGACCGAAACAGGTAGAAATCTGAAGGTGCAAGGTCCGGGCTATACGGTGGATGCATCATCATCTCCCAGCCAAAGTCTCTTAGTTTTTGTTGAGTCGCCAAAATGTATGAGGTCTAGTGTTATCATGATGAAAAGTCACACCCCTTCTATTGACTAATTCCGGCCGCTTTCTCTCAACTTCTTGCTTTAGTCTCATCAGTTGTTTGCAGTAGAATTCAGAATCGATGGCCCTGCCTGGCGGTAATAGCTCATAACGAATGATGCCCTTCCAATCCCATCATACACACAGCATGACCTTGTTGCGAGTTAACTCGAGTTTCGCCACAGTCTGTGAAGCCTGACCGGCCTTTGACCACGACTTTTCGCACGTTATTGTCGTACGTGATCCACTTTTCCTCACCAGTTGTCAGCTTCTCCAAAAATGGTTCGGTTTCATTACGTTGCAATAAAGAATCGCAAATGAGGACATGGTTCATGAGGCTTCTTTCAGTGAGTTCGTGTGGCACCCAAATATCGAACTTTTTTATGTCCAGCTTTGCCCAAATGCGTCAAAACTGTTTTGTGATCAATTTCCAGTTCTTCAGCTACGTCGTAACTACTGATATGCCGATCTTGCTCCACTTTTTCAAAAATGGCATCCATTTTATCCGTGACAGGGCGACCAGAGCGACGTGCATTTTTGACATTAAAATTTCCGGATTGAAAACGCTTAAACTAATTTTGTGTTACTCTCACAGACACTGCTAGGTCCATAAACATTACATTTTTATTTCGCGGCCTGCGTTGCATTTTTGCCTTTTTTGTAGTAAAATTTTAAAACGTAGCGAATTTCTTCATTACACTCACTCATCTTGGCAGTAAACAAAACATATGAAAATCGCACGTTTTCCAAATTTGAATTTGAAATTATCTTTAAAATTTAAACTTTTTAATGATACCAAAACCGGCCAGATGCAAATGGTATAGTCAAAGAGATTTTATTACAAGTTCATACATACTAAAATGCGAAAATACTTTCTCCCCAACCTATTATATCGTTAATGTACAGAAAGCGATCAGTTACAATTTTATTACAATGTATAGATGAGTAGAATTATAATCCTTTTTTTTGACATATATCTTTTATTGTTATTTACTTTAATTGCTTACTCAATGCTAATGTGTCTTTATGGTCCTTCGAGTCGCATTTGAATCAACGATTTGTGAGTGTCACTTAAAGCTCAATTAAAACTTTTATATGCTTGTCTCGTCCCAAGGATTGCTCTCGTCGTCAGAAGACGAGGAGCAGGAAGACAACCCGTCTGGTGATGAACAAGAACCTCATTCAGAAGACACCAGCGATCACAGTAGCTATCCGCAAGTGCCGCAAACCTTGCATTGAGGTATGCACACTGAGTTATCTCGAAATTAGTCTGTACAGTTGGCGTACGATCGTGCGCGATCCTAGGCAGCTATCTGGGAAGTTCGAAGGAAAACATTGTTAATTTGAATTGCAATGTGCTCATTATAATTATTTATTCTGTTATAATAGTATCTTGTAACCCTGCTGTAAGGACGCAATGTCTAGATTGTGTCGGTTTTTCCTTCGACGTCAAAGGAGGTGGACCACTGTAAGTTTTTCATTGTTATATCAATTTGATAGGTATCATCGCCGGTTCACTATAGGGCTCTATGTTTCACACATTGCTAGGGCTTAATGTACACATCGATGAAGGGTTCAGTGGTCAATCTAAGTGTGCGAAGTGCTCGTTTCGGTTCTATCTGCACTGGAGTATCCTAGTGGATTACGCTCCTCTTCGATGATGTGAAAGTTCCGTCTTGTGCGGTAGATTAGAGGTTCCATTCGTCTTTGAGTACGAGTCAACATCGCCTGATTTCGGTAAATTCTAATTAACGTACGCGGTGAATCCATTCGATATCCGTTCATGGTGGTTGCGTCCTCTACCCGCCTGGCTATCTAACACCCTGATTCTACAAACAATTGTGAAATGTTTTATCGTGTATCGGTTGAAATGTTGCAGAGCTAGTTCAAAAGCAATTTTCGTGATTCTTTCTTGTCGACGTGTCGGTGTTGTTGAGTTTGGTGTCATGGACGTCTGCGGGCAGTGCTGGAACATTCGCTATCAGATGGCACTTTTGCTCGTTTTTGGGCTATTTACATAAATAAAGTCAACAATTAAAAAAAGAAATTGGAATGCAGCAATAAATAAATCACACAATTTTTCTGTCTACAGTTACGGGCCTAACTAGGAACAGACGGATATACATCTTCCGGTTCCACCCGGATCTAAAATGACAGCCGAGGTCACAATTATTTTTCCGTAAAAGACATTATACTGTGTATACCATAGATATAAGTAATTGAACATGTATACGTAATCTATACCTCACTATTTTAAACAGTTATTGATATCCATAATGTAATTATGCTTTTATCTGTATTCCGTTTGCGTGGGAAATGAACTGTCAAAATGGACTGTAGGGATAAAAAAAATGGCGGATATTGGAAAGTGAATTATCTATTTGATTATAATATATATACATTTACATTTGATTTAATTTAATTTTGTTAACACAATATTGATGAAAACTTAAAAATACATGTTTGGTTTGTGTTGGAAATGTAGTTTCTAGTATTAAAACGTCCATTGTGTCGGTTTGTTTATTGTAGCAATTTTCCTGCGGGTAATTAATCAATCAATCTAGTTGTAATGTAATCTAAATTCAATCAATTTAGGTGAATTGAATCACGATTATTTTTTTTTTTAACGAGTCGTAGGATTAAGTATTCTATATAAGCTAATTTACCCGCAGAAAAATCTTTGATGTGTTTCATTAAAACCACAGTGCTGAATAAAAAAAAAGGTATTGACTATTTCAAAATTATAAGTTATTTTTACTAATGTGACGAAGACATGCTATTCTCTCTGGTATTATAATAATATGAGGTATACGAAAATCCACATCATTGGTCAGAAATGACAAAGTTATCATGGGCTATATTAATTTATTGTTCACATTCATTAATATCTCAGTAATTTGTGTCTATCATAAATTAACGACTGTAGTGGGTTGGGAGATCGCTAGAGTGAGCGCTTGTTTACTTTAAAGACACTTTCAGTCATAAATCCTGGTTGCAATCAGAAGATAGCAGTCGCTAAAAGAGAAGGGTAAGTTACCAACTGTCACTGACTTCAATGACCACACGGAAGCATTATCTTGATGCTTGATGCGTTGATGTAAGCTTCAATTATGATAAAATATTCCACCCAGTGATTCGAACCTGATTGTAGCGTTTACTACTGATACGTCCAGTAGTTCTCAATACCGGCCACGTGTTCCCACAGTGTACAGTAACAGATTTGATCGGATGCGCTTTGTTCATGGTTTACTAACAGCACTGTGGTTCATTATGTCATTCCTGGATAGTGACATTTACCTGATTTATTATCTATGGACAATGTGGCAACACTCTAAATTTCTATACTTAGAAAATGAGGTATAAATGAAAAGCAATTTCAATTAATTTACTCAAACTATATCGATTAACAGTATAATTTTAGTTGTTTTTTTTAATAATGTCTTTAATTACTAAGTGTTAAAAAAAAAGATGTAAAAGGGTCTCCTACAGTTCTTTGAGGTGCATTGCATTGGTGACTCGTATTGCGGTGGCCAATTCCGTAAGCGATATTAAGCTCTAACCATTTTGTCTGCCTTTTGGGCTATAACAAAATACTATTGGATTCGTAAGTATTATATTTTTGATTTCCGTTCGTACTGATGACACGATTCGCGTCGTCATTCATTATGCGTACAGCAAAGCACTGGAATAGCTCGCGCGTCTCGGTATTCCCATCTACTAATTACGTGGGAGCCTTTAAGAGGAGAGTGAATAGGCTTTTATACGTCAGTGCATTCAACATCTTAGACTTCATCAGCACTGACCATCGGGTGGTAGGTGGGATTAGTTGCCAAGCGTCCACTTATGTACTTTATGAAAAAAAATAAATTAGAAACAATTGAAAAATGAATGAATGAAACATCATTGATTTGTCATGTTAAACCCTGTTGTTACTTAACACCGTGTGTGTTATAAGAAACGTCCCGTAGATAATTGTTCAGTGTTGCCACATTATAATTCCACATAGGTATTTCCATTACATTTGCAATTATGTTTTGTGACAAGTATTTGTCAATTTTAAGCCGGTTGTGAGTATCATAGCTTTTTTTTTTGTGTTTCCTCCACAGTTGACCGACTGAAAATGAAATAGTATTAAGAATCTTTTTTACCACGAAACTAGACAATACCGTCCAACTCACAGAAACTTGTATTTATTTGTATAAAAAAATAAGTTTTAATATACTCGTTGTATTTTTTTTTTAATTTTTCGTAAGCAGCCATATTAGCGTAAGTTATTTTAGTAAATGATTATACGATCCTAATTATAGGAATCAAGTAATAATTGTATACCCAAAGTTTAACTAATCGATTCAAAACAGTATACGCGAATTGACGTAATTATCAATAATTATAATTAAAGAAATATCGAGAAATTTTAAATTTAGAAGTAACTTTTTAATAATTACGGACGCAATATGTTTATTATCTTCAAAATTATTTGATGACAGTATTCGATTAGAAGTAATCGGGAGATTTATTGATAAGGTTCGGTGATAATTTTATAAAAATAAGATTTAATGTAACTTTATATTGTAAAGTTGTTTTTTACGAGTAATTTGCCGTTTTTAAGCGCAGGGTGTTGTGCTGTCTGTCAAAATTTTCAACATGAATTGAATGTTATTTTATTTTTTGTACATATAAACTTTTATATTTACACAAAAACGATAATGTTTTGAATGTTAATATTTTATAATTAAATTATTTACCCGAAATTTAAACACACAAATGTATTTAAATTTCGGGTAAATAATTTAATTTATAATGTATTTTGGCATTATGAAATATTGGTGTTGCCATTTAATCACGAGTATGACTGCAAAATAATACAACCAAACACTGATATATATGAGTATATTTACCTATTGCCTTCCATACTGTCAAATTAAATTTTGACAGGCAGCACAATGGTTGAATACATTGTGTATACTATTTCTATAGTAGGTAAAATCGATGTATCGTTATTTATGATGTCGATTATATTGATATTCGATGCGATTGTGATCTTGCTTGTTGAGTGAGAAACGAGGTTTTGACACGTCACGTTAGGAATAAACTTTTGTTTCTTGTAAAGTCAGTGCCATAATAACCTTATAGACGTGAGGTGTTATCTCAATATTTAAAGCCGCAAATCATTTGCATTTGCGTTTCGTGACAAAAATGGAAAAACTACATCGGGAGACATTTATACTGACGTGAAGTGTACCCTGTTTCAACTCGAGGCTTATCTTCCATGTTTATTCTATAGCGAAGGAATTGTTTTGTAAGATACGCGTATTAGTAAAGCTAAGGTATATTTTTGTTATATTATATTTTGGGGTCATATAGGAGCGAATGTACTTTCATATATATAAATTCATACTGTACGCCATAGCGTATTTGGATTACTTTTGAGATGTCGCCTAGATTATTTTCTCTTGAACACTAAAAATATAGACATGTTAAATTGTTTGTACTTTTAAAAAAAACTGGCAGTGAAATATATGAACCAGATAAAATTGAATGGTACGGTTATGTTATGTAACTATCTGTTAGTGTTAATACGATATCAGGATACGCTACGTTATCTGGTGTTTGATGTACACTATGTATAAATGATCCTATTTCCAGCATTATTTATAAAATAAATCATAAATCAAATAATTAATATATTGCTTGTAATTGTATTATTTGTCTATTAAAATGTATACGAACAGTAACATACTTAATAGGAAACTGAGCCTTTAGACAATGATACATTTTGTTTGCAATAAAAGCCTCGAATTTATAGGATATATCTGACAAATCGACGGGTCTATGACAGTCCATACAATTTGACGCTTTTGAATTTAATCTTCGCTTACTAAATGTGCATTGTTTAGGATAACTGGTCTCTATAATATAAATGCGACGCTGGATAGGCTGGACGACGTTTCCATTTTGTGTCTTCCTGCTTCGGTCGTTGTACCAACTTACACTGGAGTTGGAACAACGATGGACTAAAGCAAATTAGCGCACAGACATTTAGTTGCTCGATGAGTCCGCGCGGTGGCGATGTATCAATCGGACACGCAGCTGTCAATTAGTAAAACGGTTTTTGTATTATAGCGGTCAGTGTTGTCAGTTTCACTTGTAAATTGCTTATAAATTTTTAATCGTCTGTACATTTATCATATTATTTAAGCGCGGGACAGTTAACATCTAAGTATGCTTTGTTGTTACGTAGAATTCAGGTGACGTGTTCTTTTATTTAGTAGTTTAATCACATTGAGAGTTATTTCTTTTGAAAAAAAAATTCTATTAGTTTGCTTATCTGTGATCGTAAAAAATAGAATCTGCTTAATCGTATATTTTGTAACTATTGGTTACAATTTATTTGGTTAAGTTGTTGTTTATAAATGTAAAAACATGAACATTTTCAGCCAATCATAATTCTTTTCACAGACTAAACTTAAGTGACTTGTTTGGCCTCGACCGTGAAACATAGATGTAAAAGTAATAAAAAATGTATACCTTTTATTAGTTACACATGAAATATATTGAGAAAAATTCAAAGTATTTGCCATGAAAATACCTGATTTATAGTTTCAACTGGGATCAGGCAACATCGTACAGGTAGGTAGTTTGGACGTCTCTTTAGATTTTCAAAACTGTTTATCAGTGTCACTTAACAAACTGAGGTTAATGATGCGACAGGTAATTTATTTTTCTGTTCTGAAGCCGAACTGTGACCCAAATTTCGACATTGTAACGTATTTTAATTGACCTCCACTTCAGCACCAACCATGGAAAAAATTTGATAATTTTTTTTATCGGTTTAATCGTTTGTGGTTGAACAAGTCGATAATTAGTAATTAATGAAAAAAAAATTGTTGTCGTTTCATATTATAGTTACAGTACCGGATTACTTAAAAATACTTATTCGATAGTGTATAATCGATATGTCGTTTTGATGGTTAAATTGAACATATAAAGGACGTACACAGCGAATAACCCTCCATATGATAATCAGGTACATTGAATGTTCCTTTGAAATATATGTAAATATAATCAATTAAAACTACCCTCTGAAAATATTTGCGTAGTTTATAACTTCCACCAAATTTTAAAGTTTTAGAATGTCGTCATCACTAGTAAAATATTATGGACTCCGTCTACGCACAGGTCGGTACACTATCGGTATGCAGTTATATGCACAGCGTAGGAGGAGCTGAAAAGATTGGCGACTGCTGTCGTCAACTTAAATGTGAGTTACAAAGTGTAAATCCAATTTTTGTGTAGGTATATAATATCATATCATCATAGGATTTTGTGTCGGCATATACAATTGATGTCACTTAGGCCTTAAGTAGTGAAGGATGATTTTGATTAATCAATTCGATTATTTTCTTAATTGCAGTGTATGACAGAACAGAAATCGATATCAATGAATAATTATTATAATATTAGATTGATCTGGTAATGTAACTTTAATATTTTAACGCGCCAGTGATGCCCTCTGTTATACGATGGAACGGATATACGTAATTAAATGGTGGAAAAAATAAGATTTTTACTGTAATTTTTAATTCCTGTACCTATAATTATGTATTTAGAAATGTATTTTTAAAGTATTTTAATGGTGTGTCTTGGAATATAATTGTTTTGTTTTACTTTATATAAACTGAAGTTAAACCTTACTTGAAAGTTGTTTGTAATAAAAACTGTCTTCGAATTCTTCAACGGAATTAAGAACTTCTGTAAAGTTATAATCATGTGACAGCAGCAATATTAAATTACAATTTTATCTTTTTAAGATTTCTAATACAGCAGAAATACCATCTAACAATATAATACGTTTTTTTTATCTCTAAATATATGTATTGAATTAAATATCACACTCGGTAGTGCCCCGCCAAGTTTGTGTACCCGTTTTCACGTATTTCTGTTCACAATTTTGCAATTGTATTCCAAGGCGTGTCTAATGGAATATAGAGAAACTGTCCATCTCCTAGTATACTATAGATGTAACGCTTGTTTAGTGATATTAAGGATGTTTCAAGTTGATTATATGATACGGCATAATATTTTACTAGTCAATAAAACTACAGTCTCGCTCAAAAGTTATTGTTTTATTTCTTCGCGTGCGTGAATAGTGTAAGCAATAACTTAAGCTCCATGTAATGAAATGAAATGAAATAATATTTTATTCGAAGTTGGTTTTTACAAACACTTTTCGAACGTCAAACTACGCCATCGCTTCAACAAATCCCTACTGTGAGTGGTCTCGGAAGAAGAAGCGGCAAGAAACTCCCGAGGAGTTTTCTTTTCCTACTCACAGTTACAGAACGCACTTAAACTGGCTTAATATTAAACTCATGTCCAAGCAACCTTATCCTGAAAGTAATCAGCAAGTTTGTAATAACCTTTCCGCATAAGAACGCCTTTGACGTGAGCTTTAAATTTGTAAATTTATATGGCATTTTTGCCAATTTTAATGGAATTTTATTATAAATATTTACACATCTACCCATGAAAGAACCACCAGTTTTGCTTAGTCTGAAATTTGGAACAATCAGCTTAGCCTTACTCCTAGTATTAATACTGTGAACATTACTCTTCCTAAGAAAACTATCACAGTATTTTTTAACGTACATAATATTATCTAAAATATATTGTGATGCTACAGTTAATATATCAATTTCTTTAAAGAGATCTCTAAGGGAATCCCTAGGCCTGAGGTTATAAATGGCGCGTACTGCTCTTTTCTGTAATATAAAAATCGACTTAATATCTGCAGCTGAGCCCCACAACAACAGACCATAAGACATCACACTGTGAAAGTAGCTAAAATAAACTAATTTTGCTGTTTCTACGTCCGTTAAGAGCCTCACTTTCTTAACAGCGTAGGCAGCAGAGCTAAGTTTCCCTGACAAGAGTTCAATATGAGGACTCCATTGTAGTCGTGAGTCTATAGTGATTCCAAGAAATGTGGTAGAATTCACTAGTTCAAGCACTTCCTTATTTAAAACAATATGAGATGGCACTTGTCTAACATTTGGTAAAGTGAATTTAATACATTTTGTTTTCTTAGCATTTAACACAAGGTTATTATATGTAAACCAGTGTAACACTTCCGAAACATTATTATTTATATCGTCAAAACATTGTTTTCTCCTATCTACTTTAAAAAGTAAGGAGGTGTTATCAGCAAACAATACAGCTTTACACAAGTCGCTAGTAAAATAAGGAAGATCATTGATATATATTAAAAATAGTCGTGGTCTTAATATTGATCCTTGGGGGACCCCATGGTAATGTTTGCCCCTGGGGATTCTTTTCCATTGATAAATACTTTCTGAATACGCTTAGAAAGATAAGATTTTATAAGGCTAACTGATTGTGTGGAGACACCATAATGCCTAAGTTTATTCATTAATATATTATGGTCGACGCAATCGAACGCTTTTGAGAGGTCACAGAATATACCAATAGCATCCCTGCTTGCACTCCCAAACATCAAAAATATGCTTAAGGAGTGCTATGCCTGCATCAGTGGTATTTTTTCCTTTACCAAAACCAAACTGATTAATGTGAAATAATTTGTTTATTGAAAAATGTGATAGTAGATGATTGTAAATGGTGATTTGGGGCAAACACTGTGAAGTCTACCTATTTTGGCGACTCTCAATATGCACTTCAAACATATTTGAATTCTGTTGACTATACACTAGATATAGATAGATACAAACAAGCTTCGGAAGATATGCACCAGTTTGTTTTATACTTTACAAATATTCTGCGTCACCTTATGAGAGAATAAGTGTAGGCTAATATATGATACATCTTAAATATAATGAGAAAAAATAAGACCAATATTTTTATTACAAACAGAATTTAATAATAAAAACAATAGATATATTAAAACAAAGTACTAGGCTGGACCGAAATCCTATAAGATTATTTACAAAATTTAAATTCATATGAAAATAGACCTTAACACCCCAGTAAATAAAATACAAAATGGAATGTAGTCTTACTGACTATGTCCTAGTTTAAAAGAAGTCTTTATATTAAAGCATTTAATGAGCTTTCCTTTATAACATAATTTACACAAACACGTACACATAGTCATGATGTGCAAATGTTAAACAAAACTACATTGTTTGAGCTTGTCTGTTCAAAATAACAATTAACATATTCTATACATTAATACATAGGCTAATACATAATACACAACGTGATCTATGTTATATATTAACAAAATTTTAAACTAAATGTGCATTAAATTTATTGTTATCAATTAAATATAGTGGTCTATGGGCTATGCCTATGTATTAAAGGCCAAACATGTCTGTCATATAACTATAACAACCGGGGTAGAGGGTGTAAAGTGTCCCCAAAAGAGCAGAAGCACCCATCTACTGTCGAGCAAATTAGACATTTCATTACTCAGTTGATTACATAGAGGTATTATAGATAGAGCAGGGAAGCCAGTACTTCCAACTGTCCTTTGGTTAAAAAGAGAGAAAAAATTTCGGTAACTTCTTTATCTCTCACTTCTCGCGCATGTGCAATTAGCGAGAAAATTGAGCATAATAGAACGATTCGACGGTTTGTTGTTGTGATTGAATTTCTGCGGTTGATAATGTGTTTATAAAATGACAAAAACGTGTGTTATTTGTAAATTGTTTTGATTTTATTATTTGAAAAACAAGCTGTTCTTTAATACGCATGCGTTAGTAGAGAGAGAGAGACAGATAGGGTACCGCAATCTTATTTCTCTTTCTAACCGTTTGAGCGTATGAGTATAATTGTATATTATTATTCAATTCTCAACAATATTTCAAATATTATCTCAAGAATATAATTGGTCGCTTAAACATTATCTTACGTTTATTTTTTATGTAATTCCGGAGTCATTTGTTAATACACTTATTAGCTTGTCTTAAATTTAATTCATATCCTTTTAAGCTTAGTTTTATATTTTCCTTTCTCATAAAACAAATGCCATATAAATAAACTATAAAAACGAAAGTATATGACTTATTTATAGCTTATAATAAAATATGTGAGAGGAACGTTATTAATATTAAGTCATTTACTTAATATTGTAAGGAAAAAATAGCAAACATTGAGCAATTCATACTTAGAAAAAGAGACAAACCCGATGTTTCGGAAGGATAAAGTTAGTACTTATCGTTTAACATATAAAAATATCAAAAATATATCAGCTACACTAAACCAGCCAATGTCATTTCATTTCATTTGTCTAATAGTATAGGTACATTTTTGTAAATATAAGACTAGCTTTACATAACTGTAGAATCCAGATAAGATATATTTTAAAATAAATTGGTTTTGAGTCCCAAAGCAAAAATTGTGTTTATTTAATGTTTTGTACTTAAATTTTTTGTTGAATTTCGGCTTCAGGACTCAACAGAACATGCCAACCGACGCACATTACAGAACATCACTGAGCGATCTACTACAATGTGCATACACTTTAACATTTCGTCGCTGATATGTGCCATTTGTACGACAATAATATTATTGTCATGTTTAATATTAGCCATTTGGTATTAAACTCAGAATATTCTATACTATGTACATTCAAAAGTCGAAATGTAATAAGTACGAAAGTCCAAAGTATGTAAATTACGAAGTAACGTTTACAGAATTGTTGTATAATTGCATTAAAATATTTTATGTATTAATTAAATTTAGATACAAGCTTAAAGCTTATAAGTTATCTAGACACTGCCATACTCTTTAAATTTCGACTTTTATTATCTACTCTAAATTCGCTTAAAAATGTTTTAATGCAGTCTATAATTAAAAATAAACATTTCACCAAGTATCGTAAATCGCCAATTAAATAATAGCCAATTAGGCTTAATTAACTGACTTTTACAATTAAACTGAGCATTATTTTTATACCTAAGTAGCTCTCGCCGCAAACATCAGCATCTGCAGTCATCGACTCAATTTTATTCTAAAAAAAATTACTGCCAAATAGCAACGACTTGGCATGAAATATTGCCGTGCGTAAATTACTATAATGGCAGAATAAAAATCTTATAAATATAAACACCCGTGCCTATATAATAGTATCGAATATAATTTCTTATATTGTGTATTACTAATCTATTTATTTGCCTGTATGCACTATATAACATAGAGTACCACCGTTACATTTTGTCGTATAGCATTATGTTGCACAGTCAATTCAGCAATATGGCCGTCTTTAACCTAAAACGCCGGTATCTAACATTTAGCATTTTGTTCGTTTGTTACCTGAACTTTACACTCTAGATAAAATTTACGTATCCATTTTTAATTACCTAGATAACATTTTTTGTGGATAATCTTTTATAGTCTTTGAGATTAATATATTGAAATGTTGCATAGGTCAATAAACTTTATTTTAAATATGACATGTGTAAATTAATTAAAACATCAAAAGCTTGATAATGGCATTTTTGCTGAACAAGAACAAAATGAAGATATGTATCGTATTTTTTAGATGTTTTTTGTGAAATTATAATAAAATAAAAGTTTATTGGTTGAAAGCCATTCGCTCTCAAACAATAGAAATGCGTAAGTTTCAGTTTCAAGGTGATTCAACTAACAACCAACTGTGATCCCGGATACGAATATAATAAGATTTTTTCTTTGAAAGAAATTACAATTCTTCAGTAGGCACGTAACTAAATAAATCGAAAATAAGCCGTTAACAACACTGCTTTTGTTTAAATATTGGACCTGAATACCAGGTTAATTAATAGTTTATTAACTAAATCAATTCACAAATACATATCAATAATATTCATCTGGTAACTTGTATATACTATACCGTCGACGCTCCGACAAGATGAAAGAGTTGTCCGATCGTATTAGGGATTCTCTCTCTGCTTCCATGAAATTTGATTTCACGAAGTCTGGTCTGAGCATTCCTTTCAACTCGTCTATACTTTGGCTTAAATTATCCGTCCTTATAAATTTTAACTCTTGTAACCTCCCCTCCGTGCTGCTGTGAGCCGAATTCGAGATTCGCAAAGGCCGATACGAGGTCTCCTTATTCGGTAATTTATGCAATCCATTTATAAAAAGTGTCGATCCGCGTCTCATCGTTTCTCTGCTGAATTCTACGATTTCCAAAGAGTTCTGACTGATGACGAAACTCTTGTACTCTTTAATGAAGGCAGTTATTAGGGTCGTGAAGCCTATTACTATGAGCCCGTAAGATATTACCAGCGACAATATCGGCCCTAGAGTTGTTCCCAGGAAGATCCATCGCCAAATCGGTATGCTGACATTTTCTATACCCTGCGGCAAATAATTTATTAGATAATTTTGCGCGAATACTTTTACCCACTTTCTATACAACTTCAAGTCGGTGGGTATCTTATAACACATAATGTTGTTGTAAAGTAAGTTAAACTGCTGTTATATTTTACGATAACATGGTACTTGATGGTGTTATATGGGTACAATTTTATGGTGTATAATTAGGTTTCCTTTCATAAACCGGTTCAAGTGAGTGAGAGGTGTCAATGTGGGTCACAGAGTACAGAGGATATATATATTACCGAGAAGACTGCATGTTTGTTTTTTATTTCTATTGAACAGAAAGTGTTACTTTCACTGTTGCAATTAATTGTTAAAACGTTGTTAATGATATCTTATGTCGTATAAGTTGTTATTAGAAAGAAATGTCTTACCTCCTCTAACCACATGATGGGAAAAGTGATGTCTGGGAATTTGTGAATGTTATTCACTTTTATTTTCGATGCTCTGTCAACTTTCAGGTTTAGTTGAACTCTTATGAAACCTTCGAGGGGAACGCCTATTTTCTGCAACAAATAAAATATTAATTAAATATACTCAATCAGAATTACTATTCAGTGCTATCAGTATCTTGGATACCAAACCACAAGGCCTAATTTACGTTCGATTGGTATATATTCAATTTGTCAATTACTTTAAAAACAAACCAATAACTATTTTCAGGCGATTTGGAAAAAGAATTTAAACACGGCATGCTTTCAGTGGACAGGCATGATTATACACATGTGAAGTCTTTGTTCAAATAAATTATACGAGATAATCTGTTGTCCGCCATTTTGGACGCATGTTAGTCTGTGATTTTGGCGCTGATTGTGGAGAAGGCATGAGCGTGAAGGTGAAGCTGTGACAACCGAGAATTGTTACTTCATATGCATATTTCTAAAATATTTATTATCTACTTCATAAAGAAAAAAATAACGTGACCTACCTAAGACCTAAGTAATGGTATTCTTAAATGTGTGAGCGAATTCTTTCTAATCGTCCACACAAGTTGTTAAGAGTCCGCCGTAATGTTCGCAAAAGTTTATAAATTCTGACACCCGGCCATGTAAACATGACGGATTGTAAGTTCATATCCCAGTCGCGAGGCAGTAAAGGAATGAGTAGATTTTCTTTTTTAACCAGTGCGCATAATTTTTAAATGTAATAAATGTGGGTTGTTTTGTCACCTTGCCAACTTACAGGTTGTATCATAAAATAGCTCTCGTGTTTCTTTTTATCCGGATTGAGACCTTCGAAAGAGTTCAACAGACTCGGTTCAGCGTCGTAGAAATGCGGATAAGACAGGTAAACTGGAGCATCTGGTAGGAAATATAAAAATTCTATTGAAATCGTTCAAAAAATACGATATAGTACGAAGCTGAAGAATCACTAAATTAAACAAATGCGACTTAAATTATATCGAGTTAAAAGTACTTTCGAGATGCATGTTCTCGATGTTCTTTAGTGCTATATATTATTAATACGTTGTGACCAAAAATGTTATTTCATAATAAAATGTACATACTGTATTGACACGGGCTGATATTCTGGAGCCCCCGCGGCGGGCATTTCTCTCCTTGGCAGTAGCACTGGTTATCTGGGTTTATTTCTGCCGACTCAAAGGTTGAACTGGGCGGCGTGTACAGACCTGTTAGGATGCCTGTAATGAAAAAAGTCTTTATTAACATTTAACATAAGGTCATAGTTCAATTAACGCTTTCATGCAGTTGGGAAAAGGAGGCATCTTAACTGGTTAATTTTGGGGGGCGTGAGGGAGAAGACGGGTTACCAAATCTCTAAAAATGTTCTGGGAACAGACTTGAGGGTAAACACGAATAATATTTTTTTATTTAATTTGTTACATTTATTATTTTGTGTTACGCGACAACCCTGCCGAATTGACGTAATATGTAAATATGTGATCTTTTCCTCTGATATTAAAGGGATTGGATGACTAAGTTCTTACAATATGATAATGTTTACATATTTACATATACAGGCTTACGCCCGCTGGCTTGTCAATAAGCGATCGATTGAGTTAGACAACATCGATTCCGTTGGGAATTGCTTCAAACAGCTATTGGCACAAGTTCTCGAGAGCTTTCGTGCTTTTGAGCGCACACGTCGACTCATCGGCCTTCCGGCGACATAAGAACTGATACTCATGTTGACCTTCAACCACCATCAACCACCATCAACCACCATCAATCAACACTGGAATAGCTTGGTGTCAAATTCAAATGTAATTATAAAGATCGTAATTACGAGGCCAATGTCATAACGTTCCTTTTGAAGGAAGGTAACGTTATCAATTTTTGTTTTGGTCACCCTTGCAATACCCACACCCGAGGTACTCAATGGGAGTTCAGTCGATAGCATTGAGGTATAAGACAACCGAGAGCAAACGTAATAAGGAACTTTTTTGCTTTACGAGTTCAGATCCAGAGGGGCTCAACTCCTACTAAATACACACTACTTTTTAAGTTACTTTACCGAGTTGCTCATCACGTGGCTTTGTAAGTTTGCGCTCAATTTTTTTCCAGTAGGTTTGTCTCAGTGGTTTTTCGTTTCGAATTGACACAAATAGTCCGGCTGTGAGCTCGTCACCAGCTTCAATACTAAATGAATCTGAATTGTTATCCACTCACCATCTTTGTACACATCCTTTCTGTATGTGAGAGGTAGAATTCTGCAGAGGTCCTTATCATACACGTATACCGTGTTCTCTTTTGTGATCGACCGCGGGGGAAAGAAGGATCCCTCGGAGGCCCTGTAACAGAAAAAGAGTAAGTCTCAATAAATAATCCTATTCATGTATTTCACAACTATAACTAAGTTATTCAAAGATACTGCTATTAAAGGGTATCATTGATTGAGTTGACAGTTTGAGGTTTTTATCGTAGCTCGGGAGCACTCATAAAATGTGTAATTAACCAGCATTCATCCAATATTATTATAACAGCAGGTAGATATAAAATGCGTAAAAACGATAAAACGCTTAAAAATTTTATGATAAATAATATTGATTTCCGTAATTTACAATATGACGCTTCTTATGTGCTGATAGTAAACTTCAGGATAATTTTTATCGAAGTAAAGCGAGAGGTGGTTATAATTTATTTATTTTACTTTTAATGTCAAAAATGCCTACTTATCCCAAGTTACGAACCCAGTGCAGTAGACATCATTATTTAGTTTTATTTTTATATATTAGCAACACTTGTAAGTCGCTTTATCCATAATCAGCGATGTTGACACACCGTTCGTCTGTTTGTCTGTTAGTCCAGTCGAAGGTTCTTCGTATTTGATTTGGGTACATAACCTTCGAGTTATAGATCCAAGGAGGGCTTCCGGTGATGCATAATGTTTGAACGGTTTCGATATACCCAAGTGACTGCGGAGATTCCTTGCCTCCGTTATTATTTACTCTGCGATGAGCAAGCATGAACTTTCTAATTACTCTGTACGTGATGTCTACATAGTGTTAATCCGTTACCACAGAATATACACGTTTAAGGAAAATTTAATTGCGATTTACGGTTAACCATATACTCAAAATAAATAGTAGAATAAAAATTTTAAATAATTCTATTGTTATTTGTATTCACAGATAGTATCTATAATGATTACAAATTAAGGTACCTGGTCATGTGGTAGACAGAGCACTAGTCTTCGCTTGAAATTAATTATTAATACACGCCGTTTCGCTACTGACATCGCAACCCTGAACTTAAAAAAAACATTCAGGTGACAGCTTATGACACCCAAAGATACGGATAGATATACAAATGTTACATTGTTATCCTACATACATATATGTAGATTTTAATAATAGTTAATAATATTAGGTGTTGCTTGTTAATGTCATTGTTAATACACTTACCACGTGCACAGTGCTCATGGATTATTACAAAGTAGATAAATAACAATACCGAATACTAGAAATATAAGTAATTAAATATTTTACTGCCCACGTGAAGTCAAATGAAACGTTATTGATAATAAATTATCTCTTATAATTATTAAATATTATTTACATCGGTTTAGCCTTCGGTACATTGTTGATATCTAGCCGTTTGATAACATAATACTGGAATAAATAGCTTCCGTGCCGTGAGACTTGAAAGAAAAATAAACCAGTTATTTCGCTATGAATTACTGCAACGATGACGTAATAATACAAAACAGGCCAATGTATCCAGAAATATAAATTACAGTGTTCCAGTAATTAGTAAATGCCTGAAAAAAGTCGCCCTTTCTCAGTGACAGTATAGCCGATTATGACAGTAGAATGGAGCACTTGCCGCTGACACCTGTCAAAACACAGTATGTATGGTGCTTGTTTGTATCAGCAATGGAAACTTTCATACAATATTTTACAATAAAATAACCTCAACAGTTTTTAATTGTACCAAACTTTGTTTCAAACATATAGCATGATAGCATTTTAAATTTTTTTAGTAACATTACTTATTGCTATTGTTTCTACAGTACTTACCAGGGATGTTATGGAGCTTCGTAACCGTAACCGAAACTATCGGATGCCCGAAATAAATATATATCTGAAACCGTGACCGAATCCGATAAAAAAGTTACGGATTATTTTCGGACAGGGCCAGAGTCTAAATAGAGCACGTTACGACTGGTTTACGCACACCGAACTGATTAATTAGCCGCGTCGTTCTCATTGTAGACAGTTTTTATTATTTAATTTGTTTATTTTTGTGATTATAATACCACATAATACTTAGAAACAAAATCAAACTTTGTAAATATACTAAATTTTTTTTCCAACTCGTAAATCATCTAACATCCGTATCCGAAATTATCCGAAACAATCGGATAATTCGAAATAATTTCATATCCGTAACCGGTAAATTATTAATCATATATCCGTATCCGTATCCGAAATTTCATATCCATAACATCCCTAGTACTTACTAGGCACCAAGCGAGCGGACGCGCATGATTAATTTTTGTAAGGAGGGCCAAAATCCCCACCGTTGTATTTGCTTGTTTGCCCGTCTCTAATACGACTATGTCTTATATATATTAAAACGACAATATTTTTTTTATACACTACCAACCAGGGCCATCACATTACTACACTAATAAAGTTAAGTCTTAAAATAAAACAAATCTTCGCTTACGACCAGTCTTACGCATTTACGAGTAAATAAAGTAAATAAAATAAACATGACATAGGTATTTCCCACGTTTTCCAAGAAAATGCGATCGCACGTAATTGCCGTGTTAGTCGTAGATGTTTTAAATCACTTCCATGGTATTGTTATATGTGTAAGCTAATTCTATCTAATCGTCCACACAATAAACATAATTGCACACACACACACACACACTCAAATATACGCAATAAAATCCCTACAAATACACACAATAAAATCCTTTCTAGGGATTTAGTAGATTCGTTTCGGTGCCCCTATCGACTTGAATTAAATATGTAAATAACTAACCGTTTAAACAGATAACTTCCCGTAATCGGATTCAATGTATGGGTGGCATGCTGGCACGCATAAAAAAAACGCGTTTCATAAACAAACTGTAATAAGTCTTATGACTAAATTGAATCTTTAGTCTTAATTAACAATTTAAACCCCGCAGTTTGATCATTTTCCTTTCACAGAAATACATAAATGTCTGTGGGGATTCGACCGGTACCCTGCCATTAAGCAGGGTCTCTAAGGATTGGGCTGCAACGTCTAGTTTTTCAATGAAAATTACTATTGAATAATAATAATAGGAGTACGACGCCAAAGAACCTGGAATAAAATGGATATTTATGTTCTAAGACGTAATGTAAAATTGTATACTTATCAACTTCTCGGAAAAAATCCTCAAACTTACGAAATTATGTTTTTAGCTAATTGTAATCGCGATTGTTAAATTCCGACGACATCGAAGCATGGTAGGATTCTTTACAGACCTGGCAAGCTATAACCCTACTTGAACCAACCATGCAATATTTAAATATAGTAATTTTGGTTGCGGTGTAAGAAAGCCAACCGGGACTTAGCCCGTTTCCATCTTAGTCGCCATCGCTTCGGTGATACTTTGAGCATTACGGACGTCTCATCGTGGCTAATATCAGGCGGCTAGTCTATTCCTTTATGATATTTGGATAAAAAAAGTTTTTATGTAATTCAACCGTAGTTGTTTTTATATACATATATTAATATACAATACATTTTATTATATAATACTAAATTTATGGTATTTTCTTTTTTATTTAGGCATTAACATTTTTAAATATGTTAAAATAAGCGTAGGTTTTGGTTTCAGGTGAAACTTATACCGAACGGATGATTTGTTTTCGCTTTCGACTGCAAATCCTGTTTCCGTCAGACACTATTTATACCGGTGGTAAATATCACTAGTCAATATAGATATCTATTTAAATATTTATTAATGTAGATTATATAACTTGGAGAGGTGCATAGTATTGATGTGTACTATACGGTATATATATTTTTATTATGTTCATTGTAGTAGCCTGAGTGAATTAAACGGCTTTTGAAGCCAAAATGTGGAACGGTAAGGAACTCAAGAAAACACATCCGCACGCGCGATCGTCTATTTCGGACACTAGTTTTTTATGTCATTAATGTGGCGTCACCGATTCTATTCAGCCAGCTGTACATCTCTCGCGCATTGCCACACTTATTTATTGAAATAATAAAAAGAAATAATAAAGAAAACATTACTATTACAAGAAAATTACAGAAATATAAATGCATTTAAAACAAAATTACAATTACGCGCCGGCTACACTCATGAATCTTATTTTGATCCACACGAACAAACGCAGAGATTCATATATTAAATTTTGAAAAAAGCTAACAAATATTTTAATTTCGCAGGCTGTATGAAAAATAATAAAAAACGCAAACAAAAATTATTTCATTGTACTGAGTGCAGAAACACACGAACGGAAATAGCTGTTTGTTTTTTGTCAACAGTTGGGAAACTATCATACGAGTGACAACATGAACCGTCCGTGAACCAAGAGGTGATATCGCCCTGAACCCGGAGTTGTTTGTTTAACGTTGCCAACGAAACCTGTTGGACGCAATTCATAATTATTTCAAGAAGAATGGCAGGAAGACATGGGAAGAACCTGACCATTATGCAAATTTGTTTTATATTAGTAAATTGTTTGTTCGTTATTAACGAGAAGTAAATAACCTGCAGTGAGCTGGTAATGGTTCAAACCAAATTGTAGTTCTGACATTCCCATAAAGGGAAACTGCGAACGAACGCTTACGGAATTACTAACGAAACAGCTCGAGCGCACCCACACGTCCGAACCGTACCATGTCTATCATAAGACTGACTTTGTTTATAACGATATACCGGCTTAGTAACTACCCTCTCTACTTACAACCGGTTGCCAACTACCTTCACTACTGGTATACATGATACATTATGTTGTCTCTATTTACCTAATTATGTAATAGGTATACGACACAAAGGTATGAATATAATTATAGTATAAAACAATGATATCGTTTATCTGTCTGAACACAAAAAGCTCAAATAATTTGGCACGGATTTCAATGCATTTTTTCCAATAATTAGGCTGATCCACGAGGAAAGTTTAATAGTATTGGTTGCACATAAAAAATATAAAACGCTTGATAAAAGCAATTAACTTATTCCTCGCGCGGTTATTATTTGTGGAAGTGTTTTCTGAAGTGAAGTAAATCAGTTTAGTAGTTATTAAACACAGTTTATCACTTATCGTTCCCTGTCAGGCCCGCGTCATTCTTATCTACATAACGTTATAAAATTAACAATTAGTCGGAGACATATATACATAAATTAAATAAATTTTATTCATGTAGATAAAGATAATATTGTTGTCGAGATGTACGGAAATTACATTTATCATGTCAAGATTACAATAGATAAAATGTGTTTACACGTTTATTTATGTATATAAATCATGTGGGAATTTAAATATGCGCTAATAACACTTTTGAAATTACCATAATTTAAATACGACCTAGTACTAAGAACCGAGAAACCAGTGGTAGAAATTATTTGTCAGTTACTTGGTTGCAATGTGTGAGAAAACATGCATTTCCGAGAGTTTTCTGTAAAGTTTTCAAAAGTAAGTGAAATCTGCCGACCCTAACAAGGCCGGCGTGGAGGACTATGGTTTGAAACCATCTTATATTGAGAGGAAAATAGAGTCTGGCACTGGCGTTACAGAATACAAATACTGTAGCTTTACATTTTACAGAAATGTATGTTACAAAGTAACCTGAAATCAGTTCGCTTTGGTATATTGCGGGACTAAATCCATTTTCCTTGATGAAAAGTATCTTAGATTATGTCTCGTAATATAAGTTCCAAATTTACTATGAATCATCTATTCAGTAATAATACCTACACTACGATATACATCTGTAGAACCTCTATATCTGTATATTCAATTTTTTTTGTAAAATTTCATAATTAATATTCGTTTTATGACTCACCGACATCAATTTGACCATTTGAAAACTTTATCTCTCTGTCTATATGCCCTGTTATAACCCAAGAACGGCTTGACCAATCTTAATGAAAATTGCTATGTAGTGTGAGCCCGCGATTGCGCAGATGATAGGCTATACAAAATCTATATATTTATACTACTATATAAATCTGTGGAATCTGTCTGTCTGAAGATTGCATTTTTTTGTCAAATTTCATGTTAAATATAACTTATAAGATCACTGAGATCAATTTGACCATTTTCAAATTTTTGTCTGTTTGTCTGTATGTTCCATTATAACTAAAGAAGAACCTCTACCTACTCTTGTCCAAACTGTGATCTGTACACCCGAAACCGTGGAAAGCAATTCGACTCCAGTAGTGGGTTATAGAGGCACAATGTCAAAAACTACAAGTTTAAAAGCAATGAAGAGTCTGCCTCTACAACTGAATAGTCCACAATACTCTGAAACGAATTATCCTTGAACACTACACGCATTTGGTATAATTTTAGCCGATTGCATTAGTTGGCAACACCAACATCGAACTTACGAAATACTTCTAACACTCAAATGCTGGCAGCGGAAAAACAGCATGCTTCGCTGCTTCGACGTAACGAGTGTGAATACGTAACGTGTAATTGAATTGCCAAACAATATAGAACACCGTCTAAAACATTGCTTAAATTAAGACTGAAATACTTTCATTCTGACTGTATCTCAACTGGTAGCCCTGCTTGGCGAGCTAAGCGTAAGATGCAAATTCGGAAGCAGTCAATTATGTGATATATAAATGTGTTCTCGGGTGATGATTGTGTATGTCTATGCTGATTGTGTGCAGGTAATCCATTGTGCGGTGTATGTGTGAGCGTTTTATTTTTTACTATTTGGTAGAAATGTTGTGTGAGGTGTTCACAGACGACTTTTTTTATAGATTAAGTTATAATTATATACGAATTATATTATTACGAATTATATTATATATAATATATTATATACGAAATTGTTTTTGAGTGCTTCTGTGTTTCGGTAGGAACGTTAAGCCCCATCAAACTTTCATTTTCAATTTATCAGACATCCTATGACGATGTACTTCTGACATGTGTCGTATATTTCCTAAAATATTCAATTACCTACTACTTTACTTTACCTTTCGATTGGCTACTTTAGTTGTTTAATAAGCGAGGACTAGATAAGATTCGAAAGTTGCTATCGTAAAGTAGTTTTGTTATTTATTATGGTTATAAATTTGACAAAAACGATATTTGAATGTATCTTAAAATTGGACGTAAGATAGAAAGAGGCAGATTACCTGATTTTTATTGATTAATTTACTTCTGTAAATAGAACATAGGTTTACAATGACACGTTATCACTATAGGTATTCTTTAAGTCGATCCAGGGCGATGGTGAGGGTATGTGGTAGTAAATTTAATAGAAATAACACATGTAAATACATATATAAGATCAATAAAATATATATATATATATATCAACGAATATACAACAATTACATTGAAATTCTTCTGTTGTGTACTAAGACGGTGTTAGATCTAATTACTTGGGGTTCTATACATTAATTAGGTGCAGAAATATTTTCATCAATTCATCAACATAAACTTGAACTTTATGATTTCGATGTATGAAAACCCAAAATGAAAAAAATAAATAAATGAGCGATAATACGATCCAATATCATCTTAGAGTTTTAAAGTGAACGGCAAAACGACACTGGGTCACTGAGGGAACACGAGCCTAACAGTGGGACAGTCTATGGATTGCAATGTAATTAATGCAATGCATAGTGATACGTTATACAATTATTTACATAAAATGGGTGTATATTTCGTAACGATGAGAATTTAAATTTCTAAATTATATAAATTTATATCTATATCATCCTGCAATGACAGGAACAAAATTTGACGACCCCATAGCCCAGTTGGTAGTGACGCTACCCGCCGAGCGTGGAGTCCCGGGTTCGATTCCCGGCCGGGGAAGACATTTATGTATGTGACAGATAAATGTTTGTTCTCGGGTGTCTGTAATGTCATATTTGTGTATGTCCATGCCGTCCGCAACACAGGGAATTCTAGTGCGGCGGTGTGAGTGTGTAAACGTTTGTTAATTATTTATTTATTATTATTATATGTCTAAAAAGCTGCTCAGAGCTGCTCCTACTCGACTAGCGAGGATGAAGGTATGCTTACTCGGCATCTGTGTAGCACTTTCAAACACACTTGGCTTATGAAACAGCGAGTTTCAACTTGTGATGTAGTTCGGAGCGGTCTAAAACATTAGCTAGCGATACAAGTACTAATAGCCCGATGGTGAGTCAATAATGAGCCATTGACCGAGTTAAGTAACTTCAGCTGCGGCGAAAATTTATGAATACTTCCGTTCTTCAAAGGTCACGTTAAGAAAGAAAATAGATGTTTATACAAGTTTTACAATAGTTAACACTACAAAGAAAGAAGAAAAACTACGAGATTGATTATTAAAGAAAAAGGAATAAACAATGGTAACAATAGTAAATTTTAAACTTCAAACAACAATTGAATCGCTGCAATAATGATCGAACACGACCGAACTGAATGATTGCCGTTAGATGGCGCTGATTTTTAGTCCGACCCTACAGAATATCTTGGACAGATGTTCGTTCGTGCACTGCAAGCCATTCTTTTATGAACCAATTAATAAATGATATGTCGAAATCAACGTCGAAAAAACTTTCGGCACTTTAGCTGCAGCTCCACCAAAACATAGTGGAGTGTACACTAGGTTGAAAGAGTAATGCCATGCATTAGGTCGTTGTCGGCTGGAGTCATTCAAAAAGCGACCTTACCTGATATTGTTGCAGGGTCGATCCTTCCAGTAGGGTAGATGGTCAAGCCCGTTGACTTTGTCCAGGTAGCCGAATCTCTCCATTGACTGCCCCGCATATATCGTGGACACTTCCTCGAGAGTGCCGTTTCTCTATAAAATTTATTGGTAATTGATCGATCTCAAGCTTTGTTGGCTGTATGTAAACTTGTCGACGAGCGACGGATCCGTTTTTTGGCTGGACTAGTGGGACTTTGATTAGTTACACTTACTAGACAGTAAAACTCTTTCGTCAAAAATTCAGCCCTTAAGCAGCTGGCGTACTTTCTAGGTCAGTAACGCGTCTACGTCAGGATGAACTTTAAATGTACGTTGATAACGGATGTCTATAACCCTTTATGAAGCAGTCTTAAAAATTGCGTCTATTTAATTAATTTATCTTGTAAATTTTCATGATTATCGTGTTTCAAATGTCGTGTTTATGTATACAGGAACACGATAATTGACGAGAAATTTTACCACAATAGACTCTAGCACGTTTTGCTTTACTTGTATTGGCAAGTGTTGTCTTATTTTCGTCTGTATTTACAAAGTGTGGCATTGTTTAATTAATACTAAAATATTATCATTGATTTAAAACTGACGGATCCACTGTTTGTGGTGGTGTCAATTATATGTCATACACATGTCATCATTAATAGTAGTTCATTTTAAAGTGTACAATGATGTGGCCGTTGTTGCAAATACTCACGGCTAATAGCAGCCCCATTTGGCTGTTCGGTCGCTTCCCTTTGGGGTAGAAGTAATGTGCGAGAGTAACCAGGGGGTCGTTGTATCTATAACAATGGAAATAATTACATAATAAATTTACAACCATGAAAAACAATTACATTATTATAGCACACACAGCAGCAGCTCCGCAATAGATTTATGACGAAGGTTTAAGCGCAAAGTTATAAACGTAAAAAAAAAACTACAAAACATCTGATAGAAATGAGTAACAATTATTTCTGCTGCGGTTAATATTTAGGAACATAGCAATTATGTTCATTGAAGCGATGCGACGGTGAGTTACCAGTATTAAATTAACTAAGATTTACTGTTAATAATTGTAAACATCCTCGTACTAGGAATTCGCAAAGACAACATGTCAGACTGTAATTGACCAAGTAGATAAAATTCGAATAATGGACAATTGCTATATATTATATCAAAATCTGCTAAATACAGCCGGAGCGATAGCTTTATTAAGCATCAGTGCATCGTACTTTTACCTAATAATATCAGGCGTTTATTTTTCCCACTCCCATATCATAAGACTCCCACGTCATATGAAGGTACCTAATCGGGAACACCGAATAATTCTTATTTGTAAAAAAGTTAATTGTTATTAAATTATGTATTTACAGTATAAAACTTTTTTGTACAATTCTTAGAATAGTAATGTATTCTTTCTTATTGCAATTCGCAATCACAATGTATGATGTACTATTTATATGCGTAACACCTACCTCCCTTCCTCATATCAAACTTACATGAAATATAACGCAATAAATAAAAGTATACATATATCATCATACATACATACATACCGAAAACAATGTTTGACGGCCATTAGTCATATTATTCGAAGTAACAAATAATCCAATAACATACCCAAACACCAGCTGTTCAGCCGTGACGCTCACGAAGGGTTTAGCGCGGTCTCGGTAAGTGAGCGCCAGGCCAGACACCAGGAAGTTGAAGAGGAATCCAGCCAAGTTCGGGGAGAATGAAGTTACCGTCTGCGAAACAGATCAGGGTTCACTGTGGTATGTTATCTGGTGATGTTGTTTACGGTCCCTGTTACTTGATGTAGACGACAATAAGTAATGCTCACACACTCACATCTAGCATTAGGATTTTCGAGTCGCGGGTTTATATAGACTTACAGAAATAAGTCATCACAAACTTGCCCATAAAATTAAATAAACATGTATTTGTAATTGATAAAAAAAATTCACAAGGTATGTTTAAATGTGTAATCTGTAAAGTTTTCGTAGATTTTGAGTGAAGTGTAAATAATAATTGTCGAGTAAATCGATAAAATCTAAGCCTGAGAATTTTTTCTTTCCATTTATACTTGCGAAGTGAAGCCGGATCATTTGTAGCAGACAAAACTTAAGGGGATTAAATTAAATTTCATTAAATCGTTTCATACAACTGTAATTACAACTTTGTTCATCTCTTGAGAATGATTGATACAAGTCGTTTTAGCATTTACATAAGTGTTCATAATAACATTAGGTTTAATTCATACTTACAAGCAATGGAATGTTTGGCACCACCAACTTCTGGTTCTTGTCCACTGACATCTCGGGAACAAACCTCAGTATTTTGTTGTGTTGGTACGTCACCGTGTCGTTGTCGTGAAACTTAATGTTCACCTTCTCCATGTCCTCTCTGGGAAGAGGAGAGGGATGTTAAATTGTTCTTTTTTATTTTAATTTTGTTTTTTTTTTTCAGAGGATGAATTATAGTTATGAAGTACGAAGTATATAGTATATTATTAACGATAAGGAATAATTGATAATGCCCTTAGCGTTTGACTTCTGGATATTTTGACTGCTTGACGTTATAGAAATATTCTATATATTTATTTTGTCTCTTACTCATGCTCGGTCTAATGTAACTGATTTAAATCTGACGACGTTCGTACATTAAATGATGGTATTGTTTTTTTTATGTTACGGCCTTTCTTTTAGGAAACGCCACGAAATGTTACAGCCTTCGAATTGCAGCACGGGGGGCCATTGACAACTGGTTTTTACCGTCCTTCTTGGGCACACCTTGTTGATGTGTTTAATGTTACAGACGTACGTGAACGGTAGTGATGATTTACCACCAATGCCCGTGTGCTCGTTTGATGGTATTTTTACATTTACAAAACTGCACAGCGAGCTATTTATAGAATGCAACGTAAAACATCGTTACATATGACGTAATTTGTATAACTAAGAAAATGTTTCTATGATTAATGTTATTATAATTATCTTTAAGCGCGTTGTACGTAGGGACGAACTACCAGGTGTTATAGGTAATTTCTGTCAATGTTATTATTATAATATAAGTAATAATGACCAGAAAATGTTTATATAAAATATATTGTATAAATATTTTAACTGCTTGCATTGTATTTATGTAATTTAAATATCTAGGTGTACGCACACAAACATTCCTCCTGTGCTAAAATGTGGCATATACATGTGATATATTTTATGTTCCTTAAACATAGATTTATTGGTACTTAAGTTTGTTTATTTTTACTTATTTAGTACTAGCGGGTATCACCCGCGATTTCGTCTGCGCTACTTATTATATTAACAATGTTTTTTACGTGCAGATGATAGAACATAAAACACACACTCATAACTGAACACGTAGCGGTTATAAAAATCGTTGTTTCTTAGAACTTTTATAACGCTATATCGAATTAGATAACGTATAATTTTTTTAGATAACGATCTAAGAAATGAAGATTGTAACAAACAGCCATGTTCATTGTCGTGTGCACATTCACCTAGCAACGTGTGTTAATTTGTTTAGGTTTTATTTTTCATTATGGCTATGAATTTGAGAAATTGGAGAAATTACAAAGATATAAATGAATTTATTAACTTTTAATGAGAAGAAAGTATAAGCTTAAAACAATAACATATAAAATATTAAAACTGTCATATTATGAATAAAACGACATTATGAATAATAACAGTATTAATTATTCATGATTATGTCGTCGAATATGTAAAAGTATGACATTTTTTAATACATAATTACATTATAGCAAATAATTTCCATGTATCTCTCAAGGTTTAACTAGCACAAGTCATGTAGGCGCCTAAAGTTCGATGTTTGACAACCTTATTGTAAAACAATGAAATTTCACATAATTGAAGGAAAATTTTGGAAAAAAGTAGCCAATGTCTTTCCCCAGGCTTCGAACTATTTATATAGAAAATTTCATCACAATCGCCCTCGGTTTGAACGAGAAATCGTAACAGACAGACCGACAGAGTTACTTTCGTATTTATAATTTTATATAGCATGAATGTCACTTTAACAAGTTACATTTAGTTATGCTAGATCGAGATTGTTCTGTTAAGCTTTCTAGCTGCGCTATCATGAATATTTTGGTTATAAATTGATATAAAAATGATCTGTATTTAATTAATTGAAGACAATACACGTTAATTTAATCTCCGTTAACGTCCCCCTCTCTCCATCACCCTACATGTCTGCATGACAATCGCATATCAATATATCTCTTCAGGAACCTGGATACATTTCCAGTACAGAACCCTACCCCATGAAAATTTGATTCAGACTTGACAGGTTTGCTATAGACGCCGTCCCTGATTTCTTAAGTTCATCTCTACATCCAATATATAAATTATGATGCTTACAAATTATGCGATTCGTCAGTTTTCAGCAGTGGCAAGACTTTTGACGTTGACAGACATCAAATAGATATTTTTGGTGGATTTGTTAATGTGTTTTTCTGTAAAATCATTTTGTTTTACAGGTTATGTAGTCTGTATTAATATTAGAAAGAGATAGCGCAAATTTTGTGAGTTTGTATATATGCGGAAAGTTATCTCCGAATCTACGGTACGTATTTGAAAAAAAAATTTAAGATTTGAAAAGTAAATTAATCCAGATCGACAAAGGCTATACATTAAGTGTATATGTAAAAGAGTTAATTGTTAATCCCGAACGACGTGAAGAGCCGCTAGCAGTAATTCAAATTTTGCGTCTAGTCACGGAACAACATATTGTTTAGAATGATTCATACACACGCTTGATAACTATTTTAACTTAACTAATATTTGAACGTCAAAAGAGACTACCTTATACATGTAGTGAAACTATGCCGAAACCCAGCGTCTGCTACTTCAGGGATCTCAGTTTATATCAACAAAACAGTGAATCTTCAAAAAGACCGTTTCAAACAACAATAACTGAGAACGGGTCTTGTATTTGTTAATACAAATTTTCCCTTTTCGTGTACAGTCATCGTAATGGTAAACAATATTTATTTTCCATACAACTCGGTAAATTCACAACACGTCTTGCACGCAGGCACAAGTGACCCTCAATGTCCTCTAGTCAAAGCCACGAAATCAAATAAGTAAAAACAACAAATTGAAAAAAAAAACACTAACAACTATGAAATCTAATATAATGTTTGAACCTTAACAATTAATAATAAATTTCATTTACCTTGTGCTACAGAGTATAAAACTATCTTTTAAACATTGTTCACGTTGTGTTATTATAATTTCGTTTACTATGACTAACATCATTTTTATTTTAAAACAAATCAATCCATCCTTTTGTCATAGACACCTCGTGATACGTACGACGAGATTGGCTTCGTCATGCGTACCGCGAAGGACTGCAATACGAGGAGTTAGTACATTTCAGTATTCTCCACAAGAGTTTCGTTGATTATACCTTGGGTATGGTCAAGTGAGGAGTGAACAGCCTTTTACTCAGTTAGCACAAGTTACTATCAGGTACGATTGTAGTCAACGATTAACTTTCAATATTCTAATTAATACGTGAAGAAAAAATTTTGTATTACCTATTTTTATGATAGTTGTTCATGAGTTTTAGTGTTAGCAAACCTAAACAAAATTCTATAGGCGTATAACAATAATAAATAGGCAAAGATAAAGCAACTCAGTACCATCAGGACACGCTTTTCTCCTTTGAATGTCAACTAATTTTCTTTTTTTATTTTGTTATCAGTAAAGAAAATATTGGACAGATATACAATTAAAAAAGACATTCAAAAATTTGCGGAGTGAATATGGAGTGATTAAGAATTAATTTTATCCTTTCGGGTTGAAATCTATTTAATTATAAATTTATTTACATTATTTGTTAATAATTATAACAATTTCGGAGTGAAATACAAAATACGAATCATTTAAATCAGTTGCAAACACAATTGTTTGTGGCCAAACAGTGGCTACTTTGGTACACACACACACACACACACAAACAACCCCTCTAGGGTTCCCCGTGTTGCGGGTGGCATGAACGTACACAATTATGACATCGCAAACGCCCATAACCCAAGGCCAAGAATTTATCTGCCACATAAATTTTTGTTCCAGCCGGGAATCGAACCGATCGTAGTAAATTTGTTAGTTAATGAATGCTTGCCTTGTGAAATGTTCGTTAATGTAATTATGAAAGAACCGGATATCATGCATGAGTGGCCGAGGAGTTCCCCTTAGTTTCTCGACATAATGAATTTAAATCGCCTTGTCCTCATGGTCGTCCTCGTGATTGACACGTTCATGTACTTCGTGCACGGTTGGGTAGTAATAATTGAATAATTCAATATGTCTTAACGTTTTACTGAAATGCTATCAAGCTCAAAATAAGCCCATATTATTTGGTTGGATTGCTCCCGAAAACGATTAGATATTGACTTGAGTTTTAATAAGTTCTTGCTCTTGATAATTTCTTGAGTTTCAAATTCAAATTAAGATTTTGTTATGTTCGAATCCTAAGCGAATGAAGCTCATTATTTAATTATCATCTGTTTGGCGCGTCTTCATATTGTATGTGATCGCTAATTGCTATTAGTATTAAATAGATCGTTGATCGTTCATCAAATGGTCCAAATTCGAGCCGAATAGCAGCAAGTGCCGACACAACTTAGACGGCCGGCCAAGAACAAAAGATCGCAGGTAGCTACTGATAAGGACGAACCAAGCGACGTTTTTACTGAGTTATAAAAAGTTTAATATTCAATTACGTTGTTTTGATTGCACTTACTTCGTATTTACGATGGCTGAGGAAGTGCAAAAGCAATTAGATTTATTAGAATTCATATATTAGAATATATTGAAGAAGACACATATTATGTTGAAAAAATGCCGAAAGACAAGACATAAATGATTTACATAAATGATCAAGGAGCTCGATTAAAAATCATCGAACACCAATATGAACAGTGGTTATAATTTCACGATTTATATAATAGTTTAGTTCACAACAATGAGTCGCTATCAAACGTGCAAAAATTACATTACTTGAAGGTTAGCCTCAGCGGCGAAGCTGCTTGAGTAGTGAATCATATTCAAGTAGCGGATTCTAATTAAGAACGTGCATGGAACCTATTGAAAAAAAAGTTCGGTAAAAAGAGGTTAACTGTGAACGATATAATGAAGAGATTTTATTGCTCAAAAGAGGATGTCAACACATATGCACGGCAACGAGCAACCGGACAGCATCAATTGATGGGGAACTTACCTGAATCACGCGTTACACCCTCACGTCCGTATACTCGAAGCGGTGTTGACTTTGCTGGACCTGTTTATGTTCTAAGTAGTAAAAGACGAGGAGCTAAAACTCATAAGGCATAGGGAGAAGTGATATGAAAGGGACACGCATTGAAAGGGACAATTTAAATAATTGGCAAAATAAAAACAATTTCTGGTCACCACTATATTTGTCGTATGGCAACTCTGATCCACATTCGTTCGCGTATAATATCACATTCCTGTCTTTTCAAAAATGATGGAGTCATGCGAGTGTTTTTTTTGGCATTGAAAAGTATTTTCTCTGTTATAATTGCGAAACGTTTTGTTAAGTGCTGTGATTAATTTTACTTGCTGCTTAACCACCATTTATAATAGATTGGAGTCTTGCATATACGATAAGAAAAGTTTAGTAAACTTCATTTTTAAATTGTATATTTGTATTGTGGTTAAGTTTTCGATATAAAAATCATATTTATGAGAGGGACACAACAAACGGTTATGAATGGGAAATCTCTTTCAAAGCTGTTTCTTTCTTGACTACTATTTCTTGGCGAGCTATCGAATAATTTTATCTTTTTTGCAGGTTGAAAATGCCGCCTAAAAA
>PDGT01000002.1:3511013-3526282 GCA_003671415.1 Megathymus violae
AAAGCTTACCTCCGGGCAAGTGGGCTTTGGCAAGAATTATGGATAAATATCCTGGACGAGATAATAATACGCGAGTTTATACTGTGCGTTACAATGGAAAAATTCTCAAACATCAATTTCGAATTTACGTCCATTACCCATTTGTACAAAAGATTAGGTTCAATATGTAACTGTACACTAAGCGCTTTTTGGAAATTAATTTTATCGATTTTATATTTACTAACTTTGACCAGAAACTTTATTTACCTTCAAGGTTATATAACTTGTTGAATTAAATTCACTTAACTTTTATTGTAAAACAGGCCTTTAAGCCCTTTTGGTGGGCGGTATTTTTGGTGCGTCTTCATATTGTATGTGATCGCTAACTACTATTACTATTAATTAGATTGTTGAGCAAGCCGTACATCTTTTACTTAAAGCATCCCAATACAAGGAATTATCGCCTTATACAGTTCATAATCATTAATTAATACTCAGTATATTTGCACATTTTAATCTTTTACATTTATTCAATCATTAACTAACAATATTATTAGCTGAAAAACTTTTCTACATAAGAAAGCCGACAAGTAACTAATTTTTTAACAAATACTTATACGGCAATTTATAGATTACCTGTACACAAAGGGTCCTATTTCAACCAGCTTGGGTTTCTCTCCGTTCTCCAGGAAGCCTTGGGGATTGGTAACGTTGAAGATGTAGACTTTGGTCAGCCTGATGACACCAGGTTTCTGCCAGTAGCTGTAACTTAGCGAGCCGTTCCAGAGCTTTAGTTCCTGAGACAAAAATATTCCAACATATCATCATATTGTAATGAATGTGTAAAGAGGGGTACAACCGTGGACATATAAATAAATAAAATCTCAAATAATTGTAATATAATTCTTTTTTTGGAAGTATCTTATCTACTAGTATTTACGTTTATCTTGAACCTTGACGCAATGATCACTTATCACATTAGGGAGACTGGCGCAAACATCGCCTTCAAATCAATAAAAGATCAAGCAAAGCAGCACTTAAGTAAGATCATATGTATTTAAGCACTCGAACAGTCTTAGTAACGTAGAAAATGCATACAGGTAGTTTTCACAACCACCGGGTTTAATTTAACCATCCTTGAAGGAGCCAAAAAATGATTTTGACATTCATGTTATTACAAATAAAAACCTGGCTTCTGTCTTATCCGAATGGATGGCTGTATGCATACTTGGTTATTTTTAAAAGAAGCGTATTGGATCGTAAACTTACCCTAAAAATTATGTAATCCAACCAGGGCACGAATGATAATATGATCCCTACGACGACGGTGAAGATGCTGAACATGACAACCGCGAGGCGACCTGAAATATATCGTAATATTAAAATAATTGTAAAGAAGATTTGCATTGTTTTGATGTGGAGGTACCACGCCACATCTGCTATTTACTTACGAAGCTGTTACCCAAGATTTTTTTTATTTTATAAAGAGTAGTTGTAGATCTTCAGCTCCAAATATTGTGAACTCTTTTAACAACGGTAGCCGCCTGATGAGCTCGTGGCACCAGCTTCCATCCAGCTTACCCGTGTCAAACGATTGGGCAAACTTACTTGGTAAAACTTTTTCGAGGCAACGCTTTTCAAGGTAATGTTACATCGAAATAATGACTATTCGCTCCAACTTGATTTAAAAACAACTCATTCGAAGTAACGAAGTTCGAACAGGATTCCTGCTTGCTCGCGTCGATGTTCCCCCTCATTCCTAATGTGGGTGTTTTCGGCTTTTACTAAAATAAGCTTTTACTAAGTGCATTTACTATCCTGGACTACATCTCCAGTTACCATTCGGTAGAATTGTTGTCAAGCATTAACTCATAACAAGAATAAAAATTAGTTAAAATCTCGTTGCTATTACCAAAACGTTGAATACAAGTTTTTAATGTTTGTTAAGTAATACTTGAGTAATACGTGTCTACGTTGATATTTTTTAAGAAGAATTACATAAACAAACTTCTAAACTGCTGTTTATTGTAATTCTTAAACCGTCAAAATCCCGTCCAACTGACCTCCTACGTGTTTCATCCGCGCAATATTTCTGCAAACAATGAAATTCCTGGTTATCTTCTTACGTCATTATACTATCGTAGAGATTTGTAATTCATGGTCTGGTTGGCAATGCGTTGTATTTACTTGGATAAAATATATTCTAAGCGCAAGTGACTTTTATGCATGGCTTTCGTGTTACGGACGTAGGATGAAACACTCGAAACTCTACGGCTGATGTCACTCACAAATACTCGGTTATTTTCTTATTGACTTAGCTCAACGTCGTACGACTTGTATGGGTAATTCCCTGTAGCAAAAACCTTGTGCGTCTATCTGTTTTGGAAGGTACATAAGCCCGGTTACGGTTATGCCGTTCGATGGCCGTTGCTAACCACGTTACAGATCTTTGGATGGCATGAAATCTTCTAGCACTTGCATTACCCACCAATTTGTACTGGAGTCGCGTGGTGGAGTACCTACTCCTCCTCCTAAATTATGTTTAGAGGTGCGTCCGTTAAGACGGTCAGTTGAAGTTATGGATATAAGTGGCAAGCTGACAATGAAGAGCCGGCGCAGGACCTTGTTATTGTGACCGTGATACTACTGGCCACATACGATGTTTACAACTAAGTTGTGGGCGATTAAGCATTCCAAGCGTTTACTTGCGATATCTTGGCTTACATCTACAGATAAGCTTATAAGCCGATAAGATTAGCTATAGCTAAAGATTGGGTAAATCTACCTGTCTAAGACCAGATATCTGTTTGTTACTGTGCAGGATAATACATAGATAGGTATGTAACTAAAACAAACCAATTAAATGTATAACGTATTGTCGTAATAAATTATACCAACCTATCTATCTACACATAGAATATATTTTCAACTGATCGCTTTTTGTCGCGCTATCATGTTCAATGTTAATATATGAGACAAAATAAACTCAAAGAAATAGTTGTTACACTTTGTGTATGTTTGCCTGCGCTCTGTTTATGCTCGCTAATCTTAGAAACGGTTTAACCGATCCTGTTATGGTTTCACGTTATACGTTGCAATAAGCATTACTTAATATTTAAAGTTTCATTTCAGTTCAATTTCAAGCAATACGCCGGTGATGCCCTTGGTGTTAATGATGTCCAAGCGCGACAGTGACCTGTTACAATCAGCTACCTCGTGTCGCGGTTTTTCGATTAGCTACTTAAAAAAGCTACAATGAACAGTGACATTAACTGAATTTTTCACCATTATAATAATCACCACGGAACTGGCTTTCACGTGTAGCTTCAAATTCGTAGTATTATTCATTACAACCTATAATTGTCCCATTGCTAGGCTCGGGTATTTACTCACAATGAGATTGATTAAGGCCATAGTTTGCGACTTTGGTCAGGTACGGGTTGGAACAGTTCACTCACCTGTAAAACCATTATGAAGAACTCAGGTGTGCATGTATTCTCGCGATGTTTTCCTTCACCGAAGCAAGCGATAATTCATTTTAATACACATATTTAAAAGTTAGAGGTGCGCGCAGAATATGAACTTCAAGTTCCGGTGCGTGAGACTGATGTTTAAGGCATTAAGCTATCACTGCTGTGTTCGATATCATATTCTGTTCGAATTGTAATTTATTTTTATTCTATAAAAAGAACTATTATCAAGTATTGAAATTTTTACGATAGCAGTTCATATTTGCTGTTCAGATCCCTAAGTCTGACATAGTATTTTGTCCAACGCTGGTAAACCGGCTTGAGCAGCCATTGCAGAATGCACTTGACAAATATTAGGGTTGAGCACCTGTAACATTGCAAGCGAGGTAAGAGTACTGATTATTAGAGATAATGAAATCAAATGGTTTGTGAGGTATTTAAAGTCTATTTCAGATGTTTTATCGGTATTGTATGGCTGCGATTACTAAAAGCCGACATCCACTACAAATTTTTAAAATCGTATAATGAATATTAAAATAAGTCGATTAATTAGAGGTTTTTTACAAGAAACTTTTAAGAAAGCATTTGATGATTAAATTAAATAATGAAAAAATTAAATAAGGACGTTAATTATAAATAACATTCTTGTAAAGTGTTCAATATTATAACGATTTCTCATATACGATTTTGGGGGAAGGAGGTCATAATTTCTGTGACCTCTCGCCTTCCTATGTAAAAAAATGACCATCTAAATGAACATATTCAATTAATTTCAACTGCGGAAATCAGATGCATGTTTTTAAGAATTGACAATGATGATGAGACCTTTAATTACATACATGGTTCTAGCGAGTCTTGCCGTGACCATTATTTTCGTAATTGGGTCGATATATCGGTGAATACATATAAATCGTGAGTACCTGTAACAGTCAATATGTACAATATCTATGATGATATAAGTTTAAAATCGTATGAGACTTTTATGACTTTCTTGTAATTATACTATAGAGTATGGCCTCAGGAGACAAGTGAATTCTCATCATTCACTCGTCACTACAATTTGAGTTTGAATCAGGACTTATTTGAAAGGAACATCTTGTAACACATTAGATTGTGAATCTTGATCTATGTTAAATAATATACAGTGTTACTAGTAAAAAAATAATAATTTTTATAATCAAAAATTGAATTATAATTGTATTTTAATCAACATCTTTTGAATTTTACTCGATTGTGATGGTCAAAGTGTTTAAAAATTTAATACAGACTTGTTCATAATATTGATTTTTCTTAGGTATTTTCCTCATTATTTATAAACGGATGACACTAAAATCCTTTCATCTTTCAAAAACATTTTGAATACGGAGGCAGCAAACGGCATAATATTTGTATAGCATTATATTCCATGAACTTAAAGCTAACATTCCATGAACACATTTCAAACGTTGTGAAAGAATTTTTCCAGCGGCTTGATTTTGTTTTGACTAATACGCGTGATTTTAGAACTGAATTTATTATCAGAATTCAATACAAAGCATTGGTACGCAGCAAGCTGGAATCCAGTTCCTGCGTCTGGAACCCATACCAGTGTAAGTATATATCGGGTATTACCCCAGAGGCGTCTCTAGCCCATGTAGCACCCGTGTGCAATCATTACCTTAGCGCCCTCTAGTAAGCGCGCGGTCACAATGGAATAAGTAAAAATCGATTTTCACACTAACTCGATCAGCTGATCGGTCTATTTGTTTGGAGAGTGAATTTTTTTTATAATTTCTATATGACATTCACATAACACTTATATAGACATGTGTTAACATGAGAACATTTTGACTTGTTTAAAAATACAAAATGTATTCAAACCCGAGCTATTTTTCGTGGGGTTGAGTTATGACGCCCGGCGTCATAACACGCGCGCAAGTTCATTGAAAGTGCCGCGGCCGGCGCCCCCTAACAACGCTGCGCCCGTGTGCAACGCACACCCTGCACCATAGGTAAAGCCGCCTCTGTATTACCCATTCTTGTACCCTACTGCATTCCTTCTGGGGTGCCTCAATTACAAGTCACTAGAATGCAGCAGAACCAATGATCAGCCAATAATAGTGTTTAAGATCCTACGGGGCTTAATAGACGCTCCGGAGTTACACAAGCTGATTAAATTGTACGCGCCGCGCAATTTCTTCGGGAGCCATAAACATAAATTGCTTGTATTACCTCCCAGACACCCCTGCACATATGATCACTCACCAAAACCGCGTACATTTTCAAATATCTGTGCTCTCTTGGAAGAATTTCCTAATTTTGATATGTTTGCTGATTCGTGAAAAAACATTGTAAATCACTGTCTAAAATTCAGGGAATTGAAATTAATTTCAGATTTTTCTGTTTTTGCATTTCATTGGTTTTTTTTCTTTTAATGTTTTTTTTTATTATTATTTTGTTTTATAATTATTAAAATTTGTACTTTGACGGTTTTTGTACCATTGTAATAAATAATAAATAAAAAAATATATAACCATCCTCGAGTCCAAACCGACCGTTCCTCGTGGTGATTCTTCTGATGAACAAACGCGCCATTGTCAATTGTTAGATTGAAGATCTCTGGACTCCATATCAATTACATTAATGCTGTCGGTATTCGTATACGGTAGGTTAATTAGTTGGTTTGACGTTTTTCAGTTAAAACACGCTTCTAGATACATATACTCATAGTTTTCTTCTTGGTCGGCAACGTTTTTTTTTCATAAAATAAGTTAATGCTTGACAACAATCGCACCTGATGGTAAGTGGTGATGAAGTCTAAGATGGTGAACGCACTAACTTATAATAGTGAAAAATAAAAAATAAATCTTAAGCCAAGAAAGTTTTTTACTTTGTCCAAAATAATATCGGGCTTCCGAACTTTTATGTTGAATCAAGATTATTTATACTACAGTCAAGACTACCAATTTTTCTGTGCACTATGATATCCCTGTGTAGCTAGTAAAATTGTGAAAATAAGTTTGTATACCAACCAGTAGCAGTATTAAGGTAGATCTGTTTATTACGTTTTAACGTAAAAACTAAGAAGCACCAATACTCCGTGATCGTTTGCACAAACAAACTTGAGGTCTAGTCAAAAAGTTGACACAGGCTACAATTTACCGCGGATAAATATTTTTTACAATATAAAAACTTACACGCAGAGAAAATAAAAACGTAAGTTATACAGATAGATATACATATGTGTTAATTTCATAGAAATATATATGAAATATATATAGATATATGTGTTAATTTATAAGAACGTATTGTGAAAGTAAAGAGGTACTGTATATAAATATGGATTGTTCCATTCATGGAAAAGAAAAATCAAAGTCACGACCTGTCTAAATGAGGTCCACTATCGTGGACCCCCATTTACATTTCATGGACCCCAATTTTTTACGCTGACGTGGGCCATTTGCATTTCCTCGTCGTCCCCTGGAGGTCGATATAGACCACTTTGGGTATCATGGATCTAGACTCTAGAGCATACGTAACCACGCTGTTTTATTTGTGAAGTCAGCTGATTACGCAGACTAGGGTTTAATATGGACATTGTTTTCATGGTAAATGGCAAAACTAACAATAATTCAATTGAAAAACTAAGTTTTACTCAAATGAAAATTAAACATAATATAGTTAAACAATTATAGTAAAATAATCCTTCATTATGGTTAAAACTTTGAAAATGAACGTGTTGTGTTTGACGAATTGAACTGTAATAAATGTTTTTATAAACAACTACTCTGAAGTTCTGTTTTTTCCTTATGTTAATATTTAAGTTTTCTATTGTAGGTTTTATTCATAGAAGTATATAATACTAGTAAATTACTGTTGGAGATATTTACAAGAACTCGCCATATAATAATAAATTATCTTTAATGACGATCTTGTACTCGGTTAATAGGTTTAATTGTTTTAAACCATTTTACCTTCAGGGTGAGATTAGTACTTCTCAGGTGACTAGCCATCTAATTTAATAACTTCTCGCACATGTCGTAAGCTAGTAACGGACACCTTTTGCTTTTAAATTATATGTCGATAATACTGTTGCCAACTTTGAACGGGGGGGGGCTTAGACAACGTACAATTTCTTAGCGTTGACCAACCTCGAAAATGTACGAGATTGACATGTGACAAATCGATGACTTATGTCACACAATGTATTCTGGACGTTTTCAAATAACGTCACTGCTAACTTACAATTAAGTATTTAGTAAATTTACTAAGTTACATTGCCCAGGTCCCGAAGTTTGTCAGTTACTAAAGGTCTGTACATTACGCCTGATTTCCAATCAAAAGAATTTAATATGTTTAATATTAAAACGATAAAAATGTAATGCTTACAAATAACATGGTAAGTAACAAAATATTTTTATTGCTTTTGCTTTAAAACCTCCTTCCTCGAGATTCGTACGTTCGTACGGTACGGTACATTGCCGATTAACGTCGGTAGCATAAGGACTAAGGATGTTATGGATATGAAATTTCGGATCTGGATATGAATACGAATATATAATTAATATTTTATCGGTTTCGGTTACGGTTATGGATGTGAAATTATTTGTGATTATCCGATTGTTTCGGATAATTTCGGTTATGGATATTAGATGATTTACGACTTGGAAAAAAATAAAATGTATTTATAAAATTTAACTTTGTTTCTAGGTATTACGTGCTATTATACCTAATCACAGAAAAAACAAATTAAATAATAAAAACTGTATGGAATGAGAACGATGCGACTAATGTATCGGTTCGGTGAGCTTAAACCAGTCATAACGTGCTTTATTTAGACTTGGCTCTATCCGAATTTTTTTATCGGATTCGGTTACGGTTTCGCATATATTTTTATTTCGGATATCCGATATCCTTCATAACATCCCTGATAAGAACTTCCGACACTTGGGTTGGCCACTAACCTCTCCACTAAACTGTACTGGAGTAGGGTCGTGGAGTACCTCTCAATAGAAATACGCATCAGTTGAGGCGGGCCCGAAATTCCTTTCTAATATATTTAACTCTACGCCGCAGGAAATGCAAACAATCTTCATATTTTGGAACTTACACTTAGTAGTGTAAATCATAAAACCATTAAAAACAATCCTTTCATTACAAAATATATCTATATACATATTTACAAGGTACTTTTCAAACGTATTCCGAACCCGCTAGAATGTACTTATAAACAGTTATACTACTCGCTTAGGTAATCCGATTAATTAAAATTTGATCCTTAATCATAAATTGAGTCAGTGTTGCTTTACGAAGTTTTGCAACCCAAATTAGAAATGATTTCCATACTGATTCGTCAACACCAATTCTCAGTCATTCTGGTTCATCGTAGTGGGGATAAACTCTGGACGCGATGAAACAGTTTGCATCAGAAGTAGTGCAAATCAGGGTATTCAATAATCCCCGTACTGATATTCAAATAATTTGAATGCGAAATCAAATGTAAGGAAATAATCTCGTCCTTAACTGTATTTCATTTTGAACTTACGTGCCTTACTAATACGACGCCTAACCATGGTAGGTTTAGATTACTACCTACATGAATTGCTCAGTAATTAAGATGACGTGATGTGTTCGAGTGTAAATTACAACACCAAGCCATCATTTATGAGCGACAGATAGTGCTTCTAACATTTTTAGAGTTCCGAATGTTTTATGAAATTTATGGCTTATAGGATCTCTTGCATCTGTCCGCGAATATCTAGCTCTCACACCCGATTTTCTAGGGTTTATCAAACAGGAATGTTGCTGTAAGTAAAATGGTTAACCCTTAGTTAACTGTGATATAATATATTACAAAGAATGTGTGTCACATGCAAAAAAATTATTATTATTTATTTTTTATACTTCACACTACCGAGCTTTACAGTAAATATGGGTTCATATCCAATATTTACAAGGAAACCTGTGTGAAAATCAAAAATTTCTACAAGAAACGAAAAATATTCCTTGATACTGGTTAATTTATCGTACATAACAACTCTATTACACACGAGTCCGATTCGAGCTTAACTAATTCTGCTTTTTATTTATTCGTATGGAAATAGCATAAGCAATGGAAATCAAGGTATTCAAGAACCACAGCGATATGAAATTAATTGGTATATCCTTAATTAAGAATGTTAAATAATACATCATTTATTTAATTGAACTTGTTTCAATATGTTTATATAGATTATTTCATTTTTTTATAAAAGTAACAAGGCTTGAGTATAGTAATATAACGATAATTTGACCCAAAGTTTATTCTTTTGCTTGTAACTATTACTGATAGTTAAAAGATTCCTTTAGATAATAATAGTTATTTAATTTGTATGAAGTGAGAACAAAGCCTTACGATCTGTTTTTGTGTTCGCGGCTGAGACGTCTAGATAGGTTTAAACGGCTTGCGGGGTGCGGTGTAAGACTTACAACTCTAATAGCGTACGGAGAAGAGCTTTGGTAGCAAACACTTTGTAAGGTAGTAAACTAATTGTATCAAGTGATAACCCTACCGATTACATTGTTTAGACAACGTCAACTTTTCTTGCGAAATCAAACGCGACGGATCTTGTAAGTTCGTACTTTTCTGAAGAGAAACAATGTTAAGCTTGAGGACCGCTAGACCAATATTAAATTAGCTAGTTTGTTTCGTTCCACTTTCTAATATAGCTTTGTTTTTAATCCTTCTTCTTACTCACTCAACACGCTACCACCTGTACACGGTACTGAATGTTGCAGTAATATAATCACCCCATTTCCTCCGTTTCAACATATCCGCGCTTAACTCAAGGGACTGGTTACGGTTACAAGATTATTCACTTTTGGTTTCATCGTGGTTACATTGCCGATTATTTAGTATGCACTGATGCTACCTTTAGTACGAAAGCGTGTATGAGATGCATGTATTTGAATTTAAATATCATACGCTTAAGTGGAGGTGTTCATCGTGAGAAAACCTGTATACTGAGGGTTCCATAAGATATGCTCAGATATGTATAAAGTCACTCCACATTAGCAATGTTCATTGGCCTAAACTCGTCATAGTCTGAAAGAAGATTTTAACCCAGCAGTGAGATAATTATACGTTGTAAATTTGGTTGTAGCAACGCGCAAAGGTACAAGCAATTGTACTGTCACTGATGCTGGATATGGCGTCCAGTATCAGCTGAACTAGAAGGTTGATTCTATCATCAGAGTGATGTTGTATTTCGACAATTAATCATCGCATGTTACATACCATATGATAACTATGGATACGTAGACATTCATCGCGTTTCATTTCTCCTGTGTAATTTCTATGAATGGACTAATAAGTTCCCATAAATATGATAAAAGTATATTCAAGCTTTGCTGCTTGTGGTGCTCCCCGTAGAATAACAACTAAGGTAACTTTGTATGGTCTCTACAGTTGGACAATTAAAAATGAATTATCACTCGCTTTGATGAAGGAAAAGATCGTGACGAAACCTGCATATGTAAGAGCTCTGCATAATATTCTGAAAGATATGTGAAATCTGTCTATCTGCACTCAACCAGTACAGCATTATGGCGGATTATGAACCATGTTTCAACATGTCGTCACAACTCGTATAAATGATCTCCTATTGGTTTAACTGTCATATGACGCAGGTTTCCATCTTAATCCATTATACAAAAACTGAACAGATGACACTTTCACCCCATTGAAGTTTTGAGAACTCTGGCACTTGACAAATGATAGTTTTCATAACAATAAAATGTCGTTGTCTAAATACCTCAGTTGGTAGTGACATTCTACAGAGCGCCGTGTCTCTGGTTTGATCTTCAGTCAACGTACAGGTACAATTGAGGTTGTGTGACAGGTTGTTTCTTCAGTAAGATGTATAAATGACCAAAACACGATGCGGTACGGTAGCGGTGTTGCAATTGAGCAGTAATAGTGCGTTCTATCTTTGGCAAAAAGGTCAAACGATTATATAAAATTAACCTACAGGAAAATATTACAGAACATTTTAACTTGTAATAACTTGAAGGAAAATCCCTTGTTTTCAAGATTGCATCTAATATGAGGTCAGAGGTCTTGCGGTTTTGTTTCAACTCATAATTGTATGCATAATTGCACTTGCATGGCATTGTAAAAATGCGACTCTGGGAATCAATTAACGTTGCATGTAACTTTACATAGTTTTCAATATAAGAAAACAGATGGCGTTACTTGTTGTCGTTCAAAATAATTAATGCCAACTACTCCTAATTCTTTTGGACACTAAAATTGACTGAATTTAGGTATTTTAAGTATATAAACGCAATATCTATACATATTTCATTAATACGACTTTTAATGATAAATGTACTTTATGATTAAATTTTTACTTATTCCGTGGATGAAGATTTCTAATCTATATCAAGGGGTCTCATTAATTATAAAGAGACCCTTGTAGCAAAGGGTCGCTATCTCAGTCACAAATGATAGGAATCAGTAAGACTCATTCACACATTCCTGTGTACATTGGGTGCGTGCCAATAGCTAACATGACTAAACATTTACGAGACTTCCTTTCTCACCTCACCCATTGTTGTTTCAAGTTCAATTCCATCTTTCAAGGTTACGGGATAAAGAGTTTCTAAAGAATATGTTCTAAAGACAGGTTCTATTGTTCTTTGAAAATGTTTTCATTACTCATAGTAGTGAGAACGATGAATCAAGATACTAAGAGTTACTGTCTTGATGGTGCAGTTAAATGATTGATGGCTCTAGTTTGTTGTACATGCTAGGTATATATATATATATAAACGGAAATCCTATATACGACGTGGATAAAATCGCAGACAAATGGCGCACTTACTGTAAAGAACTATACCATGATCCAACTAACACACTATCATCAGTATTTGAATGGGATGGCACACTCCCTGAACCATCGTTATTACGGTCAGATATTGAAGCAGCCATAAGAGGCTTAAAAATTAGAAAAGCCAATAGAGCTGACCGGATAACGGCTGAAGTTTTGAAGTCCATAGGGTTTTCGGAAACTACGATTTTGCATAAATTTTGCATCATACATAGAATCATATATAGAACACTTGCCAATGGCCGTCTGATTGGACAACGTCTACTGTCGTGCCAAAACTTCAACGGGATCTTCTAAGAAGTGTGAAAACTACTGCACACTTTAGCTGATTTCTCACACCAGTAAAATATTACTTCACGTGATTAATCAACGACTCCGAAGTTTTCTGGATTGGCAAATTTCATAATAACAGGCGGGTTTCGTAAAGGAACTAGGCACGAGGGAACAAATTTTAAAAATCCGTCTGCTAATCGAGAAGTTCTGCGAAACTCAGAATTTTCTTCTTACATTACAGCAAGGCCTTTGACTGCATGCGCTGGAAAGACCTATGGAGAATTCTCTCAGAGCTACAGAGGGTGTACCAGAACATCTCACAGTTCTATTATACTTTCTTTACCGCAACAGCACTGGAGCAATAAAGGTCGATGACACGACGTCGGCACCTTTGTCATTTCCAAAAGGCGTTCGACAGGGCTGCATCGTGTCTCCATTACTTTTTAATGTCTACAGAAAGTACATTATGAGACAAGTAATTTCGCATTGGATTGGTGGCGTCAGAATTGGAGGTCGAAAACTGACAAACCTGCGTTACGCGGATGACACTGCGCTCATAGCTGCCAAGGAAGCTTAGATGACGACACTTCTTGGGAGGTTGGAGATAACCGCGCCAAAACAAAATTAATGGCTGTGGATCGAACAGGAAAACTGAAACTCTGTGGCGCTACTGGTTTAAAAGTGGTTAACAATTTTATTTATCTGAGTCCACCATCAGCAGCAAAAGGTGGCTGTGAAGCGGAAGTCTAACATTGTATAGGAATGGCTAAAAGCATTCCAGCACCAGCACCATGGCTAAGAGCCCCAGCACTCCAAACTATGGAAAGAATGAAGCATCTCGCGTCGAACAAAGACGGAGCATATTTGTTTATGGGCAGCATATTTGTTTATGGGGCTGAGACGTGGATCCTGAAGGATACTGATCGCAGGAAAATGATACATTCGAGATGTGGTGCTGCAGGCAAATTTTGAATATCAGCTGGATAAAGAATAGAACCAACATCTCGATAATAATTGAATTTTAATTTAAAGCCTTCCTTTACTGAGACATTCCAAGAGATGCGTAAGAAGGAAATCTTTTTCTTTTTACCCAGCGAAGAAGCATTCACAACCTCCCTTGTAAACAAATGTCGTATTTCCGTACCTTTGGTTTTACCAGCTTCATGTCAATCGTGACTGCATAATAATTTAATAAAATCATATTGGGTTTTAATAATGTACTTATACAGCAGTATAAAACTGTCTGACGGCACGGCGTGACCGAGTGACATAGATACCAAGCAACCAGAGATGGTCTAGAAATGATGAAAATGTTGCGTAACCTCTACCGCGCATTATTTAACCGTGTGAATGTAATTAATTGCGTTATTTTTAATGTGTATAAATTAACCGCTCTCATTGTGAGAGACGATCTGGGCCTCAGCAGAGGGACGGTTATTAGGCGATAGCCGCTAGAAGTGTAACCATGTTTGAAGTTTGAATTTGAGGGGAGGTCTGATTTTGATGTAATAGTCGTGCAGGGGTAATGGTGAGCACCTGCCATTATATGTACCGTTAGCTTGTGTGTCGGCTATGACTATAAAAATTCTAACGTAGTTGCGCCCTTAGTATGAACAGGTGTATTTTTGCAATATTCCTTCCAGTAACAATACAGACAACATGTACGACAGATCAAGTGTATACTGTATTAATATTATAAAAAGGAGTATGTATTTTGTGAGTGTGTGTGTACGTGGATGGTAACGTCTGGAACCAAGGCAACTTTTTGAAAAGTTATTTAACTATTTGGAAGATACATTGTTCCGAATGAATAAAGGTCATGAAGATATTTACTTTGTTTTATGCTATTTAGAGATTAGTATAGATTATGTTCACGTAATACCTATTAAGATATTTGTTCTAACTGAACGATGTCGGGGCGATCCACTAGAATATATACTGCCTTACAGTAAATTACAAATTACAATAAACTACAGTAACTCTTTAAAATTCTGATGTTGGATATTTTACCTATTCCATAGATTTTTAAACAGTTGTGCTGTGCAGTTTTGTGTGTGAGTGGACAGTGCATGCTGCCACAATTAAACCATTTGTTTTATCATAAAAATATTTTTGGTATTTATTTTACTTTCATATTTTTTATCCGCATAAATAAATAAGCATGGATTAATTAACAATCTAACCTATCGATTGACTGATTTTGCTATTTTACCGACTGAGTTAACTTTGAAGTTCAAAGAGAAAATTAATGTGTATTGTTAAATTTTAACTAGGTATTACCTTCATGTGTGTGAGTGTGCCTTAAATAAATTAACGCATATATAAGTATTATACAACAAACGCGTTTTAATGACGTTCTTACAATTCTTTAAAACTCGATAGTAGAATGTTTTGGTTGTAAAATTGTGTCAAGTACAGACCATGTCGTTTACATTTGTAAGTACTTGTCTTGTTTATAAAACTCAATCTCCATCTTCTAAATTATGGAATAACTTCGTTCCGATTTAAGGAAGTTACCGATCATCTTTTTTATAATAATAAATCGATATAAAGAAGATAAAAGTAGCTGATGCAGACCGTTGTAAGCGATCAGGACAAGGGAAGTATCTGGAAGTGGATAGTAATTAAGGATTGTTGCAAAGTAAATTAATACTAATTTAATTAAGTTCAATCAACAACACACACACCCAGAAATATA
>PDGT01000002.1:3526302-3606668 GCA_003671415.1 Megathymus violae
AATATATATAAAATCATCGAGCCGGGATGCGGGTACGTCGACCACTCGTTATCGCTCGGGGGCGAAATGATTTTAATATTTAAAATTGACTTCACTCGATAAGCTGCCATTGACCTTGCTGTATCGGCGAGTCTGTGCATCCTGTGATAGCTCTGATTGCGAACTATTGATCGCAACGTTTATCAAGCATTTTATAATTTTTGAATTCCGTACATACAATGATAAAACGTTATTCATATACAATTTGTTATTAGTGATTAAGGTCTGTCTGTTACGCCTATTTTTCCCCAGATCGAATGGAAATTTGCTGCACATGTAGAATTTAATGCCTATTCAAGTTTACTATTCATAAACTTATCCTATTTGAGGGTTACTTTTAAGAAATTGCGATTCCACATCAATAAAATGCAAGAAAAATATTAATTGTCTCATTATTTTCGTCTCTGTTCGGACTAAATGAAAAAAAAAACGCAGAAATTAGGTCATTATTTATGGAAAGCCTACAAGAATATTTCAAGTTTTATTTAAACACGAAACCGATAAAACTCCTTGATTCATTGACTATACGGAACACTACGCCGAGGCCGATTCGCACTTCACCGTTTTTAATTGAAAGCATCGGCTGATAAAATTTTCGCGGTGAATCACAATTAATATGCTTCTTCAGTTTTTTTATGATAACTATATTTTTTATAGTAAAAGCCGCAAACGAAGGGCTATTTGATTATGTTGACGTTGCAGAATAAAACCAACGGGATATATCAGCTGGTTGGAAATTTAATCAATACAACCTGTAATGTCCCATCGATGGGCCCTGGTCTCTTATCATAATTAGAGAAATTAATGAAACAGTTCTCCCCTTTATCAATTACGGGTCGGCAGCCGGTAAGCAATGCGTCACTAATAGCCAAACAAATGCCGTATGTATTTAATGAATAATTATACGATACTTTTTTTATTTCTCAAACAGCTCTGTAAATGTTTAACAAGTGCACATATTTCAAAAGTAATTTACCAATAAATATAAACATTAACACCGAAAACTATTTCATCCAATTAGAGTGGCTCTAACCACGCTTATATAACTGTTACGTTGTTAAGATCTTGCGACAGCCGCTGTTGCTTCGAGACGATTGCACAAATATCTTCAACGCTTAAAGGTGAAGGAAACTTGGTTATGACGTTGCTTGAGTAGAATATGAATGTCATTTAATATTTTATAGGGATGACCTCTTATAGGGTGTCTACCCATTAGCGCCAAGGCAGCGCTAATGGGCCGTGGAGGTTGTTACAAAAATGATGCAGTTATTTTTCTTACTATACAGACAGTCAAAATTCGATCACAAGGGTCATACTAACAATTAATTGTCTTGGACATTTGAGAATTAGACGATTTTGCCATTAGACGTTATGGTACTTTGTCATTTTGTTAATTGGACACGCTCGCACTGCAATATTGTTATTTTTTTGTTAGCGATTCCAAAAATACCGTATCTCTTTTTGGTTGTTTTTGCGGATTATTTGGAATCAATATTTACTAACGCCTCCTCGACAATATTCTGTTCTCATGTAAACGTACAGGTCTAGGATTTTGATACTTAGAGGCATGAAAGGCTCTATTAAACCTTGTCACAGTTAACCTCCGCCAGTCGTGGTGCATCCTGTTGAACAACGGACGAGGGAGTGAAAAGAAAGAACGCAATACACTCAAGTACAGGCATTAGGTATAGGTATTATAAAGTATGGAAAGTAATATTGTTTGTTTAAGAACATTATCCTCGCCTTGCTCGCTGCAGGTTACATTGCACATAGCGACAGTTTCATTCTGTCTAAGGCTTCGTACCATTCAGTATAATTTTGTTGAGATTTTGCTCGTGTGTAACAGTAGACAGAGATCTTTGCTTGTCTAGTTAGCTGCTTTTTAGCTTCAACTGTGAAATACTTAAACGTGGTTTTGTTACAGGGTTACCATTTAAAAATCGAGTCGCTGTTTCGTTTACCATCAAATGGTCAAATGCTTCTTGCGAGTTATTAACACAAAAAGGTACAATAGCCTGTTTTATTAAAGACAACTGGTATAAAAAAACCAGAAGTTGTAGAGACGACACGTTGCTAGGTACTTTACTGTACTCTTCCGTGATACACTCCAATCGCTACCAGTAAGTTAAAATGTCACGCCTGGATCCCGAATTGGAATAATAGCATCAGGAAACAGTTAAAATTAATGAGGTTATAATCATAATTTTTATACTTGTTGGTACATTTCTTATCAATGCAAGTCCAGTTTTGCAGGCTCTTAGGTTCAATGCCATCTGAATCAACATCCGAATTACAAAGGGCAGTGAGCTGTGTAGAGACTGTAAATTGTAGAGGCGTTATAGAGATTTATAATAATTACAAGTTATTATGTATACAAAAATTGTTTATACCCAAACAAAAATGTGAAAAAAAATTATTCGGTTTATATGAGTAATTCAATCAATAGTGATTCATGAGAAATGTTTCGGTATAATATATTATATATAAGGAGATATGTATAGACTATCTATACTACTATAAAAATCTTAGATTCTGTCTGTCTATAATTTTTTTTTTTTGACAAATTTCATGATAAATGTTTATCTCTTAGTCTGTCTGTATGTCCCGTTATAACTCAAAAACGGCTTGACCGATCCTAATGAAAATTGGTATGTAGTGAGAACACATCATTCCGCAGATGATAGGTTATATAAAATATAAGTATCTAATCAAGACAAAAATCATAAAATTTGGAGAATCACGGATATATAATTAATTGTTATATATATAACCTATGTAACATAACTAGTTAGCAAGTTACCTCCCTCGTTTCGCTTCACAAAATCTACGCTATATGTTTATAAATAGCACCCGCATTGTTTTAAGAATGGGTTCTTTGGTTCTATGAATTAGAAACATATTAATTTCAAATTAATAGAAATTAAAAAAATATATATTTCGGCCTTTGTATATAACAAAGCGTACCGACCTTAAAATTTATAAAAAAAATATTTAATGTACAGATTTGGGCCTGTTACAATGTTATTATTAGTATAAATTGTTAATGTCTGTGTGTCAGTGATCATCATAATTGTTGAACGCATTAATTGAGATACCTTCCGTATAGTGAGATATGAATTATCCAATATTTTATCTATTGATAAATTAGTTGCTCGGGGTATTATGTAAAAAGAATAGTACTATAGAAGCTACTTTTACAGTCTTAATATAATATGATAGATAAGCCATTGATAAGCAAGGTAAAAAGATGGAGTGTCTAAAAGTAATAATTGAGATATATACGTCCATGTCTTTCTTTCACATGGAATCAGCGTTAGAAAAAACGAGACGACAATTTTTTGCCTGTTAAAGTTATCAAGTTTCCGCATTTAAAATCAAATATTTATCTTTTACACGATAGCTTATCAATCAGTTTCGACCGGGAAGTGAATCTGAAACCTTGAACTGAATAGATTGAGTAGTTTACGTCTCGTTTTGGCCTAATTTAAATTTATCTTTTCATAATAAAATAGTGTATTTACAGAATACCGAAATGATAAACGATCTTTGTATAAAATATCTTTAGGAAGTACAAGTATTCATACACATTGTGCATATTGTAGATATGATTTTTGTTAATTAAGTGATATCTGGACCAGTAAACGCCTACTGTAGGATGCAGTTCTCTTCTCATAATCGAGGAGACCTAGAAGGTAGGCTGCGTCAGTTAATAGGTGGACCGAACATCAGATAACTTAATTGGCGTAAGTATGTCAATCAATGGCCTTCTAAAGGCTATCAATTGACATACTTTTCTAGGTAATGATAAGAAGTACGCGTCGGTCGACTGAACTTCAATTTATTGATTTCGGAGATCAAGAACTTGGTCAATTTTTGTAAATATAAATTGGTTATCGCATGATGTACTTGACAAAGGTTTTAATTTCAATGTTCTTGTTCAATAGCACTGTCCAGTTCATGAATACGTAACGGCGGATAAACAAATAGACAGATATACAAGTGATCCTGTAAAGTTCAAGATTCATTTTCAACTGTTTCACTCCAATAAAGAACAAAAAATATGAAATAATTTTATCGATACGAAGCGCAAAGTGTAGTAATTTCAATCTCAACAATCCAAGGGTGAATTTTAATTACGTTTAACTTATTACCTACATGTAAGGTCTTCCTGAAATAAGACATAAGTTATGTTAAGATTTCCTTCGGATTACCGATACACGGTTAATAAATCGCGTTGAAAAATTTACTACCAATCTGTACCTTACTGTACATAAATGTACCATATCCTACGCGTGCTGCGGTCTTTTTACCGCAGTCAGTACGTTAGGGTATCGCTTCGTGCGTTAGCTGAAACAAATACAATAGAAGATTGGAGAATAGAAATTGTTATTATATTTACACTGACCGGGAAACAAATTTTGGACTCTTCGGGTAACTTAAACCACCTGCGCCATATACTTCGCTATTATTCGTTGGAAACATCGCTTTGATCACATTTTTGGTGATAAAGTCACTGGATGCACTAGTTAAGACGGTCAAAATAATTGTCACACTGCTCGGCTCAGGTCTACTCTCACAACGATAGGGTTCAAGGCTACGTATGGATTGGCAGCCTTCACTCATCTTGGAGAACTCTCAGGTATGCTCATCCTCACGACGTTTTCCATCACCGAAGCAAGTCCATAATAAATTTTTAATGCGCACATAATTATGAAAAATTACAGGTTTCTCGCAGGATTCGCATTCGAGTCTTCCATGCGGATGCACGTCATTCAAACTACTAGGCTACAACTATTGCGGTTGTTGCGTGAAATAATACCCGTACTGATGGTGTAAATTTCATGCATAACCACGCTTGAAATTAATGTTATTTTCGTAATTAACGACATGGTGTAAAACATAAGAGGAACCGTGATTGTTAAATAAATTTTCAAAATTGTTCAAAGATTCACACACACACTAACCCCCCCGCACGTAGATTCCATGTGTTGCGAGTGGTATACATGAAAACAAATGTGACACCATAAACACCCATGATTCTAGTACAAATATTTATGTCACATAAATGTCTGTCCTGCCCGAGAATCAAACCAATTGGGTTACGAGGTCAAAATTGTTTAGTATGGTTATTCGCAATTTGGTTGCCAATAACAATTTTCGATTTTTGTTTAAGCGGGAAAGGAATCGAGACCACGCGTCCTGCGTTGATGACCGACCGGGTTGCCTGTAATTTTTACCTGGTAAAACCCTTAACGATCAAGAGACTGCGGGATTTTGTGTGAGCTCATTTGTGCCTCCCCAGCGCAATGCACCAACTTGCTGCTTTCTATATTTTTACCCTTAATCGACGGTACGGACGAATTTATATCGACGATTCGATTCAGGAAATATTTATGTGGTCAATTTTACACTTTAATATAAAAGTAGGAAACGACAATGCTGTCTACCAGGAGTTATTTGACTCCTGGATATCTGTAATGAATCCCAAATAAGTATAATCTTATTACGAGGTGTTGCTATTCGTGTGCTTCAAAATTAAGATGAAAAATCTTTTTTTGAGTTGTAACCTCAAATAGGTGTTGTTTTACGCACTTTCGGCGGTAACTTTATAAATGCTCTTAGTATTAGTATAATATCACTAAAAAGTTCAAATTTAAGGTTCTATTTGAACAGAATAATTTCAAAAATGATTGCACTGTTTTTCATGTGGTTTTTCCCAATAGTTAAAACTAATTCACTCCGAGGTTTAGGAGGTGAAAATTAAAAATGTATAAAACGCCGGATGAAACGAGTAATAATTGTTTCGGGTACTGTTACTAATAGTAAATGTAAAGATTAATGTTTTTCAAAGCGAAGTGAATGTTTACCGCTCGCAGTTCATAACTTAGACCAATATAGATCTTTAGATTTATGATTTAATTGTGTTAGTTTGATCTTGTTGAAAATGATTTATTTAGCCAATATTTTATTCAGACGATAATAGAATTTTTATAACGAATACAAAATAAAATGTTTGTCCGTATCGCATAATAAACAAGGCGGTAAGATGCTAATCGGATTCGAATGGATAGCATTTCATAATCATTATAAGTATACCTATCTATAAACTATTTAAACTTTCGTGGAGATTTGAAGACTCAAATTTTAACTTTAAATTTTGTATTTTATGATTAAATTACCAGGAAATGTGCCATAACTTAACCATACACACATGCGGAAGGTCTAGCTTTCCGGCGTCGTGGGGCCTCCTACGACAGGCAGACAGAGAAAATAAAAAAAAGAATGTATTTTGACCTTTGTATCGATAACAAAGCGTACCAAATTTCTTTTTTATTTGTGGACGAATTGCAATGAAACCTGCTATAATTTTTAAAGTTATACTTACTGGAATACATTTATGAAAACCATAACGAAATCTGTTAAGCCGTTTCGGAGATTGGCGCCCACAAATGCACAGACAAACAGACAAGAATTCTAACAACTATTTTTTTGGGTTCTATCTCTTTTATAAAGGACCTCCAATAATAGTGTTTAATAATAATAGTGTGAAGTATAGAACAGTACAGTGTTTCTCATATTTTATGTCCTCCATCTAAAGAAAGAGATCAGTTTGAATTTCATCATATGTGTAGAGAAATTGTCAACTATAAGAATTTAACCGCACAACTATGAAGAAGTTTAGAAGTTTAAAACACACATTACATTTATAATTTTCTTATATTACAATAGTAATAGATTAAACAGTTAAAATTGCACACAGTGAATGTCGGACTTCGATGTGAATCGGAGCGGGACTTGAGTACTTTCGTGTTTAAAATTGGGCAAGGACGGAAAGAAAGTTTTCGATAGTTGCAGTTTTGTAATTTTTTTGTCAATAATTGGTCATTGAGTTCACGGGTTCAGATGGTAAGTTGGTATACAATAGGTTAGTCTATAAACCATCCACATTTGGAAAATCGGCGAGTTAACACCTGAACTGAACCTTTTAGAATACAACCTTAAGTTGTTGAAAGCAAAATATTTATTTCAAGTAAAACAATCTGCACTTACCGTGTGGTCTCGCACCTTGATGTGATATCATCATGCCGAGCGGCGGAGGGCGGCGCCCAGAGAGTCCGAGCAACCGCCCGCCCACTGCTTGCCCCACGGCGAGATACTGCTTGTGCCCCATTTTCGATTAGTTCTGATCCAGTCGATGTGGCATTCGTATTGACGATCTGCGGAAGTAAATAGCTATGTCAATTTTACTTAGATTTGACAAAAACAATACATTTGTGAAGAAAAAGTTTTATTTACTGGACACGGAGTTATCCATGCAAGCAATAATTAATTTGCAACACGTTTCTCATAACTTACAAGAATTTATGACGTAAACATGACTTAAATCTCAGACCACTCTAACGAAACGCGTAATAAATATAAAAGTGTAATAAACGGAAAGAAAGTCTGTCCGTCTGAACTTGTTAATCTTAAAAACTAACAACACGGATTACAGGACGCACACAGTTACGGTTTTACCAATAGATAGAATGTTTATGAGATAGTCTAAATGTGGTAAAAAATAACAATAAAACGCTTGGACTTAAAAAGTAAAACAAAATGACGTGAAAGTGCATTTGGGAGATGTCTGGATATAAATTTTGTACCTTGTTCACGACGTTACTTTATTTGTTATGTAATACAGCGTACGGGCAAAATATAAGTAAGATCATAAGAAGTTTTTGACATCTACGTGGAATACTAGTTAAAGTATGAAAACAACCCAACGATATAACGTATGTCCGGAATGTGTATTAGGTATCTACGCAACGGACTGGCACATCTCGTTCAAGGTCATTCGTTCTCTGGCTTAGCACGCCCAGAGAAATTCACGCCGAATTTCATGGCAATGTGAGAATAAAATGATTTGGACAGATCGCATTCACGGGCATCCTGCCATGCACTGGGTCGAAGTATCAGCGTACAATATAATTATATTGTGAGTATAATAGTAAATGGACAAAACCCATAAAAATTTTTAAACTTACAATCGTATATATCATACTTTCATTTCAATCAGTCATTCTTCGAACATAAATTTACCAACTCATTGCTTAATAACGCTTAAGAGAGGTGCGTAAGTGAATTTTATTTGTTTGACAAATATTACATAGATACCACGTAGGTATTGGTTAACCAACTGCAAATTGGAAGATGCCAAGTCATATTAATTATTTCTTACTTGGTAAAGTTTAAACAGGTCATTGGCAAGTCTTAGTAATCACGGCAGGTTGTGAAGAGCTTATAAGCTGATGGGGTTTGTCGATCGTAAGTGATTGAGTGAGTTAAGCAACTGCCGGCGTGGTCGGTAGTTGGATGGGTGAAATATAGTGGCAAAATAGCATAAGCGTCTCCCCGGACTTGGGAGGGCACGTTTAGCTGTCTAATATAGCTGTCTAATATCTCTTAATCCGTATTCTGTCATGAAGATAGATTTTCGATAAATATTCATAAAAACTTAAGTATAATTTGATTTAGGCGAACCTTCTTAAGTTATTGGTTGTTAGAACAGGGCTTATTCAGGAAATATTCACTAAAATGTTTTATGGATTATTTAGTTAAATGATGGAACTGTGAGAGGAGAACTGAGAGAGAGTAATGATGATGAAGCTTTTATTAGATTACAACAGCTGTTTATTCCGGAACTCTTAGCTGTAATGTTGTTTAAGTTACAGTGAAAATTTGGTAAGTTATAAGTGTCATTTTTGATTCGAGAAAATACTTTGAGCTAATTTAAGATTTTATAATGTAAATGTGTTGTGATAGCCTAAAAACTCATTAATATTAAGTTAATATAAATTTATTACGGTGAAGCAATAAAATGATAGAATCTTGTGGATAAATTTAGAGTGTATACTCTAGTCGTACTTGATCAGCGCTTGATCATGACCTTAACATTTCTAGTTCGTGCTACAAACACATGAAAATTACAAGTTCTCATTAGTTAATGAATGTTAAACTTCGGAAGATTTTCTTAAAGTCAAACGTAAGTCACCAAACTGATTTGATATCGACATCATAAAATCTTTTAAGGATAATAAGATTCAATATGAACAAGCAAAATAATCTTGAAGTCAAACATAAGTCGCGTAACCGATTCGACAACTACAGTCTAAAACACAATAAAGATGAATGTGGTTGATGCGGCACCAACACGCCAAATTAAGTTAAAGTCAACTGTTAGTCGTTTAGTCCATTTGATATTGGCTCACTGAAAGATAACTAATTTAATATTACTCGTTCTTCTCCATGAATTATAAAGTAAAACGTATTCCAACATTGTTTTTTAAGGTATATCCGGAGTACTATGATGAGGCTCTTAAAAAAGAGGTGTGCGCCGAATTCACTTCTAGACTATAATAAACACGCTAAGTTCATAAGTGTATTTACTGAATACCACCTATATGATTAAATGATTTTGAATTTGAAAGCTATTAAAGGTAAGCATGACTGACTCAATATTTAGTCGCTGTAAGTACAACAAGTGAGTAAATATGGCGATTTTAGAAAGGAACTTTCTTTTCTCAACACCGAAAGTTTATATACTTTAGATCTGTTACTTTTAAAAATAGCTTCTTTCCATTGCGAGATTGTAGTATGAGAATACAATGAAGTCAATTTTTCAACACTTAAAATTGCGATACGGGATGTAACTGGCTCTGATTATCTTTGAGTTCAAGCTAAACCAGTAATAGAAAAGGCGATGGCGGCAACTCGTTTCTATTGGTCAGTGGGCTCAGAATTTTATCTGTCTGACTAAATGTCACCTTTGTAGAATCAACCGTGAGATATATTTAATGCATTTTGTTAAAAAAATTCAAGAGTCTCTCATAAGTGGGTTCGTCGATTAATGCTTGACTGCGATGCCTTCAGTGCTTCAGATGTCCAAGAACACTTATGTCCGTTAACCAGTAGGTGCAGGTTTGCTCGTTTGGCTGCTACTGACACAAAAGCAAATACGTAAAAATAACGACCTCACACTTCAGAACATTCAGTAATGTACAGGTTTTTCTTGAGCAATTTAACACGTCAGTGGCCGGTTCGCGCTTGGACGATTGCTCGTATGATACAGACGACCAATGAGAGACTGTGGCCGTGTTGTGTGGTCGTTGCACAAGAGTAGTTGGCTTGTTAGTCAGATATTGAAATAGCTGGTAAAACTTTTGTGTGGTACGAACGGTACAGGAACACTGATATCGTCATTTATGATGTTTTTCGCAGCTGTAATTATTAAAATGGTGTCTTCTCACTATTAAATTATCATTAGGTGTTTAATGGACTCCATCCATTCGGAATCCAAGCCAACACTTCTTATAGCACCTCACTGATCAACGTACTTGCAACTGATTCCTATTAGAGGTCAATTGATTCTGTACCAACCAGTTTAAGCCAAAATAATGATAAGATTATGCACCCGGCTAGCGTCTATCCTCCTCCTGAAAGGAAGGAGGTAAGATCTTTTGCGAGTTACTCTTACGGCCGTGTTCAATAACCTATCCATCTTTCGCTGCTGATTTAAATATAATTCTAGCTGTAACTACATTATTGTGTTCCAATAACATATCGCTATATATCCGATAATAATAAGTAAATATAGATAAATATTTCCTGCAATGAAATCGATTGATTGCTACGATGCTCTAGCGCTTGCCAAGTATAAGTAGGATGACTAAGTTTATACAAAAAAGAAACGGGCGGTGAATCAGTAGTGAGGTTGTAAGTTATAAAAACCGGCCGTTAGTCGAATAACGTTTCACCGAATGATTTTGTTTGGGGCATTATGTTTGTCCGAACGGTCGTCGAGACGGTGGCGCCCCAGACGAATTTATTACTATTGATATAACGACAATTCGTTCAGAAGTGATTCGAAAAATTGTTCATTCGATAATAATTATATAGGTTGAAAAGTTGTTATTCAACGGAGTGTTACATCGAAACGAGACCGATACGTATTCGTATGATAAAATATCTGTGGCGTTATATTATTATTATTATTATTTATGTTATTTATTTATGTTTATTACAAATTATTATTTTCACAAATATCACGCACACTACGACTTGGGCACTGGCAAAATTTTAAGATGTATCGTACTACGCCGTCATTCCGTCGATGGCACTAAACCATTAATTCCAATTGTCATTGTTTGACAGTTATTAAGTCACTTCGAAGTCTTCCAGCAGCATATACACTACTTACATTGGTCATAAAACACACCAATTCACACTACAGCGAAAAATGGAACGTTCTAATCTTTATCAATAATAAGGACAGACTTATGCATATTATTCATACTCGTATGTTTTAAAACCAAAAAGAAAATTAGGTTCATTCATGTTCTTAGTAATGTTAGCAAGCAAGACTTACTCACGTGTGAAGGAGTGAGAAACCAATTAAAGCATTTAATTTGCATAAATAACGTTTTAAAAAGGTAGGTTTTCTTAATTCATTTTTGGGTCGTTAATCTCTATATACTATAAATCAGTCTTTGTCTATCTGTCTGTACACAATAGTCCAAAGACTAACACTTATTATTATGTGGTTTTTATTAGATATAATGATGCACGAGTGTTTTTAGGGGACGCTTAATCACGAAAGATTTATAAAGCACTTCAAGAATAATTACGAATTTAAGAAGAATGTTTGTCTATTTAGTAATATATAGTGTTTATCTGTTATTTGACGTTATAGTAGATGTTTTTTTTGCAATATAGTTAAATATGAATCATTTCAGTTACAACCAGAGAATTTAATAGCAGAGAAAATCATGACTACATACGCGTACTACTATGAAACATTATCTCGATAAAATACAATATATTGTATGAATATCATCTCAGTCAATAAAAATGTTAATAAATATACAGATTAACGTTAAAGTTTCCACGTGACAGATATGGTATGGCCTAATAAGTGTGTTGTAAGTTCTATTGAATTTAGATCTATTGAGACATATTATAGTTACGCAAAATCTTCAGTTAAATACAAATACAAAGCCCATTACAAAATGTGGCAGATGTGTATCTTACTGTTAAGAATCGTGCTGTCTCATAATTGGCGAATAGCTACAGACGGGCTTATAGGCCAACGGCTAGGAGGTATACTAAAACACCCATTATGGTTACTAGAGGTGGATTACGACACCTATTAATACACCAAAGTAATATATTCTTGAAAGTCCTAAATAATTTTAGAAAATCCAGTGTTTGAGCACTGAATATATATATATTTATAGTTCTAAAATGAATTGGTTTTTGAAGTTCTTGACAATTGGCTCCTAAATCCTAATAAGATTAACCTTTAGTAAAGGAATATTACGTTATCAGGTTTGTATTTAAAATACTATTTAAAATTAGCTACCATCCATATATGCACAGGTTGCAGTAGCCAGGCCGATTGAATGCCTATTAGTTGTTTAAATAGCTGCAGAAGTAGGTTTGATATATTGAAAAAATTTGAAATTCAAACGTGGAATACAACATTTGAATAATGAATTTAAATGATATGAATATTAAAATTTGAGCAATGAAGTAGCATAAAGAACTCCTCGTTTGACTTTTAATTAATTGTCTATTAAGTTTTCAAAACAATAAGAACATGGTACGTTTACAATTTATGTTTCCGGGGGTGTATATTTTGTGGCTTCATTCGTTATGAACTGGCTATGATGCAAGTCTATTTAAATGTCATAATAATTGATTCGATATTCAATATAAATACTTGTGCAATATTTCCACAGGCTAGTCACACTATAGGCGATATGTCTTGACAAAATTATATTGAATATTCATATTCATAATCGATAGCGCCGAAGATTTAGCTGTCTCGCAACTAAGGGACGAATATTCGGCCAGCACTCGGCGGACATACTGAATAAAGATATTTATAAGCTTGCCATACATAACCGTCTTGTAGGAAGCTACAGTCTGGTCAATACTGGCAACATTGCTTTAACATTACTAAAATTTAATAAACTCCTTTTTATAGTAACCATCGTTTAATTAGCCTGTCTGTACGTCATCACATAAGAAAAATGAAAAATGTAATTTATAGGTACGTGTGATATTTAGTTGCATAAGTTTGAAGAAAAAAATTCTTTTAATGGCCGGTTTTAATCATCTATCTATTGCTTACTGCAGATCAACGGCCCGTACCTTCTCCTATATTTCGTAAGAGATACGTCACATTTTTATGAAACTTTCCGTATGAAGCGTCGTAAGAAACCATTTCTAGCTGTTGTCGTCACATTCCATAGCCTAAACATGAATTAAACTTCTCATAATTATACTGTACTCATAAATTATAATATGTAATACATAAGATAGACTAACAAACACCATAAATTGTAATACTATAAATTAGTGCAGAGATAAATCTATATATAAATACTATTGGAGAATAGAAGGTAAAACATATATTGTTTGTTATTAATAGTATGTCAAAATGTAAGGTATATATTTTAGGCAATTACAGAGCTTCTGCATATAGTTAGAAAAATATTACAGATGCGGCTACTGCTTGTGAACGAAAGGATTAAGTTTCCAGGAGTGAGCAAGGTACCCACACATAGAATAGGTTTCAACTATTACAAGAAATGCAATAACATAGTATAATGTAAGATTAACATTATGTGATACAACAAACAACAAGACGTATTACTATCTATGCTTTACTATGAAAGAGCTCAGCGATCGAAACATATGGACTATGATGATATAGCCTATGTCTGTTAGGAATAATGTATCTTTCAAATGGTAAAAGAATTTTTCAAATAGGTGCCGTGGTTAGAGAGATTACTCTCCGTATACACACAAACTCACAACATTAGCTATTTCTCCCTTTATAATACTAATACAAAATCTAGCGGCCCGCCTCGACTTCGTTAAGGTTGAATAAGGAGACATTACGCAGGTATAGTCCATACAAATCACTAAATAGTATCATACAAAATTCTAATCTCTCTAGCTAATTTATTTACATATAATCATATACATCATACATTTGATTATCATAATATAATTTTAGGGCGCGAATCATCGTAAAAGACTGTTCACGTGTCTCCCGAAACTCCAAATATTGTTTAACCGGCGAATGGAAAAACGTGCTAACTGAGGGTAAACGATGTCGGCAAGTTGCTGGCGGAGAAGGAATTGGGGAAACCGTTTGTGATACTCGTATGTTACCTGTAAATAATTTTTTTTATACATTTCACGGTTAATTTTACAAGCAGGCTATTCACTATCCTGGCACCTTTTTAGGGCCTTAATAACATCCAAGTCCTAGTCACCGCAATAGTACCTAACCTACTACCTTTTTTTTTGTTGACGAGGGGGAAACCTTCAAAAGGTACCCGGTGTCGTGGGTCCGACGCCGGGGTATGTAGGATTTTTACCGCACTAACCCCCCAAACTAATTTAGAGTTGAATTATGGTTTGAAAAAACACGGAATTGTATACATCACTACATAATTAACGATACCGTAAAATTAGTGTCTTGGAGTTGAATAGTGATTTTGGATTTCTATGAACAGTTTTAGTGTATCTTATTGCTTGTAAGCACCTGTAAAAATGAATTTATTATATGGAATTCTTATTTGTATTAATAAAAATGTAACGGCACATATCTTTGTCTGTCGGAGTTATTAATTATTATGAGAGACTGGTGTCAAGCAATGGACCCTCTTATGGGTTAAATGGTGATGCTTAGTGATATTAACAATTAGTATCTACTTATCAAATTAATTATATAATATATGATGAACATAGTAAATCACAATGGTTCCACAAAAAGCGAGATAGACTTCATTCTGGCAGACAAACGGCACATATTTAATGATGTCTCTGTGATCAGCAGGTTCAAAACCGGAAGTGATCACCGTCTTGTAAGAGGCACATTAAATATCGACCTGAAGCTGGAACGGTCACGCCTTGTGAAGTCTACGCTTCGCCCAACATCTGTCCAAATTCAGGGATCCGATAACTTTCAACTTGAGCTGAAAAACCGTTTTGCGTGCCTAGAACCGTGCTTGTCAGTGGACGAGTTTAACACCAGGATGGTAACAACAGTCCACGAGGTAGGGTCGAAGTACTTCAAGACCCACCCTAGTGGTAGATCTCGGGTTCTCTCAGAACAAACTCTTGGTCTTATGAGGGATCGACGAGAACTATGTGTGCAGTCTCCAACCTCTATGAGGGAATACCGACGGCTCAATGAACAGATCTCCAAGTGCAGGCGACGCGATTTACGAAAACACAACGCCAATCGTGTAAAAATCACAATTGAGCGAAACCAGGGCTCCAAAGTGTTCGCGAGGGATCTTTCTATTGGGCAAAGTCAGCTTACGAGGTTGAAGACCGAATCCGGCACTATGGTTTCGTCGAAACCGGAAGTTCTGAGAGAGATTGAGAGATATTACGGACGGTTGTATGCCTCCTCTCAAGCTCCACCTCCCCGCGAGGAGAGCGACAAGCGAGCTAAACTGACCCGACACTACACAGAGGATATCCCGGATGTCAGCCTGTATGAGATTGGAGAAGCTCTCAAACAGCTTAAAAACAACAAGGCACCGGGAGGTGACGGAATCACAACCGAGCTGCTAAGAGCTGGAGGGAAACCCCTTTTAGGGGCGCTCCAAAAACTGTTCGATTCCGTCATTAATACTAGAACTACCCCGGAAGCGTAGGGCAGAGGTGTGGTGACGCTATTCTTTAAGAAGGGCGATAAAGCTCTTTTGAAGAACTACAGGCCCATTACACTTCTGAGCCACGTTTATAAGCTGTTTTCAAGGGTCCTCACAAATCGGATTGCACGCAGGCTTGACGACTTCCAGCCTCCCGAACAAGCTGGATTCCGAAAAGGCTACAGCACCATGGACCACATACACACACTGCGTCAGATTATACAAAAGACCGAGGAGCATAATCTGCCGTTGTGTGTTGCCTATGTGGACTATGAGAAAACCTTTGATTCTATCGAGACCTGGGCGGTACTAAATTCTCTCCAGCGGTGCCAGATCGACTACCGGTATATCGAGATGTTGAAGTGTTTGTACTCATCTGCCACCATGTCCGTCAGAGTACATGACACAGTAACGAACCCCATCCAACTGCAGAGAGGTGTCAGACAAGGGGATGTCATATCCCCAAAACTGTTCACCGCTGCGTTGGAAGACGTGTTCAAGCTGATGGAGTGGAAACGACGTGGCATCAACATCAACGGCGAATACATCACACACCTGCGATATGCCGATGATATAGTCATCCTGGCGGGTTCCCTGGAAGAACTTGGTACAATGCTCGGGGACTTGAACAGCGCCTCACAACGGGTGGGTCTTAAGATGAACATGGACAAGACGAAAATCATGTCGAATGTCCATGTCTCATCCGTACCGGTTGTTGTTGACGGCGCTGCTCTCGAAGTTGTAGACGAGTACATTTACCTAAGACAAGTGATCCAAATGGGTAAGTCCAACTTCGAGAAAGAAGTCACTCGTAGAATCCAACTCGGATGGGCTGCGTTCGGGAAACTACGTCATATCTTGTCGTCCAAAAAGTTACCTCAGTGCCTGAAGTCGAAGGTGTTCGAGCAGTGTGTGTTGCCAGTGATAACATATGGATCCGAGACGTGGTGCTTCACTATTGGCCTAATGCATAAGCTCAGAGTCGCCCAGCGGGCTATGGAAGAGCTATGCTCGGTATTTCTCTACGCGATCGAATAAGAAACGATGAAATCCGTAGACGAACGAGGGTGACCGACATAACTCAGAGAATTAACCGGCTGAAGTGGCAATGGGCTGGGCACATAGTTAGAGGAACCGATAACCGTTGGGGAAGAAAGGTCCTCGAATGGCGCCCACGTCTCGGAAAAAGGAGCATAGGACGCCCCCCGACCAGATGGACTGACGACCTGAAGAAGATAGCGGGCATCCGCTGGATTCAGAAGGCACAGGACCGGTCAGATTGGCGCAAGTTAGGGGAGGCCTATGTCCAGCAGTGGACCTCCAAAGGCTGATGGATGGATGGATAGTAAATCATATTGTATTGTGTGTTGTATATTGTCACTTGACATTTGACTTACAAGTATTAAATTTTATTTTGCTTTATGTCGGGTATTTATTATTTTTATCGCTAACTCTATTTAGATATTATGAATAAAATTATCAAATATACCATTGAAATTATTTACACGCCATTTGTTCTGTTCAAAACTCTTTGAATCAACTTGAAAATTACGTTATATTACACTGAAATTGTTTGGATAAACCTGAGTTAAAGTATATTTATCTACGCATCACAAACTTGAGGTCTCATTATCACAGGGAAATCATTGACGGAGGTTACAAGTTATTAGGACAATCACTGCCAAAATCTTTATATATTTTTGTTAGTGTGCGTTCATAATCATTGTATTTATGTAGCGTCGATGGTTCATAGCTATAAAAGGCTCTTGTAGATGGCGCTGCAGTCGGGCTTTCAAAATTTATAATCGATGTACATTTTATAGGTTGTAATAACTATTACTTTGAACGTAGTCTCAGGCACGAATTGAAATTATGCACTCATTTTCTTTGGACATTTATAATAGAAATTAGCTATCAGTGGCTTAGGTGAAGGAAATAAAAATAAGGAAACTACATCCTCGTGAGTCCGGTATAGTGTTCTAAAGACGTGGATAAACTATCCAATAACCCACACTTTCTCATAGTGAGAACTGCCCCGTACCCAGCAGTTGGACAAGTAAGTTTCGTGATAGCTATGATAATGATATTTATGAACCTAAATAATTCGTATTATGATTCAACGACATGAAACGGTCGGTGCGGATCCCTACGGATCATAAAAAACTCAAGTACATCACTAATTTGCCCAAAAGACATTACTTCTTTGTTACCATGACCACCGAACCATGGCGCAGCCTTCGCTATTGCCACCTTAAAAACTATTGCCTTGGTGACAAATTACTTAATAACCTAATTCATATGGTACTGAAAAGTTTATAATTTATGACAATTATAAATGATCAACTGAGAACCAACGATGAGGGGAAGTTGCATGTTGCTAATTGAAAAATTCAGTCCATCTATCCATGTATCCTTCCAGCAGAATTTGGAAGCCCATTGTTGAATGTAAGCCTTCCCTAACTTGCCTTACTCTGACCAGTCCTCTTCTTCTTCCTTCGGAATCCTGAGGACACTCGTTTTCTTTGTTTGTTTCCTTCTGATCGTCAATCTATCTGGTCGGCATCATGCTGCGTTTGGTTAGATATGGTCGCATTTATTTCATCAATTTTATTAACATTATATTTATATCATTGTTAATTATTAAGTTTCCCCAACGCGTACAGGAATTTAACATTACAATTACTAAATATTATAAATTTAAAATATGACAACTCGGATCGACTGCTTGTAACGACTCGGATGTTAGTACGTACTGAATATATTATTTTTTTACAAATTATTGATGTGAATGCAGTTGCGGGTAGTTAACAAACAACTCGAATACTTTGGCAACTACGGAAACTATATTTGCTGTCACGGTGCACGTAAACCAAATAGATGTTTCCTAAAGCTGGTACCATAGTGAATAATATTAAATAGTTTAAACTAAAACTATTGTATTTATTAAATACTATTCTTTTGAGCATAATAATAGGAATGTGTATAAATGTAGAATATAAGAGAATATTTGAAGTATTTATGTAAATAAATATCAAAGCATGTTTCTATGTATCCATATTTATATTACATACAGATGTAATTTAGAGAAAAATCCACACAAATATTATAAAAAGAGAGCGCGAATTTTGAGTTTGTTTATGCGGATGGCAATCTCCGGAACCTCGGCACTTGTTTGAAAAATTCTTTAACCGTGTCAAAGAAATGTTCCTCCGAATAAATATAGGCTACACTATTTATATCGTTTCTACAATACGGTTCGAAAGTTGATAGGTGTGTTGCCCATTATAACTTTTAAGAGACGCTGTAAAGTACAGCTTATAGGCAAAGGATATTACAGTATAGATGAACATATCAATGACAAGGACGCCTGGAAATGATAGTGTCGAAACCTGTTGCGTACAGGTTTAAATTTGTGTAATTACCATGCGTTGTTTTAAAAGATGTGCTAATGAGTTTCTTTCGCCGTTTCTTCTCCTCAATGTTAAAGCACCTTTTCGCAACGGTAGTAGAAGCAGAAATGACGTGTACAAATGTATTTACAGAATACCTATATGATTAATTGATTTTGAATTTGAATATATAATCTATTTATATGCATATAAGTCAGGTGGGGTAAATGCGAGTGCCATAGCGAGACTGATATATTCAATCTTAAAGCATTATTTAATTTATAATTTAGAATTCATATCTACTGTGTGCATTTAACATATATTAAGATAATGTTTCGAGTAATTAGTTAATTTAAAATTATTATGTTAATAGGAAAAACGACCAAGTTTATTACCATAGGTTATCTATTACATTTACTCCGTGTTCAGGGGCAAAATTAATAGTGGCCCTGCCATAATAACCTGCAGTAATTATTTTTAAATACAAATTAAAACAAATATCATAAATATCAATATCAAATATCATAACATAGAATATTATCGCACAAATACAAATAAATCCATAAACTTACATTTCGATCCAAGAAGAAATCCGATTGAAAGTAAGACTATAATTTGCGTAACACGCGGGACCGACGTCGTTCAAGAAATATGTAAAATGTCACCGGCTAGCCAGTTAAAAACAGTTTCGGTAAATGGTCAACGTATAGTATAAAAATTACATACAACAAATCAGAGATGGTAGTATCATTTTTTTAAAGATATAAAGCTATCAACGCATGTTATTGCATTTACCCCACCTGACTATATTTAATTATTCAACCGGCGCGAAGTCGAGGCGAGCCGCTAGTATAGATATAAATACGTGAAAATTAAAAGATATAATTTATTTTATTTAGTTATTACACCTGCACATAAGCTATGAACAAGAAAAACGTGTTACAATTAAATACATATTGTGCACAAAAAGCGTTCTTATTGCTGAATAACGATTTTTTCCCGATAACCTTTGGGAAAATGACAGGGGAGAAAACAAAAATTAAAACGATCTTGGTAGGGTGTACAGTGCAAGGTGCTATGAAGAAAGATTTATGGTAGAAAGGGGAAGAATGTGAAGCAGTGCTTAAGAACAAGTTTTCAGTTTAGCGATCATGCTTTAAACCCCTAAATTTAAAACATTTCCTTAAGTAGGACGGACTGCTAGGACTTTATAGCACATAGTACGACATACAAAGAATATGTGTATTCCGGCGAATTCGGATTGTAAGCCAGTTTTGCTTCTTTCCGCATTTGGAAAGAAATGCGGTCATATTTTCGAAGCCCGATAATAAACCGTATGCACTTGTTTTGAAGATGCTCAAGTTTATTAAGTTGTTCCTCCGTGATGTCAAGATAACAAATATTGGCAAAGTCATGGAAGGACAGCAGCAGAGATTTTCTATAGATTACGCAACCTTCTTAAAGGGCCTAACGCAGCAAAAATCATTTGTCTGATTTATTTGACTTGAGGAGCCCAAGACATAGAACGATCCATAGCGATACCTAAATTCCGGACACTATGTGACAGCCGGTAAATTAGCAAAATCAATTTTAGCTATCATTAAAATGCCCTTAGGTGTGTAAGTGCAATATATAGACAAGTTTCCAAGGCTATATTTTTACGTAAGTTAGGTATTTGTTGATCAACAGAGGTGTTTGTTTTATATAGTTACTCACCATACTTTCCATTGAAAGACAATGGTCAACCATTAAGTTAACCTAATAATTGCTAAAATATGTATCTATGTAGCAAATTTAGAAACACTGTTTTTTTTTTCCTAAACTGTCAATAGTAATTTGACAGCAAAGAACTTTGTATTGGAAGCATTTATATGTCTTGACATTTTCTTATAAAGTAAAACAAACAGAATTATTATTAAAATATAGTTATTGTAAAATTTAAACAAGCACGATGCATGCTTTTTTGTATACTGAAGATAACATGATCATATTAAGGAGAAATTAATATGGCTTAAGGCAGTATTACATACATGGGAGATGGGAATTGTACTTGTACAGATAAGGGAAATGAAATATGAGCCAGTGTGTGCCGTGCCGAAACTCTTCACGAACAACCTGTACCGTATAGGTAGCTGTCAATTCACACCCCGATAGGATGTTCCGTCTACAAGTAATAATATTTTTCTATACAATTCATTAACGTTTAGATAAAAAGAGATTAGATAACTGCTATCATTATATCAATTTCTTGGAAACAGATGCTTATATGTATATTTAGTTATGTTTTAAAGTTTCTTAAAAATAAAAGTTCTGAAAAACATAAAAATGATTACATAAAGCTGTTTTAATCCGTCTTATCTAACCCTTAAGTTTTCAAGAGGTTTTTATGCGTTCAACATCTTAGACTTCATCACCATTTATCATCCGGTGGTATTGTTGTCAAGCATTAATTTATTTTATGTAAAAAAAAACTTATTCCAGTAATTGGGTTATCGTCATGATAGATTAATTGATGATGCTGATGAAATAATCGAACCACATGATAACATTAACCCCTTTTTCTTTTTACAATAAAATTTGTATATCAAGACATTTTTTGGAACACTTTTTTATATAAAATTACTGAATCGTGAATCTTAAAAACGAGCCTCACAAAGTAAAGTAACAACATGCTAAATGTGTCATAAAATATATTATGTCAAATATATAGGTACATAGGTATCGTCTTCTGAGAATTGTTGACACCATGGATACACATGGTGTGCAGTGTTTTTAAACAATATAATTACAGAGTGGATATTGGCAAGATGTATTTGATAACAGAAAACGAAAAGAAGACTGCATTCTCATTCAGATTACGCAGTATGCTAACCACTTTTAAACGTATAAGGGATCGAGTATTGGCAGATAGTTTGAAATCAACGTGTCTAGTACATCCTGATGATATTATAATTGTTAGTGAAGACTATTCTGATCACATGAGAGACTTTGAAATAGTGCCCGAGAAGCTGCGGGAAGCAGAAGTTATATTCGGAGGAAGTATCATCCTTTAAACAACTAGTCAATTATTTGGGTCGTATAGAAATTTATTGGGCCCAATAAATATTTGGCAATACATAATGGAAGCTTTATATTACAGATAGGAAACAGTTAGGCGATACGTAGAAAGGGGATACTTACAGTTACTTCTTACCAAATCGAATTTAAACAAATTGTTCCTGAAATTTGAGTGATAGTACTATAGGGGCGACATTTTGGCGTTATGAAAAATCTATTTAAGATTGATTATTTTATGGTAACAGGCAGACAAATGGTATCAGAAATATACAGTAAAGATCAAATAATACAAGTCAGAAATTCGTTGTTCGGATGGCTCAGTTCAAATAAATTACTGACGGAAGTGAAATCACGAGATCATAGAAATCTATTCTACACTAATAAATAAAATTGGAGTGTCTGTTTTTAATATTAAAATAACCGCTTTTTACTAAATGCATATGAATGTATATACGGTACATATACCAAAATAACATTTTTTACAATTTTTGTCTGTCTGCTTTTTGTTCCGGGTAATTTCTGAAACACCTGGACCGATTTTGACGGGACTTTCACTGGCAGGTAGCTGATGTAATAAAGAGTAACTTAGGCTATTTTTATTTCTACTAAATTACTTTTTTGTTAAATTCCACGCCGACGAAGTCGCGGGCACAGCTAGTACAAAATTTATTTTTTTATCAAATATTATAGTTTTACGAGTATTCTAAATATGGTTCTTAATGTTTCTACTAAAAATTTAAATTTAGGAATCGAATGTGAAGAATCAAGTAGGAAAAAAGAAGAAGTGAAATGTGTATTGAAATCCCACTGAATCGTTTTACCTTACCGTATTGCCAAAGCTGGAATAAAACCTAAATTGAGTGCGTCAGCTTACTTATTCTATACCGAATCCCTGGTTTAAAACAACACGTGCAAGTTAATGACCTGTGTTCTCGCGGTGTTTCGTCAACGAAAGAAATGATGAGTATTATTTTAAACTTATACCAATGCTGACATTATACATTGTAATGTTATGGTACTTTTTCCCCGCTCCCGTCGTCTCGCCGTGACCAATATGCAAGTAATTGTGTCGAAATATTGCTGTAAAATAAAAATAGAGAGTACATCACACAGTTCAAAAGTAACAACTCATTTTTATTCGCACGTAACTGAATAATTTGGCAGTGTGCTCCATCCCCTGTCCGCGAGAATGACACTTAATCCTGGCCATCGCTGTTTTTATGTTTGCTGCGCTGTTTTATTTGTAACGTTTATTCACTACAGCACTTACGGATACATGACACGAGCCTACAGCTTAACAACCTGTTCGACGATTCCATTGATACAAGAAAGGGAAAGTGCTAACCGGTCCGCAGTCACAGCATCAGTGAAAATGATTTGCTCATCGCGAGTTCACGACCGTGAGCTCGTGGTAGCCTTGGCTCGTTTACTGTGTATAGGTTGATTATATTTTTACTAATTTATTTACGAGTATTATATTTGTAACATGATTATTTTAGAGGTCATTTTTGTAGCTCAGGGTATTGAACTTTTGTTATTACAATGAAATAATTAACTATGTCATGTTACTTAATAACATGAGGATGTAAATTTGTTAGGGTTATATATTTGTATTACATTTTTTAGAATATTATTTATTTAAGTTGTGAATTATTTAGTTTTGCATAACCGTATGGAGAAATAAATCTATTATACTAAACTACGGACCGAGTTAGCTACTTTGGATGATCTTGGATTGGTGATTGTATGTATGATGTCGATTGAGGAAATATTAACCGGTGACTATTATACATGTATAACTATAAGTAAATTATATATATACTTAGGTTGTGTATCCAAGGCCAAGGCCTAGGGCAGTATAAAAGTGATTGGGATAGCAATGAGCTCGTCTAGGAGTGGACTCTATGACTCGTCAATAACGAGGTGTCCTACTTCTATAGTACGCTTCTAATAAGCAAAAGCTACCACAAATACATTCGAATCTCATTAAGCTCTCCGGCGTCAACCAAGGTATCCTCCAAAGTATCCTCCAAAGTTCGGAAGCTCTAATGGAATTTGTAGTGTCAAATAAGTCTCGATTTATAATGGTAGTAGGTGTTGATGTTCTTTTTGACAAAAGCATGGTAACAATCAGTAAACGAACAAACGAATCCTGTGACGGTAAATGGTCACTGCAGTTCACTTACATATGTAACACTCAAAAACAGTCGCAGCAAAGTACTGCGAGTGGGCATATTTTTAATTGAATTTATCAATAGAAAATATTTTTTTTTCTTTTATTTTATTGTGTCCAACAAATTAATTGTGAATGAATTTCATAATTTCAAAAGGAAGTTATTTTTTTTTAATGACTCCTACTACTCGCCGCGTCTGGTAACACCAATTCCGCCAGAGACGCGTTATCAACAAAGACCAAAATGCGCTTCTACAAAACATTCCAACTGATATAATATATCGAGACAAAGTTCTTTTCGTTACTAAACAGAAAGCACCACATTGAGGAGAGCTAGAGGCAAAGAAAATACTCATAGATCTCCTTACACCTCAAACAGTTGTTTGAAAAAAATTTAATTCTGAACTTAGTCTCACATAGCTGTTGCTCAAGTTGACGTTCTAATGTACTTGTCAATAAAGCTTGAATGTCTAGTAAAGTTACGAAACGTTTATATAACAGACCCACTGACACACAGACGGTCCTTCCTTGTTTAATATATTTATATTTCACAGCTATGGTCCTAGATATGTCTGCAAGTGGTTGCTCGTTTTCATTGTATTAAAGTGTTGATTTTATGGTTTCCTACATTCCTGTAGAATGTTCGAGAATAAGTAAGCTGAATGGTCATGAGTAGTTTTAGCTCCAGGGATCGTTAACCTCCAGGAAAAGTGTTTTACGGCAGACATGATGTGTCGTTATGAAAACAACATGCATAATGGAATAACAGTATCAGTATTTTAAAAATATATCATCAAACAATTTTTATACAGCGTTATTAGTTATGAAGAGACCAAAACTTTTATTTGGAATGACTATCAATCCGTGTGGTTTTCTGGTTGTCAGTCAGTGAACGCGGTGGACACCCTTGAATAGATTTGAAGGATACTCAGGATATTTGTAACTTATATTATGGATTATTACATGGACAATTTCATACCTGGGAAACGCTACCTACAGTATGATGGAAATAGTTACTTTTAAGCATACGATTTGTCTTTAGATAGCGTTTTTGTTTCAATGAATTACTTATAAACTTTTCTAAAGGTAGAAAATGTATTTTTTATCCCATCTATATGAACAGAGGTGAATGGTTCCTCGATAAGGGAGAGCAAACTGGGTCATTCCAGCTCACTTAATAACAGTGACGAAATTATTTTTGAATTTGGAACTTAAATTACTTATATAATTATAAAAAAAATTAAATGTTTGAACGTAATTCGCTTCTATAAAGTCCTGGACGGTAATAAAAAAATAGTGTCTGCCTCGGCGGCATTGGTTGATTTGTTTTTTTTTTTTACTTTTTATCAAAATATTACAGAAAATTTTATTTAGTCACTATTGACTGAACATGATCATGAACCAGAGTCTGAAGTTATTATGAATACTAAAGTAATAAATAAGTTAACGACATTTCTGTTCCCACCAAAACAGCTACAATAAACTTCCAAACTTGTGAAAACGTGTCTAATATTAATATTAAATTTGTAATTTGGTTATGTAAATATAAATATTTGTCACTACTAAAAAAACCGTATTACGGGAGGAGGATGGTGAATGCTTATGCATACCAGCGCAGTCGGCTACGCTGTTTATGTGGGACTCACACGTGACCTAGCAAGTGCCAAGCCTTGAGTGCCTACCCACTAAACACCACCTGAAGTGGTTTTCACTGTGCGCCCTCTAAGCCTTAATCGGATGCGACCCTGCCTTAGGAAACAAGGGTGCTAACGGCGCTCCCGAGGGAGCATCCGCTCAGAAGTCAACACTGAAGGTGTTGTCGGATGGAGAGATTATGTGTCATCATAAGGATGCCACTAAAGGTTGAGATTAAAGCTATGGGCTGCCAAGCGGCATTCCAAGTCAGACGAGAGCTGATTCAGTGGATCTAAGAGGGCGTTCCTCGGCCTCCGGACTTGATGACCGGTTAGAGGAGGGGCAGTGTAATTCGCTGCTTTCCTAATTAAAGGATTGGAGTGTTCCTCTGAGGACTGGAAAAAGTTTTTAGAGTATCCTTTGAAGACTTGATGGATTGTGGGGAGTTCAAATCTCTGTGTAGGTCAGCGTTTCTAACGCACCAGCGGGCGTTGGTTGCCATCCTACAGAAGAGGTTTTGGACTAGTTGGATTGGGTAGAGGACACTAGGTTTCGCGTGTGCGAAGACAGGGAAGGCCTATGACAACACGGGTCGTATCCAAACCCTGTAGAGCGTTCGCTTGCTTCTGAGGGACATTTTACTGTGCCTCCCTAACAAGCTGTTGAGGCGGCTCATGTAATAGCGGGCGGAACTTGTTACCTTTCGGACGAGGGACCTGAAGGTAAGCCTGGAGTCTAGCGTCACAGGCAAGTATTTGGCTGTGGGCTTCCAGGAAATAGGGGTGCCTAACAAACGGATATGGGGATCATCGAGTCCTCGTCGGATCTTATGGTGGAAGCGGACCACGGAGCTCTTTTCCGCATTCACTTCGATGCGCCATTTAGAGAACTATTTGCCTAGCTTATTGACCGAGTGTTGGAGTCTGGCGAGAACTGAGCTCAACCTCTGACATCTGAAAAGTAGGAAGATCATACTCGAGAGTACATCGGGGTGTTCCGAGTCAGACTCACAACGGACAGAGGGTGTCCGTCCGCTGCGAGAGCAGAATCGGAACTGTTACTACTAACACTACTAAAACTGTCACTACTAAAAGCATCTCTTATTTATTTTATATGAAAAGCAGAGTGTGCCACAAGATACTAAAATTATTTAACCTCAAGCGACATATTTAAAATCCCTCGCTACACTTAGGATTCTACTCTAGAATACCTCGCTTCGCTTTGAATTCAAATAATCACTCTCGCCCGCAACACATTATTTTGGTCCCTAGTGACACAATTAACTATTATATGACTGAAAATGTAAGACTCATATTGGTCAAATCGCTTACTTCTCCCACTCATAGAGATTACTCAACGCAATGGAGAAATACCCGTAGATTTTATTACGAAAAATACAAATAGCCTGTTGGTTACTACAGTAAATAATTGGTGGTTATCGTGACACAAATGTACATAATCCGCGCTCAGTACCTGCGCAAGGCCTAGGCCGGCCTGAGCTAGATAAAAGATTGCGTAACCTTGCCTGGGTTTTTCTAGAATCATAAAAGCATCAATGTCATCTCGATGTTGTGAAATGACTTTCTGTAAGGAATATAATTTTAACATTTTAAATTTTATTGTACTCGTAATTGGGGTTTATTCTGTCTTGTTTTGTTGTTCCGTGTATTTTTTTTTTATTTGAATGTCATTTACTTTTTCTCTGATTATTTATCTGTGATTTGACGTTCTATTATATTATGTAAGTTTATTATTTTTAATTCCGATTATATTTTTTACGATTTCGGTATTAAGTTACCACTAATGATTTTTAGGAGATTAAAAAGTGAATGTGTGTCACTTTAATGAGTTAATAAAGCCGAAGAAAAGCTAAAGCCGACTACGACGACGATCTGTCTTCCAACGCGCCCGCCCGCTTGCGGGGCGAGTGCGTGAGATACTCGGGGCTTAAGGATCACCCTTTTTACCCGGGCTGAAACTCGGGAGAACAAGTGTCTCCCGGTGGAGGGGAGGACCCTGCCGCTGGGCAGGCATCTTACGTTCCATCAACCGTGCCGAGTTTGTAGCCAGACGTCCCCCCAAATGGGCGGGGGGCTAGTCCGTTCGGATGAACCCGCTCCCGTGGAAGCGGGAAACCCTCCGGCGGTGCTAAAGCCGAGTTATGAATCGAATCGAATTTGATAGAAAATAGTACGCTATCGGGGACCGACTCAAATATTAATTAACTTCAATCGAAAATGGTTTAAACAACACGAATGACTATATTATTTATGACATAATAAAGTGAAATGTAATTAAAATAATTATACAACGAAATTCTGTCCCTTGAAAGAATAAAATACGGTCCTCATTTGAAAATCAAGAACTAATTAAAAACATGGTTGAATTAAAAATCAAATCAGGTTCACACCCTTGTCGGTAGTAATCCAACAAGTATATATGACCATTTTATGTTTTTATATTATTCCTACAACCCATAATTGGTCCACAGCTGAAGTTGAGGTCTCCTCTTACAATAAAAAAAGTTAACATCCACCACGCTAGCTATGCAAACCTTTTAAAGTATTATTATGTTTCCTCACTAAACGATTAATAGTAAATATCGATTATTCAAATGATGATAATTATGACTACGGAATTGGAGATGATGGATTGTGTGGTTGTGGAGTCAAAGGATGATTTAGTTTTATAACAGATGCAAATCCTTGGAACTAACGATGTTATGGATATGAAATTTCGGATCTGGATATGGATACGGATATATGAACAATATTTTACAGGTTTCAGTACGGTTAAAACAATCTTATAAATGATTTTTTGCAGAAATTCAATAATGACTGAACAATATATATCTGCAATATCTATCAATATATACATTGTATAATTATATATTTATTTTATAATTTGCTTTCACTTCTTTATAATAGAGCTTTTTAGTTTTTTTTTTTTTCGAGAATTTGTATTTAAAGGCTCACTTTTTGTTTTCTTTAATATTATAAATTATTTATAAGAAAAATATTTCACAGTTTAATTTTTGTCTATGGGCGACATGAATAATAGTTATTTTGACAGATTAATAACAAGGAGACGAAAAAACTACGGCTAAACAATTTTTTCTTTGCAGCTGTAGTGTACGCGATCGTGACCTACATCGGCTCACTGGCAACATGGCCGCCAGATAATTTGATATCTTGATTACGTTTTAAACCAAACTTCTCGTGTACATTTATAATGTCATCAATGTGGTGAAAAAAATGATCTTTGTTGATATAATTATAGCGACGGCATAGGCGACGGTAACCACTTACCACCAGATGGCACGTCTGAATTTTCGTCTCCCTTCTGGCTATAAAAAAAGTACCAAAAATGTAAATAATTACTATAACATTTGTAGAGTTAAGTAAATATTCAATATACTAATACCATAACTTCCTATTGACAAAAGTGATTTTGAGATTACCATACACTTGATAAAAATCACAGAATAAATAATAATGGTGCAAATGTAATAATTACCTGTTAGAACTATTCAAGTTAATTAAATGAAGGTAATAATAAGTGTTATTGCTTCATTGGAGTGTTAAAACCTAATTGTATTCATTCTCTCAAGTTCATTATTACATTTCATTCCGCACCAGAGTGAATCACCGGGAAACAAAGGAGTTATTATATGATTAAATCTTTGAACTGTAACTATCGTGGATGGATCCGAGTAATTAATGACAATTATTGCAATACGATTTGTGTAAAACAAGTTTTTGCAGGCTCATACCATAAATAGGCGGTAGAATCGCGTATTCGCTACAATTATTGACGAAGACGAGAATCAGAGAATTTTGGTAGATATGTACTGTCTTCTGATACTGTACTGGCCTTCCCCACAAAATACATTATCAACGAATTACCAGTTAAAATGGAGTCTAGGAACCTACAATTTAATTGATTCTCCGACACTGCTAAGATAAAAGATTAATAAAATTCACGATGATTTCTAGAACGGACAGTTGATCGGGTTGATAAAGACTTCAAAGGTGAAAGGACAGAAAACTAGATAGTATATGATTAAGGTCCAGTGACCTGTAACAGAAAGGATTTGACGTAAATTTTCGCCCGTTGTCCAGCAGGGTTCAACCTCCTCTAGAGTTCAACATCAAAGTTCAAGAATGGGAGAGTTAGCTAGCCCTACATCTAAAAAAAATTAGTATGAAATATTAAAACGTATATAAAATTAATAACTTTTGTTTAACTACTGAAAGATTATTTACCGTAATAGTTACAATAGTACCGTCTACATGTACGACTCTATTTAATCACGTGTAGACCACTATCGAGTTTAATGCATTATTTTATTACAACTGTAAAGTAAACATTATGCATATTTGTAAGATCTAGTAGGGCTTATTTACATTAACGACATTTTAACGATGGAATTAAATAACGCCGAATGAAATAAATCAGTCGTTTTTCTTAGTCATAAAATTTAAGTGGCAATGGTTGAAAACCGTAGTGTTAGACCCTGTTGGACCCTGAAAAGTTTTTGTTATATTTATTTTGGAAATAACATGTGCTTATCTACCCGGGGTAACAAATAGAATTAAGCTAGGAATCTAATAAATAAGTTAAAAAATATTTTAAAGACCTAAATTTTCATCGTGGTGGAGTAGATCCAACGTAATTTTAATAGTAATTTTTTTATGTTGATTAACGTCTGCTTTTATTTAATTGACATATAGGTACGGTATCAGTGGCAAATATTACTGTTTACATAACTATCCTTAAGAAGCTCTGGCGGATATGAATACGTCATTCATAAAATAATTCATTTGCGGATATTGGCAACACCACATAACGTAAAAATAGTGTATGTCACCTAAAACCTTTTTTATGTTAAAAGTCGACAAACGAGCAGACGAGCCACCTGATTGTGATTGAACCACCAAGACCGAAAGTATCACTGTTTCGTTGTCGGCCAAGAAATGAGGAGAATGTAAGAAAGAATGTAAGGCTCAAGCAGGAGCGTGGTAGTTAGCAGGCTTTACGGAAATATATAGATATATATATATGTTTCGCTTCTAAAAGATATTCTATTATTTAATGGCTTCTAATATACTAAATCATTTTTTTTGTGTACGTAACATAAGTTATAGCTTAACAACAATCCAACTCAATGGTAAGTGGTGACGAAGTCTAAGATGTTGAATGCACAAATTTATAAAAGACTATTCCCTCTCATCTTGGAGGTCATCGGAAGTAGCCGGGAACACCGACGCGGCAAGCCACTCCCGTTCATCGATCATAAGTGACCAACCGAATTAAGCAACTTCAGATTCGGGTAATTGGACGGATGACATTAAAAATTTTAAAATTTTAAATACCTACGTGCTTTGGAGTTCACATTCAGCCGTCAACGCAAAGGTCTAGATTGCTATGGTTAAATTGTGATCGTAAAGGCTTATAGAGGCAAACTTGCCTCTGAAGTTATTTTCCTCCGACGCTTGTATTGGTTGTAAATTCCTCCAGCAATTCGTACTACAGCTTGATCATACAGTGTTCTCCTAGCCTTTCCCAGCCGCCAGTGGTTGAATCCTATTCCTGGGTTCGTGCCAATTTTTACAGCTCATCAGCATCTCGTATCTAGGTTAAGAGTCATCAGCCGTGCAACCGTGGAATATACCGGCATTCAGCTTATAAAGCGATTTGCATAATTGAACAAACTCGTAAATTTTACTGGAACTTAAGCTTAAACACATTAGGCGGATTCCATTTAAAAAAACATAAAGATTGCGAGTGGCAGGCGCAAACACAAATGAGACCGTACAAACGCTCACAACTCGAACACTCTGAGAAGTCTGTTGTAAGTTTCGTGAAGGTTGCCGATTATCTGACGAGGCTATGGCGAACGGATTCTCATATTGATGATCGTTGTCCTCTATGCCAACAAGTAATTACGATAGTACTTGGGCGTGGAGGTAGCTCTTCACCTGCCTGGTTAGCAACCTTCCTTCATTCAGACATACTCCAGAGACAACTTTGAAATTGTTGTGTTTAAGAGCCAGTACTATTTGGTATCAGTACTACCCCCTGTAAGCCTAATCAGCTATGAGGAATAATTATTTATGGACTTTTTTTAAATATAATTGTTGTCTAGGAGATTGTTTACAATGAATAGAAATATTTACATACCACCAGGTATTAAAAGCATAAAAAATGGACATTTGTTGATTCAAACATTTAAGTTGTATCGGAGAAAGTGATAAGCATATAATCAGATTTAGCCGAAGTAAGCTTAAGTAATAAATATAAAAATTACAAACGCTGACAAATGCACACTCCGCACTAGGATTCTTGTGTTGCGGACGGCATAAAAGTATGCGAATATGATATCACAAGCACCCACTACCTAAGAAAAATTATTTATCTGTGAGCATATTGCCTCGGCTGAGAATAGAACTCGCGACCATATAGAAAAGAAGACGACGAATTGGAAGGGTTACGTAGAGCTCTTCAAGAATTTTGCCTTGCTTCGGGTGCACCTCAGAAAAAATCGTTCCGCAGGTTGCATATTTTTATGTTATATTGGGAATTTATATATAGTTTATGTAACAATGTTAAAAAATACAAACCTGATGTGTAGTTATTACATCTAACGAACAGAAGAAGTAGTTCAAATATGAAAGTCAATATTTCAAAGCGTTAGTACGCTTAATGTGGTTTTGCCTTAAATTAGTTCCGTTGACGTATACATTTCAAAAGTGCAAGTCAAGGCTGCCATCTTTGTACACAATATAAGAATTGATTAGGCACGTTGTGTCAATTTGATATTTGTAATAATTATGTTTATGTAAATATATACATATATTATCATTAATGGCCTGCAATGTACTTTACTTTCTCGCTCATTAAATGTATCCCTCTAGGCTTCGCTTAATACGACTTAAAGTCTAAAACTTTCTATAATTTGTAATATTACTTTTATAGATGTTTATAAGTGTTATAAAGAATATTCCATTTAATTATTGTACATGAAACTCCTGAAAGTAGGGAGTAAAAGAGTGGACTTAAGGTCTAATCTCAATCACTTAAATTTGGATGGCGGTGAAAATATGAGGTAGCTGAAGAAAGAAAAAAAAAATCTACTTTAATATAAACAAAGTGAATTTGTGTTTCATCTCCGATTTTTCATCCTCCGGGATAGTATATTTCAAATGTTGGGCCCACCAAATGGGAAATATCCCCCCTTAAAAATAAAAGGAATTTTCTGAACCGGTTAATAAATGACAGTTCTTAGATAACAAATATAAAAAAAGATACAAACGAATTAAGAAACCCCTCTTTTTACAAGACAATTAAAAGATAGACTGATAATATAAAGATTTACGGTTTGGTATTACACTGACTAGTACTTGTATATATATTGAAATAGTAAAGACCAAATAAAATTAATAAATAAATATCAGGATAGGTTCCATATTAATAATTCATATACTATCTATTCTTATACACATTATACACGTTGTTGACAATAAAGATGTCATAATTGTAGAAATGAACTTATTTATGGTAATTTAAAGATGAATATATGTACATTAACGGTATAAATAACTAAATTCTTTACGTTAAACCACAAAAAATACTACAGAAAATCATAAAATTACTCACTACACATGTAAGTTATAATACATTCTAAAACAAAGTGAGTCTGTTTCTGCAATAATGGGTGGGTTAGAAGTTTATACTACAAAAATTTTTTTAAGTTGTTTTTTTAAGTTGTTTTTTTTTTTAAGTTGTTTTTTTTTAAGTTGGTTTGTTTAAGTTGTTTTTTATTTAAATGTTTTTTTAAGTTGTTACTTTTAAGTTGTTATTTTTAAGTTGTTTTTTTTTAAGTTGTTTTTTTAACTGTGACGGCGAACTCCATATTGCGGCATCGCGTGAGAATTATTGGGAATACATTCAGTACGCGGTATCTGACACGGTAAAGAAGCAACCGATGGGTTTATGTGATTCTTTGTACAAAAAATTTCAAAATTTTAACATTTAAATCAAAAAATCACTACGATTCAAAGCAATTTCATGCCACCGTAGTGCACTTAGTAGAAACCCTGCCAAGAGGTTCTCGGAGTCAGACATTACGTGATACGTGATTTTCATTATGTGATAGATAAATGTTTGTGCTGGGGTCATGGGTGTTTGTGATGTTATATTTGTGTACGCTATATCAAACGCAACAAGGAATTCTTGTGGAGGGTAGAGGGTTGCGACTAAATATATCAGAATAATTAGATAATTTATTATTTTTATCAAAGAAAAATTTAATTGTTTTAAGTGAATCGTAAGAAAGATTGTTTTTAATAACACTTTTTTTTTAATAAATACGTTTTTCTCTAAGACATACGTCAGATGAACCGTGCCCATACTTCGTAATGACTGACTTTTGTAATATAGTTACATACATGTCACAAGGTTGAATTGCTTTCACTCCGTTGGCACCATTTGAAAATTATTACTTATAAGTAAACATAGTTAAATTTATATATTGTAGGCTGCGATTTATTCAGTGTTTCGTTTCTGTATATTAAGTGAAAAACAAAACACTTATAAAATCACTTCGGTGTCTGTTTCTCTGTCTGTAGCAGTATGTTTTATCTGAAATAACTGAATGAAATAGTTGAAATTGAATACAGAATATGATGCAGAGTTAGATGACTCAATCGCGAACACATACCTGAAATAAATTCAAAATTATGGGCATATCGCGATGTCTTTTGGGAAATAATAAAGAATGTATTAAAATTAATTATGATTGCGTTAGAAAATTCTTGTTATGGAAAACCTTCATGAAGGTTTTTTTATGTCAAAAATTTAAATGAAAATGTCTCAAAATTTTGCCGTTTGGCATTAGGTCAGTGAATTGGTGATACCGAGTCCAGCGAGTAGTGATTTAATAATGTTTTGTGTCTAATATTCTAAATAGAATAAATAAATGTTATGTATCAAATTAAAGGTATATAAACTTAGTTATTTTTTTGGAAATTTCAAAATGAAGCTAGAACATTGAAGAAAATGTTCTTTAAATGGTCATTCACCTTGAATGGTCATTCACCTGACGAAAATATTGTTATTTATAAATTTACATTACGTAACCCTATCGCACGCAAGTCCAATTTAGACAAGGCTGGTCTTTTATTTCGATACGGAATGCTTGGAAGTAGGCCATTCTTGCTAACCCCTGTTAAGAAACACATTTTACTATTCCTATTCATCGGGATGAAATGAAAGAACTGACACCTCCTGACTTCAATAACTGAATTATCTAATCACAAAATTTCGAAAAACATAAGCTGCGTGCTGGAAAGAACTTAGGTTCTCTGAGTTCCGCTAGCTGATATAACTGAGCTGGAGATCATCTTTCAAACCGCTAACAAATACATCCGATATCATTAGATCAGTCGTTAAACAAAATATATTGTAATACATTGTATACTACGAGAAATATAGGTCTCTATCAAGCAAATAAAACAAAATGTGGACGGTTTGCGACCGGCCGTGCCGCAATTGCGCCAATCAATCGTTTTATAAAAAAGAGAGCGCATGTCGAAGTATGTCACTTGAATATTTTTATTGAAAGAAATATATTACTGTTAATGTAACCCGATGCTTTCACAGACTTTTGAATTGTAACCGCGGTCCGCTAGCTGATATAACTGGACTGAAAATTGGCATTGCACTAGAATTGAGACGCAAGCTAAGTCCGTACTTCTTAAGTGCCATATTTAGGTAGCGTGGCTGCCAAGAAACACAAAATAACTTGTTATTTCGGGCCAGTTACGATAAGCGAGTTTATGGCTTTATTGTTGGCAACGCATCGGTGACGGCCCGTATATTGCAGATGTGCTTAAGATATGGGATTAGATACCAACGTGACCCGTAGATTTGCTGCTTACCGGGTGTAAATATTAATAATAATAAGAGATATTAGGGTTAGAAGTGGTCAGTCATTACAATTCCGGGAGCACGATGCTGCGGCGAACGGATTATTTTGAAAACCGGTAGAATCTCCTGAGCAGAACCCTAAAAGCATTTCACTGTTGCAAGATGTTACCACCTCCCATGGCCCTACCAATCTGGCGGTACAAACAAAAGTTATTTATAAAAGTAACAAAATTTATTACTTACTCAGTTTCAAAATGTTTCAGATTTTAGTAATTAATTAAAAATACGCATTTTACTCATGTTACTCGATAATTTTTTTATCGGTAACGTTTTTCTAGTCAGAGAAAAAAAATTGTTTGCTATTGCCGTATCAATAAAAAAAGTAAAAATTAGGACCAGTTGGCACAGCTAATGTAATAATGCCATTTACTTGATCGCGCGAACAGCAACAGACTACGATAAATTATTCCTACACGTATACACGAATGTACTCGTACATAGATAAAAGCAATTCGCCACAATTTAAGCATTCGGAAGTCTATACTGTGAATACAATCAATCAAGTATTTTTTAAGTTACGTGATCATTTACCAACAATTATTATAAAGTGACGGTCATGGGCGGCAGTGGCCACTTACCGTCAAACATCGTAAGTCTTTAGAGAGACATTGACTGCCTTGCGTGTTCTACAGGCTTTATAATTTTTTTTATGTTAATAGTCGACAAACGAGCAGACGAGCCACCTGATGGTAAGTGGTCACCATCGCCCATGGACATCAGCAAGACCAAAGGTATCACTGATGCGTTGTCGGCCAGGAAATGAGAAGAAGATTAGAATGCAAGTGCTCTGAGCAATTGTTTAAATTAATGCCAACGTCACCTTTTCAGCATTACACTGCTCGCCGAGTTCCATCCACATCGTCCGGATTCATGGCGATTCTCAACAGTACGATTTTTGCGATCGTTTCTACCGCGTAAGTGTAAACTGTGGAACGAACTTCCCACAGTGGTCTTGCCGTAACGCTATGATATAGGACAGGAATTTCAAAACTGTAAAAAAAGCTCTCCTTCAGATTTGCAGATGTTGCAAGTGCCAGGCGATGGTTGTTATTTAACATCAGGTAGCCCTATGCTTTTTCGTTAGTCCTTGTAATTATAAAAAGAAAACGCTTGCTCGTTTCCGGATGTTGACTTAAAAATAGAGACAGAGTTGGTTTTAGACGTCTCCATAAGCATAAATGTTCAATTGACGCGCAATTTAAAAGTGCATGTCTTAAAAAAGTGGTTAACTAGATAGTTTGTTGAGCGGCTACAGTTGTTAGAGGCGGTAAGCGGCAGCCAAATGTAGGTTAGTGCGACCAACTGTCGCAACCGACCGGTCCGCGTCGAAAGTAATATATCCTAACTATCCTTACTTAAGCGCTATACTTCTGTTGAATGGATTTTCCACTTCAAAATATTGTTTTGAATATTACATTTCATATTGAGGAACAAAAGGTTTTCTCGGGTATCTATAAAACTGATTATCTTTTCATTATAATATGTAACAAATTCTGTCTACTCCGTGATTGGTTCGCGAATGAATATTAAATGTAGGTGTTAATTTTTATACGCTCAAATGACAGATTGAATGAAAGGGCTTGTTAAGATGGATAGAAATACATGGTTAAATAATTTAAAATGAATATTTAATAAAAAATTACTTCGATAAATATTGAAAGTTTGAAGTATACATACAGGTTCTAAAGTTGACGTGAAGTTTACTGAAAAACTTAAGTGAGAATAATATACTATGTTGAAATATCTATGGAAAACGATAAATTTAATCAATATATTAGATTTTTTATATGTTAATATGAGACATTGCTTACTTTATGGAATTTTTTATGATGTATAACTATTCAATACTAATATCATTCTAGAGCACAAAATTGTACAAAGGACGCATAGCGTTGTCGTCCTATGTATATTTCATATATAATTTTACATATATCCAAAGACACCAACATCAATTTATTCATATCATAATTACGTACATAACAGTAGTATGTTTTTTCGAGGGATCTTATTATAATAATTGTACTTGGCAACCGTGCTAGACTCTAGGCGTACAAGTCTCAAGTCTAAGTCAGATTCCGTGGGAATTTCTCAATAACACTATATACATATATCTCACGCATACATGGAGAATTCAAACTATCTTTACATGCTTTCGCATAATAACTATAGGCCGATTAATAAATGCAAAATCAATTGTCAATAATAAAATAACTGTAATTACAGACTTGTCTTTCAATCAATTACAGATTTTCTGTAAGAAACATTTCCTACAACATACAATAAATACTCTTATTGCTTTTACACTTTTATGATTTATTCTGTATTTGCGACATTGTACTAAATATTTTTTCTGAAACATTTTTATGTTAATTTATATTGATAATAGGTGCAGATTTACTCACTTAGAAGAGCTTTACTAAAAGCAAAACGAAAACTGCAAGTAAACTTATTAATTATGTAATTGGAACATATAAATAAAGAAAATCATATTGAGAGGAAATCCGTTAATTTCCATGGCAATGTTCGTAATATATTCTGTAACAAATTTGCATAAAACAATATTCAAAATTCAGATACAAATGCAAAGTTATTTAATCACTTAGCTATTTTTAAATACGTATGTAATATATTTTGTAATTGTTTCGGAAAGGTCTTTAACATTGAGGTGAAATAAATTCCAGTTATATAATCCAAAACGATGTTTAGATTTCTATGTAGGTTTTTTAAAGTTTGGGATAAATTCACCAATTACTAATAATTTATAGTCATAAGTAAGTCCAATCATATCATCTAGATTATGCTATGCTAGATTATGTCATCGGTCATCATCCAGCGATCATAAGTCGTATCGCTAGATATATACGACTATTGAAATAAAACTGTAAAGTAGGCTGTATCATTAAAAATCTCTGCATTTAAGCTTGTATGTGATAACCGTCACACGTGGACATCCCTAAAACTAACCTGTAAAAAACCACGGTCCGACAGGCGGAGGCAATAAATCATGTAAGTCAAATTAAGTAAGTTCATAAAATAAGATAATTTCGAAAATTTCATTAATTATTATTTTATTCTTAAGTCATTCAATGCTTTCTAATACATTTTTTGTCTAATATACTCGACATATTTTATTGTGTCATAATAATATAGATTAATCGATTCATTGAATTTGAATTTGAATCGCTTTGGCTGTGGCAGCATCTGTATTTAATACCAACTGAAGCGTTTTTGGCCAAAAAGGAATCGTAAAGCCGCTTTTACTGGCTCTCTGACAGTGCAACCAAAACATAGTTAATCAAAACCATAACCAAAAGTTCGCGGGTGATTGTAAAAGCGTATATGTCGTATCCTATGAGCTTTCTGCTTATTTAAGGGCTGTTACTATAAAAAAAGTATCCGTGAGTTATTTTGGTCAGTACATCTATTGAAAAACAATGCATTAAAACACCCATTTTTAGTTTAACTACACCTTGCTATGGATGTGGGTTTGATTATAACTAAAAAATATTTTTTATTAAAACTTAGTCCTGTTATTAAAAAATCATGAACCATGAAACTATTATATGGCACAGTGATTAGTTGATTATCATTTTAATTACATAAATAACTCAAGTAATTCTTAGCGATTAAGTATGTACCTATTATCTAGATTGTATGACAATTAAGTTTATCACGTTTTTGCAATATAAACAGACATATGTATTATCTATGGTACACTAACATTGTAAGTCACATCTTATTGCTATTTCGTATTAGACAATTACACAAATAGCAACGTTCTATGAATTATTAAAATAAAAAAAGGTTAAATCCATTCCGAGTAACGTGAGATATTATTATGTATTGGTTATCCCAGAAAATATTCTTGTGGAAATTTAAGGACAGGATTTTTATGTAAGTTAGTTTTGTAAATTAAAATGATAAGTAAATCTGTTACTAATCGAAACTAATATTATTAAGACAAAATATTTAATTGTATGTTTTTTTGTTACAGGCAAACTCAAAAACTGAACCGATTTAAAAAATTGTTTCACCTATGGGAGGCTACTTATCAACGAGTAACTGAAGTTAATTTTTTTTTTAATTTTTTTATTTAAGTAATATATCTCAGAATTGTGACATTCTATATTCCAATATTGCAAAACACTGGTAACCGAACTAGAAATACCTACATTTTATATGTTAATATATTTAAATGTATCATAAGAAGTAACGAAAAATATTACTCGAGTGGTAACGTGATTGAAAGTTTTTAAGAATTATTCGTTACTATTTCTGATTCTTTTCTTGTAATTAAGACCCGATTCTTGTTAAATAATTGTTATTTATGAGAAGTTGTTAGCGTAGCTTTATGTCGTTGTTAAGCAATGCAATTAATTTTTATTATTCATTATTTCTATTATATTGTCTGTATAACAAATAAATTTTAATATGATCACATTGTTTTTACTAAATAGATTTGCATGCTAGTCTGCTTACCATCACTCACTGTCGATGCAGTCCATAGACACCGATTAACACAAAATGGACTACAGATAGTCGTGTGGTTTGATCTCTTGCATTGGAAGTCCGGATTCAAAACCTGTCATATGTCTCTAGTATTTGAAAAAAAGAAAAAATATTTTGAATAAACCACTCAAAGATGGGTGAAGTTTGCCTATTCGACTCCGGGCTACCATCTAAGACTATATGTCCCTCACCTCTCATGTTGTGAAAGCAGACCTGGCCACGGCAGTGAGACAGTATTATGTTATTTTAAAAAAATAATTGATTTAAAACAAAATTTCAAGCTCTTTGTAGCAACCTCATATACAGAAGGACTATAATTAAATCCGAGGCGAACATTGAAAAGGTTCTATAAACTAGTAAATTCTACTGACACTGAAAATACGGGTTAATAAAAGAGGTTTACACTTTCATATATAATAGTTCGCTAGTTAGTGAGTGACGTCGACACAGGTCAACCCAGTGAAGCGTGTAGGGAAAGCCCCATTATCAGATCTTGAACAGAAAAAAATTCTGATGGTAAACATATAATTTCTTTAGAGGTAAACTTTCAACGACCTTATTGCCATAAAATATAGTTATAATGTAGTACTTATATATATTTTTTTCTATTCTATACTGATATTATTTCTACTCAATAACATGGATGCAAACCTAATGAATGTTTATTTCGTAACAGTTATCGCTTGTCTCACAATGAAAACAGTAGAGGGACAGTATTAAAGCAAATACCTTCGAAATATACTTACAGTTAGGGGTTTTAATTTATATTAAAGGCGTCGGACAATTATGCTACAATGGCTCTTCCACTGCCCACAATCTACGTCGTTAGTCGTTCTAAACATTTTGAATACATAATCGAGAATTTTGATATTTCGCAAGATTTCAGACAACTGAAAGAATATTATATATACTACCAGTATACCAATTACACATTGCTTAGTTCAAGAAAAAACGTTATTATTAGTCAATTCCTCAAGAGTCAATTTTTTCTCTCGCCCGCAACACTAAGGCGTGTTTCATCAGCAAATTAGCGCATACTTGCGAAATACGACTAAAATGCTGGCAGTGTTTAGTTCATTCGAAAAGGGTGACGATTTTTTAATATACAAGTCTGTTTCTTATGCTAGTGTCTTAAGGTTGACAGTCGTTTGTATTTATATGTGTTTTTATAATGAAAAGAAAAAAGGTGTTTATTAGTAGATTCAAATGTTGTGAGAGTTATAATATTATATGAATAATTGGAACGAAGTGTCTTATCGCACGCCACATGGCGCTTCTAGGCGGAATATAGTTAGGTCGAAAAGCGTCTAATGACATCCTCAAGCTGACATCGCCATTAATTGAACATTAAAGAAACTTACTTAAGTGAAGTTCAGTTCCAACTACGTGTATGAGCTGTATCTGTAAATGATTATGTATCATATACCAACGCAAGTATATATTTTAAAACAATAAAAAATCCCACTGCATGCTTGTATGCAGTATCTAACTAAATCAAGTTTGCAAATACGATCGAAAGAGGGAGTTACTAGTGTCTTGTTACTTTTATCGCCCGTGTTACTTTTTTCAAGTTTTATTTTCTCTGAAATCATCGTGACGTGCAATAATTTATATTTTTGTAAAAAATATTATTCAATTTTTTTTGTCATAAGTTAAATACAAATCTACAAAACGTCATATATTTTTCGTACTTCATTCTGTTATGTTGTAGATCTTCTTAACGTTTATTTAGTTACGGAATGACACACGTGTTGGTGATGGTATGTATGTTGGTATATACTTTTATTTATCATAAATGCCTGTCGTCCTTCGTGGGAGGGAGGGAGGTTCTATGCATGTATATAAGTATATGTATATCATCATACATTATGCTTGCGGATTGTTGCAAAACAAATTAATACTAATTCAATATATTTACTGTGTTATATTTTGACAAAAACTTTAATCAAAATTTTTATTATAGTGATGGGTTGAAAAATTACACCGTGTATCTTTTAATTTAATTTTGTAATTTCAGATGGTTTCAATGGATGGTTCAAATGATGATGTGTACAGCCGGTGCTGACACTGTAATACTATAATTTTACGTTCAAATCCATACCTATTTATACACATATATCTCTTCACTATAACTAGATATTTATGAGTATATGAAATTGATTGTATGCAGTTAGAGTTGAACATTTAACCTGGAGAATTATTCCCAGAAACTAAAATTGTCTTTCTACTTTATTATTAATGGTCAGTTATGGAAAAAATACTTATTACAGCCTATAATTGCCATAGGCTAACTCAATTTCTGGCTGGCTCTGGTTGGCTGGCCAATTGCGGATTGGCTGACTTCACACACTTTGGTAAATTATTGAGGATTCTCAGAAATGCAGGATTATCACGGCGTTTTTTTTTCACGAAAGTAAGTGATATTAATGATAATTAATTTACGCATATCACTTGAAAAATCAGAGGTGCGTCAGGATTCGTACTCAAGTCTTTTAGTGCGGAAGACATTCAACGTTTAAACTGCTGGGTTATTATAGCTTTAACTGGACAGAGTGGAAAAAACGACTGCCACCTTCCACCCCCCGTTTCAGGAAACATCCGACTATCTTTTTCATAAAAATTATAAAAACAAGTGTGGAATAGAAGAATTTTACGATATTAACTTCGGAATTCTATCGAGTCCTTGCTTAATAAGCGATTAAAATCGGCATTCTTCCTTTTATCGATTTCTTGTATCCTAAATCGGATGCAGGATACTCGATAAATTGCAAGGTGTAGATCGCGTCAAGACGCAAGAAGCAGAACAATGCGTTGTCATGGCTTGTCAGCTAGTATCAATCGTAATAAATGTATAGAGCTAAATATTGGAAATTCGTGCTGCATAGAATTTCCGTAATTGAAGCAACTACGAGCGTACTTCAGCAAATTCAAATTCAAAATCATTTAATCATTTAGGTATTCTGTAAATACACTTAAGCACGTCATTTTGCTTCTACTACCGTTTGGAAACAGTGCTTTAACATTGAAGAGAAGACACGGCGAAAGAAACTCCTCAGCACTTCTTTTAAAACAACACATGGCAATTACAAAGTAAGTTTTAAGCTGCGCAGAACTGGTATAGACATTGTTATTCATATGCGTCCTTGACATTAATATATTCATCCATACAGTAATATGTTTTCCCTGTAAACTGTGCTTTAAGGCGTTGCTTAAAACTTCCAATAAGTAACTCACGTATCAATTTAGGAACCATATTGTAAAAACGAACTCCAAGCTCCTTTAAAGAACGCTGAACCTTTTAAAGGCGATGTGAAGACAAAACCAAAATATGGCTATTTCTTGTTTCACAATTGCGTGTAAAATTTATTATTTGTGTAAAACTGAAAAAACTTATGCACATCATATTATTTGCTTGTTCGTTTCTGAAAAGTTTATTGAACTACGGATTAGTCGAGTCAGAATTTCCTGCATCTCCCGAAGATCTACGACAACATGAAGCCTCGGCCGAAAAATGAAAGTAATCTAGAAATGTATCTAGCGTTCTAAGATTCAACAACCGCCGTGCCCGCATTACTTAACTCGGTCGTTCGCTCATGATGTACGCAAGCGGGCGAGTTATGAACGTTTCAACTAAAACATTAGTTAGTAAAAAACTTGTTTGACCAAGTAAATGCAGTTCATAGCGCGTATCCAGTACTATAGCCGATCGCTCGCCTTGACACGTGCAGTGCAATTAGAAAACGCATTGATTACGAATGCCGGTGCTTAATGTAATATTTGATTGTTTTGCCAATAACTGGTTAATGTATGTGAAGACGTTGGTTAAATAATTTCTCACACACATTGCATGTGCATCGCATAGACTCCGCGTGTGACGATGTGCTGCGAGAGGTATAGACAGTCACAAATGAAACAACACAATCAACTAAGAAAAATAAACATTCATATGTCACATAAAAAGGTTCGATCGGGATTCGAAGCTTAGAATTAACCGTTGGATTGGGAGGCAGTGTTGCTACCAGTTGTCATTTATTCAAAAACCGTCAATTCGGATATTTATAGATAATGAATTAATTTGATTTGGTTTGATTTCATGTGTCCAACTCGTTAAAAAGCAATATCAGCGTAGTATCCATTTACGTTACTCACGAATGAAGGAATCTAATCAGATACTGTTCACACCACGTAAACTTGATAGATGGATTAGTGACATATCAAAAACAAATGCACCCGCGGAAACAAAATATACGTGTCATATTTACGTGCTGTAAATTAAATTCGAGCTTTAGAATTGGAATTAACAATAATTTTGCAACGAAAAAGTAAATCGATATTCATATCGATTAATCATTTTATTTCGCAATCGTATTAATATAAAATCATATCAAATTTTCATACCACACTTACCAGCAGCATAAGTATTGATTGTCCTTGTCTCGTAAAGTCGCGGACTTCATTTGTGACAGATATTTTGTTCCTGGGTTTTGATATTCAGTAAATATAAACTATATTAAAGTTTGACGCACGCATGCAATAAGGCATCACAATAAATTACAACTACTTTAGCTTAACAGGGCGTTAAAATGTCCATATTATTTGTCTGAATTAAAAAAATATATTTTTAATGTAAACACCAATAATTTATAAATATATTTTCTTATTGACTTAGCGGTAATTTTAAAATGTATTTACTTACACAGCGCGAATATTACTTATCTTACGCCTAGTATTAAAATTAATAGGTATATTTCTGTGTTTCTCATGAACCTCGTAGTGTTATTTATAGATTCATTGACAAATTTCTAAGGATTATGTATATGCGATGAAAAAGCAGTATCCTTATGTCACTGGGGCAAAAATAACTTTCTGAAGGAGTTCTGAAGGAAAATTGACCATCCTCTATTATTTAAAAAATATTTAATAATTATTAATGATAATAATAATTATTAATACTTTACAGGAAAACCTATACGACAATCTTTAGTAATTTAATTTTCACATGAAGCAGAAAATATCACGCAAGACTGTTTTGAACTTAAACGGTTTTTTTATTAATGGACCGTCGATTCGTCCATGTTCATGACTAATATTATAATGCTTTCATACATCATCCAAATAACCAAACACAAAAAGCATCCCAACAAACATATTTTTTATTTTTTTATACGTACGGATGAAATAAAAAAATCATACAAGACATTATTATGTACAAAAAAGGACCAAATCTTTTCAGTCGTAACACTTGTAATGTATAATAAACTTAAATACATATTGCTACTCTAAAAATATTTCTAATATTAATGATATAAATTAACCAGTTTAAAAACCTCTGCACCATTCACATTCCATTTTACTTTAACGTTCGTCCGCAATTACAATGCACAGGCGGCGGTAAACGCAGCCTCCGTGTTAAGATCACTTTCAACAGATATTCTACTGTCCTCGTGCCCTACATCCCTACTACAGTGAAAGCGGAAACTAAAAACCAATAATGACATAATATGTGCAATCATAACCTACCTCAATAAAAAATGTGTTTCAAAATACAAAAAAAAAACTATCACAATCACATTTCAGTTACTAATTTAAATTAAAAAAAGTTTACAAAAAAGCACTGATCTGTCACTGTAAAAATGCTGCCAATGTTCCCGCGCTTTTCACTTCACTGAACGTTTTTATTCGACGCGCGTCGGTTGATGCGTTATGCCAAATCGGGCGGCCTGGCCCGACTGACTGAAGTATACATTCACTCATGAATCGTCAATAAGTGACTTTGTCTTGGAAAATCTATCTAATTGTGAAAATTAAAGTCTCACACGCTATAATCGTAATGACGTTAAGGTCATAGGTGATTAGGTACGTCTTTACGTATACATTAATATAATTGCGTGCCTAAATGTTTCTTAGAACTTTAAGGTTGAGCTACCTGATCGATGAAGATAAACACATACTGACAATTCCATGCATCTTTATGCATTCACTTTTAAAATGGATGACTACTTCATCATATTCTGCTTGTAAAGTGATAATTGTATTAAGTTCTGAATATCACAGCCAACACCAAGAGCGCGTATAATGCTTACTTACTACTTTGATGCTTCAATAAGTTTGTACAAATTTGAAATGCACAGGACTGGACCCATCGGTATGGCGTAGAGCCCAGCGGCCAGCCTAAGCCGCAGAAGTTATTCCATACCAAAGAAGACACGATTAGCTGTGGGCATTTAAAAGTACAGAATAACAATATATTTGCTTATCCAGTGAGATACTTCAAAAGATGCCCAGTCTCTGGACAGGGTTCTGGTTTATGTGGGGTTTTAAACATTAAAGCTCCCTCAGGAGCCAATCGAAACATCCACAACCTATGCTTTTTATACGAAACGTTTAACGGTCTCGACCCAAGGATTTTATATGTCTCATTACTATGCTTCATAGCTGACGATCTAATTGATCCACAAACATCCGAAGACCTAAATAATATGAGATGCAGATCTCATATACAAATTCATGAATCCATCGTTGATAAGAAAATTTATAAGCAATCCTAAAATCCAGCATTTTGAACGGGAAACGAAAAATTTTCTTGGATACATTTTATCCTGCGCAAGTCCCATGTAGAATTAACCAGTTTTTTCAAACTGGACCGCAACGAATAAGTAGGTTTGATTACTACAAACATCTATCCGTTCATAAACTGACACCTGGTGTAATGATATTATTTTATCAATAATTAATTTAATGAACCAAAAACTAAAAAAAAAAATCACTCCTGCTTCAAGAACACATAAAATTCAGCTGTCTACAGATAGATAAGGAATAATCGACAATCTTTCAATCATCAATCTTTCAATCAAAATTATTTTCCGATGGGCGTTGTATAAACTTGTCATATGGTCAGACCTTTAAAATTGTAATGTCATAATCGTAAGTATCAAGATGAAATATAGCCTACATTTAAAGTTTAAATACCCTCTGTAATCTTTGAGACTTTTTGACAAAATCCATAGGATTTCGGACCTAATTGGGACAAAAACCGAAGACAGACAAATAATGATATTGATAGCATAATCGATTCTAATATTAATTTAATTTCCACTTCATTCAATATTCAAAATCACATATTCAAAATCTAAAATAGTAAAACATTATTTTTTTTAATATTACTGAAATCACATCTCAAAAAGTATGTTAACAAAATGATACTAAATTTGGTATCTTACAGGAACTGTAACTGTAACAGGAACAGTGTTGCTAACACGGGCAGTTGAACGATTTATTTTTCTTACATCGTGTATTAGTTATGAACATTTAACCAAAACATTACAAGGACCTTATATTAAATCAATATTCTATCTATAATTATGTGTAATAAAGTAAATTGCAACGTACATGGAAATATATACCATAAAACATATTTTATGGTTACAGACGGCATTCGAGCGACCATACCACGTTATGATCACTACCAGCAATGGACATTACTAAACCCATTTTTCAACTGGATCTTCGACAATACTAACAAGTTAAACGCGGTTCAGAATTGACTTTTTAATTGAAATTGGCGTGGTACGTAACGAAGCGGGCAACCAATCCGAATACCATCATGGGCGAATACCATCGGGATTAAGGTTTGATAAGCCCAGCGACTTCAATCCGACGTGTAGTGCTCGAATCTCAAACCTAAGCTTCCTTTACATCCCGAAACAGTTGTAAAGCTCGTAACATAAAAAATAATAAGTAACGAAACGAAACGAAATGTAAGAAAGAATATAATATAGTTACAAACTATACACGCTAGGCTATGCTGCTAATATTTTATCAAATACCGAATCTGATGCACGGAAATTATCTATGAAACGAATAGATTTTATCGTAAATTCATATCTAAGTACTTCAAGGTTAGTACTCAATTATATTTGATGATTCATTACCAAATTATTGTTAATTGTTTCTAGTTGCTTATCATGAATGAAACTATGTGTGAAGATTTAGCTAGAAAGGATAAAAAGAAAATACGACAGGTGTAACAATGTCATTGCTATCGTTACGTCTCTTTCTGTTTATCCTGATACATTAGAGTTATTTTCAAGTTTTTTTTCAACTTACGTGGGATGATAGAATAACCTATGGATTAAAAGATTTAGAATTTTCGTATAGTTTTCCTATAAAGTGTAAGAGGCCCTTACTGTGATTTTTTTTTCAAAACTTTACACACAATGATGAGAAGGAATAGTTAATTATCATTCTTTGAGAACATTAGGGAGACTTGTCAGTTATGCAGGTTTCTTTCACCGACTCCAGGGATAATTAATTTATAATACACACATAATTTGCGGTGATCATTTATGATATATTATAGTTATGTATCCTTCACATGATGTAACTGAAAAAAATTTTTTTTTCAATATTTTATTTACTCCTAAACCGAAAAATACCTCTTATAGCATAGTTTGAACGTCGATCTTTCATTGAGTTTAAATGGAAATACCTGAATTTTTTCTTACACTGAGCTATGCAGAAGATTATGATCTAAACTTCAGCGTCTCAATCTGACTAGATCCAAGTGCGGGAGCGACGTCATGCTGCTCTGGAGTACTTCTAAAGGAAGCTCATTGAACGTATGTATGTGATAAAACAAGAAAACCGGCCCATGGTGAATCGCCAAATTAGATTATGTGGATGACCCTGTCCTGAAAATCAGTATTCATCACGACGATCTTGTGTAACGAACCCGTAAGCTGCGTTGTTCTATGGTAGCCGAGTCGATATTTCGAATGAGATTTAATAAAATTAGGACTATTACAACTACCCTGGATGTCTATGAATAAATTTGTACTATTTTTGGGGCTTTTGTTACTATGCAATGATTAGAACTAACAATGCATTAATGACAAACACGCTTTTTATTATAAAATCTCTTTGTTCGCATCAAGACTATTCTTGTCTGATACTCTGTATATATATACTCTGTATCTGTATATATACTCGGTATATCTTTTCTCGAATTTTGAGCTACAATGACTAAGTATTTATTTGGGAAAGTAGGTCTCCCGCCGGGTTATTTGATGTTGCTTACACAGCGACTATGCTCAAAACGTCGTACAAATAAATCTAGAAAACTAAACGTGATTCAGGTATACTATGGCGCCATCTCTTATCGAGTAGTAGCAAAACGTGAAAATCTACATAACATATTGCAATATTGATTCAAACTCAGTAAATTCTGGGGCTTTATGGTAAAGGTGCAATGCCTCTATATTATGAGGTGTGAGGAAATGGAAACCGATTTAATTGGGTGATTGAGAGCACAGGTATCTTATTATTCCATGATTGTCTTACGCCTACAATAGTATAATTAGGAGCAAGTTATTCTCAAATCGCAAAGTTAAAGTAGACCGTAGACCCTTCGTATGGGAGGATGCCCTGACGGAAAAAACCATTGCCCTATTGAGAAAACCTCAAAGGGTAGTGGCAGTCGGGGTAATACGGGGGTACCGAACCATCTCCTTTGAGGCAGCGTGTGTGCTTGCAGGGAGTCCTCCCTGGGACCTCGAGGCCGTAGCCCATGCGTACTTTTTCGCGTGGTACTCGGATAACCGGCACCAGGGAGTTGTACCCTCAACAAAGGAAGTGGAAGGGCGGAAGTTCCACGCTCGACAGCTCATAATTCAGAGTTGGAAACAGCGACTAGCCCAACCAAAGGCCGGACGCTGGACTGTCGAGGCTGTCCGGCCAGTCCTAGAAGATTGGTTGGACAGGCGGCATAGGTTGCTAACCTTGCTGTTTATACATGTGCTTTCCGGAAACGGCTGTTTCGGCAAGTACCTGTGTCAGATAGCCGGAAGGGAAACAACTACCAAGTGCCACCATTGCAGCTGCGTCGAGGACACGGCGCAATACACATTGCTAGAATGCCTAGCATGGATGGGTCAGCGACGTGGACTCGTCGCAGCAATGAGGGATGACTTCTCGTTTTTGATCACAGGCGGATGCATGGTTCAAAGCAAGAAGTCTTGGGAAGCCGGTGTTTCCTTCTGCGAAGAAGTGAAGCTGCGGAGAGGGAAAGGGATTCAAAATCCAACCGTCCACTGCGCAGCCGGAGAGTAGGGCGTCTGAAATGGGCTTACCCGACCCTCCTCCGTCCGCCATAAGTGAGGCGACACACACGGGGTTAGTTGTCGTCAGTAATATAAGGCTTCGGGGTGGCGCGTGCGGTGTTCCCGTGCGCCTCTTACTGTTATTTCGATGGGGAAACTTCAGCTCCACCCAGCCGTGGGACAGGTTCCCAAAAGGGATTGAACACAATCGGGATCGCGGAAGAATGCGAGAGCGTACCCGTGATCTCGACCATGGGAGTCGAGGAGGAACACACGTGATAGTTTTACTCAGTAGGAACCTGACATAATCTCTCTGTCGCCCCCGCGATGGAGAGGTATCCATGATGGATGATATGGATGGATGATGCATGGTAGACCCTTCACACGTCCGCAACTTTTAAAATCTACGAGACATTAAGATAAAAATGTACTATACTTAACACCTAAACTAAAAACTAAACAGACACAAAATTTCTAAAAATGTTTAGTTTTTGTTAATTTCGATGTCAGCGATAAACTTTTTAACTTTATTTGTATTTCACAGATTGAATGTTACTTTCTCCAACGATGAAATATTAAAACATTTTGAGAAAGCTTTAGAAATCTAAAATGTTTCTAATCGAGTTATATGAATTATAATAACTATATAAAACTAAACCAACTCTACTCTTAAGTAGTGTATAGTTGAGGACCTTTAGTAATTCTGTAAGAAATTTTAGAAAGCAGCACGGCTGCCCCATTTCAAAACCTAGTAAGGACTTAAAGCGAAATTTTACATGAGAGCGCATGAAAACGGTCAGCCTATGAAAAGTATTCATTTTAGGTAAAAGAAATAGCTATTGGTTTTATAAAATACTAAATAATGAAAACGTAGTACTAACAATATTTTAATATATGTGTATATTACATACTTTGGGTCCCTTACTAACTTTAATAATTGACACAAGATAATTAGGTTAGGTTAGGTTTTTAATATATCTGCTTTCATGTTAGTTTAAGATGTTGATGTTTTTGTATTTGGTAGTGACTTCCTAGGTTAACAAGATTATGCAATAAAACGATTTTTGTAAAAAATGTCCCATACTAGGTTTTGAAATGGGACAGCCGAGCAGTGAAAATCTTAATTTAAATTATAAAAAATTATTGTTACAATGAGAACTTATACGATGAAGTAAATAAGCAGACGATTTTAAAAAGTATACGGTAAGTGTATAGATTTATACAGTGGTAAAATCTATCTCCTATCCGATACCGGTAAAGTAGCGGGGAACATGCCTAAACTAGCTCTCAAACTTTGCTACTTTTTACAGTGATTTTTAAACAGCTTTGCCATTTAAACGAATATGATGCCCTGTTAAAATAAACACAATTAAAACATAAACTTTATCCAGTAATTTATATAATTTTTTTGCAACATCCGACTGCAATTTAGATCGAGTCTTCTTCTAGCTCCAGAATTCCGGACACGTCCCATCAACACATGATAGATTTCATCTATAGCATTACATATTGAGCTGTTTGGAGAGGAGATTTTATGTATCGTATGAAAGTTACAAATACAAATGTTCCTTATTTTGCACACCATATATAAACATACAAAACTGTTTAAAAAGATAAGAAACGGTATACAAAGGGTCATCTTATCGATAAGGTAATGATCTATTCCAGGCAGCTTTTCTGTAGAGGATAAAATAAAATTTATATACTGGGGTAGCGGTGTACAAAAATATACAAAGGAAGATTACACGGTTAAAATAATTATAACAATGATAACAAGTGCAGTAGATTAGATTACAACAGATAAAGCGTTATTTATTATATTAAAATAAAAGTTTAAAATATGAATGATGTGTAAAAGAAATCATAAAGATTAGTAGCATATGCTACTAAAAAAATATGTATACGTATACTAATAAAATAATAACTTAATGAATACTTCACAAAATAATTTAAAGTACTTAATAAATAATATTTAATTTTGATTTTACATTGTTTGGTATTATGGCATTACCTAATTCTAAAGTAATTCGTTAATTGCTCTACGAATTGGGTGGTGATGGTTAGTTTAAGGCTTTGCTCATCGTATCGGTTGATTGCACAAGGATAGCTTTGATTTAAGGTAATAGCTCTTGTACGTATTGAAGTATTTAAGAGGATTTTCCTAAATTATGCAATGAAAAAGTTCTAAAGTATAGAGTATTTAAATTTTATATGTACGGGTAATATCTTGCAATGTTTAAAGATACTATACTTATCTTGAAACTGTTCCTTAATAATAAAAGATACTACGTTTTTAAGATATTATTATTATTAAGTCATTGATATTAATAGTGGTATTCTTAATTTTCCGTGAAGCTTGCATGGCTGGCTGTCACCACCCTCCGCCTTGAGTCAGCCGCCAAACGATTGTCGTGTTCCGGCTGGGGGCTTGAGAGCCAGTACATTCATTATTTCTAACCATGTTCTCATTTCCTGGCCGACAACGCATCAGTGATACCTTTGGTCTTGTTGATGTCCATGGACGACGGTGACCACTTACCATGAGGTGGCTCGTCTGCTCGTTTGTCGGTTTTTAACATAAAAAATATATGTAATTTATTATACTCAAAAAAAAATTCGGATCTTGCAGGTTATTTTTTCTGGTTCCAAAGAATTAGGCACTTTTTTCACGGAGCTATCTTATCTTTATCTATCCACGGTAATATATATTGTGCAGAGTGAATGCGAATGCAGAGCCGGCTGCGCTGGTTATGTGGGACTCCCAAAAAACCTAGGGACCTACCCACGAAACACAACCCGTGGTTGGCTTTGGCCTTTTGACCTCTAAGCCTTTATCTGAGGCGACCCCCATTAGGGTAGAGGGGCGCTAGCTAGATGTAACTTTTTTTTTTTTTTTTGCGCCCAGACAATTTGAAAAGGGCTACCCTCCGGAAAGCGGGGGAGGGGGGTGGTGAATGCTTTATGCATACCAGCGCAGCCGGCTGCGCTGGTTATGTGGGAATCCCGAGAAACCTAGGGGCTACCCACTAAACACCACCCGAGACTGGCTTTGGCCTGGAGGCCTTTAAGCCGACATCTGATGCGACCCCCTTTAGGGAAAGGGGGCGCTGACCTAGATGTAACCATATTGTCTTTTAATATGTACATTACACAAAAAAATTCACTAGCATGATTCACAATACGTTTTACCAACGCCATCTGTTAACGACGTGACAAACTAGTATTGAACAAATTCTAATAATATTCTTTATCAGTGCCGACTTATAGGAACAACAGTACAATTCGTGGGCTGCAATGACCATTAAATAGGGGGACTATACAGCTATTACATTGTCCACATAATGTAAAAATACAGGATCTGTCATAAATTTTCCAATTAAACCAGAATATACACAGATATTGTTACAGAACAATAATAAAGTTGAAAGTGTTATTTGTAAATATTCATACGTAAGAATATAACACCATATACATAGCTCCAAACACATAAAAATGTTAATTAACCCTATGAAGTAATCACTGTGGGTACACACATAATAGCTCGACTTGACAGTCGTCATTTGTTACCAGGAAAAAGAAAATAGTTTACAAAATTGTGATAAACAAGGTTTACAGGGTGATTAAAAAGATCTAGCGAAATAAATTTCTACAAATAAATGTGGACAATTAAAAAAGAAAGAAAATGTTTATTTCATATGATGAACTGCAACAACAATTTTTTTTATAATATAATAACAAATATAAATCATTAAAACTGCAACATTACACGCAAAATCGAGTTCTGTTTAGCTCATAATCGCGGAATAACCTCCGTGTTATCCGTGATATGTAAAGTATGTCTACTCACATGTAACAAACTTTATATAGTGACGAACTTAATCGATATTATACAAGAAATATTTCTGTTGTGCAAGATTTCATTTTTTCCATTACCAAGCTTCAAATTCGTACAGAAAACAATGCTGATAATATTCGGGAGCACATAAAATTTAGAAAGCGCATCGATTGACATTCTATGTATGTATTCTAGTATAAATAATAATAAATAAACGTTTACACACTCACACCCCCGAACTAGGGTTCCCTGTGTTGCGGGTGGCATGGACATACACATTTATCACATCACAAACACCCATGACCCGAGAACAAACATTTATCTGTCACATAAATGTCTGCCCCGGCCGGGAATCGAACCCGGGACCCCACGCTCGGCAGGCAGGGTCACTACCAACTGAGCTACGGGGTCATCTAATGCCACCGTGTGTGTCTGAGCATTTATATTTTATGTATTATACGAGTCATAAATAAACTCAACCGGTATAAGAGGACGACGACAATTATTGAGTCAGGCATTCTGTACCTGCGTATTGTAGTTAAAGCTATAGAATGGTTAATTGTAATTACCATATAATGATAATAACATTTATTATATAGGTTGACGTCAAACCTTTTTTATTATTTAAGATCTCTTTATTACTTAAGTGGAAACGGCCATATCCTAATGACTTCTGTCTCCGACAAACAGCCTGAGTTCAATACTTTTATAAGCGTTATGTGCGTATAAGAAATTACTTAACACTCGCTTTGATGTCAAATACTTGTAGTGAAAATTTATTTATCTGAGCTTTCCATACATTCTCAAATGTCTTAAATCTGTTAGTATAGCTACGAGCATTTGGACAGCTTGATGGTCTGTGGCCTTACCTTGAAGTAAAGCCGAGTCCACCTGTAGAAACGGATCGAAACAGAAACGAAAGGAAAGATCTATCGTCTCCCCTTCTCCTACATATTACTATACTCTTTGGTCTCCCCATTGTGATTATAACTGGCCAAAAGTCCCCAACCAGCGATACCCTACTGCAGATTGCAGTGTTCGTCGAACCAGTCTTGGTCCTTACCGACTTATTCATCTATGCCGAGCTAAACCGACTGGAACTAATTCAAAATGTTCAAAATGTTCCCAATACAATTTTGTAAAGTAGACGTCCTCGAACAAAAACTGTTTGAAACTTCCATTCCTGTCACAGTTCATAGTTGGCTTTTCGTTTGAAAATAAATATGCGCATTTAAAATGCTGCACAGATACCTTTTCTGCTCACAAACAATATCATGAATTAATTCTCAATTGAACAATCTGGTTATAACAACTTATTTTTTTTTAATGATTTTAAGTACTAATGAATAAGGCGACGTGCAACCTGATGTTAAGCAGCCACCGTCGCCTATGGACATGGGCATTTCTAGAGGAGTCGTCAATGCATCTCCGATCCTGAAGGAGAGCTTTTTTTACGCCCTTTTAGAAGACCCCATGTCATAACGCTCCGAGAAGAACTCCAAAAGAAGATTTCTTCTGAATTAATCGACCCCTGGTCCAATTCAGTATATGACAGAGGATGAGCTATGGATGATAAGTGGAATGACATATATTTTTAAACAGTTATCAAATTAATATTATTGTCTGGGGCCTCGCTTGGGAATTTAATTAAGAAGCTAATATATCTAAAAAAAATTGTTACTATAAACTAGACTACATTATAATGATTATGTCAAGTGATCAGCTGGAGTTTTGTTTAACGTAAGTAACTGTTCTTTCTAGATATGAGTAAACATATTATACTTGGGAGATTCTTGTCGCGCACGGGACTCCGCGTCTATTTGTGAGAGCGCCTTGCTGAAGCTTCATTTTCGTCATTTTCTAAAATACGAAAAACGTATACTAAACAAAAACGTTCAATGTAAATTTGAGTTTCAAAAATAGCCTTGTTTTTATGAATCTGCATCATTATTTGTTTTTGTACATTACTCAGAAGTCTTTGTATCGAAACATGTCCTTTGAGAATTTTTTTCTGGGCATAATTAGCAAATGACTACAAAATATAAGAACCAATATATATATATATATATATAAATGTCAAAATTTTTAAATGTAAGTAGTCAACTAACGAGCAGACAAGGCGTTTTAGAATAAGTGGTCACCGCCAGCCATGAAAGTATCGTCGCAACGTACGAAGATGCCTTTGAACATCAAAGTCAGTATCGTATTTCGGGCCAAGAAGTAAACAGGACAACCGCCTATTAATGGCTCTTAGATACTGCAACTGAAAGACGTAAAACCCTTTTCATTGTTGATTTAGATCATAACACTATGATAATGTTGGAGTATCGTCAAGATTAACTAAAATTAAAACTAATTATCGTTAACAAAAAGATCGAAGTTACATCCTCGACGATCGTCGTCGATGCACCAGGATGGATGTGAGTACGCTTGAGTGATGAGGACGTTTTGAGGATGAACCGAGGCCCATTTCGAACTGACAAAGAAACAAACTGTCCTACTAGTAAACAAACTGTCCTACTAGTAAATAAACTGTCCTACTAGTAAACAAATTGTCCTACAAATAAAAATATTATGTTCTACGGCTAAAGAACTACCCACATACGGAATGGGTACTTACTCATTGAAGAACCAGTCAGAGATATGTACGTAACGGAATGGCTTCATTCATCATCACCGTCTCATTAACTGAAACAGAAATATTAATAACTAGAAATAACTGTCCAGTGTTGGAAATAAACCTCTTCTAAGACCTCACTGAGCCCGATCTTTAGCTAGTCATTGTCCACCACTTTGCATATATTATAGTAAATTGGAAAACTTAATTTAATCTTATCAAAATGAATGTTTGTGTATGTCCTTTATAGAATCGTAAACTATGTTTTTGATCATGTGATGATGTTTAGTAAAGTTGTTGTGCATGAGCCCACGAAGGTTTCTGAGTTGGTAAGACAAATTTTCGACAGATGGCGCCGCTGTTTATTTTAGTTGGTGGCGTAGCAACGCACGCAGGGTACAGCTAGTGGTGTTATATATTAGACAGACCTTCTTAATTAGGAGCAGTAATCTTTATCGTGAGGTATTCTGATAATGGGTTGAATTTACTAGAACCTAGTCCTGGATTAAAATAAGTACCTAGTTACAAACTAATTACCTTTGACTAGTTTCTCACTACCAAAAAATATTAAATATATTAATATATTTTCCAACAATCTGTGAGAGCAATGTATGATATGATGTACTACGCATGTCTTAAGACGATACCATCGGTCATACGGGACATACCAATTTGAATGTCCAATTTAATGACAATGGTAAATTCTCTCCGTTTTTATGCGCGATGAAAATAAACACTTCAAAGGTTATATGGGTAAAGTTATTTCAAAATTTTCCACAAATGACAAGACGCAAGACAAAAAAAATTCCACCCAAGACAGATAATCAAAAAATAAATCTCTATTTGTTTGTAATAAGATATTAAATTGCGACGAAAATATTCCCTCATTGGACATTACTTAGAAATATTATGATTGTATAAATTTCACCGTGTTAAAAATATTGAATATTTTTTAGAATTATTATTATTCCCATACTATTTAAATGTCGAAGGGTAATTTTCTTTTCATATATAAGATGGCGTTATTTTTGCCTAAGCGGACTGATTTTGAATTTTATGCCTATGTCCAGCAGTGGACCTCCAAAGGCTGATGGATGGATGATGATGGATGGGCTGATTTTGAATGAATGTTCTTTCCATAATCCCATATATTTTTGTTTTTCATCACAAGGTTTCTTCATTAAAGCTCAACTGTTTGTCAATTCGGTAAAGGAATCGTCACCTTTGTTTGTCGTGATTTTGTTCATTATAACAATCCCCGTTCGACAACAACTCCCGCCACCTACTGACCAGTTGACAACTACCTTCTCTACCGGTACACATGAAACAATATATTATCTTTATCGAATAGGTGTGTATTGTACTAACCTTAAAAAATATATACATTCAAAATAATTATTGTTTGTTGATGACACCTCCTTAATTTTCAAAGAAAATAGAAGAAAACAATGTAAATAAACCTTTTTTCAAGAATTACAGTGTTTTACATATCAAATTAATATTAATATTAAACGCTAAAAAATTAATATAACCTCCTTTTGAAGTTCTGCCAGCGAAACTTACTTGTAGTTCTGCTGCTTACGCTACTAGGCGACGTACACAGCAATTGTATATAATATGTACGCATTGGGCACCTTTACAATTTCTTCTTCTTTTTTTCTAGGGACTCGCCTACAGATCTGTAAAGAATTCAATATATTAACTATTAATATATTAGTATCATATTACACGCTATGTAATATTATGTACGTTAAAAAATACGGTAATAGTTTTTTTAAGAGTGAATTTCACATTGTAGTATATTTATTTTTAGTACATAGAAGGTATCTTCGATTTTATACATTCATATGTACCGCCTTAAAAAAATAAACAGTTCTTAAAGTTCACTTGTCATTTCACTACACACATACTAGGAAAAAGGTTTCTCAGAGATAGCAAACGTGATGGCTGATTCATTTGTAACTATATTAATAAAATTATTTATACTATATTCATAAAATTATTTATACTATATTAATAAAATTATTTATTATTATTACATAACTAATTATAATAATTAAAAATTTACCAAAATGTCACACTGCAAATCAAAACTTATGGAATTCATTTGAATAAAGGATAATACAAACTAGATGATTATTTTAAGAAAACAAGAGTGCTTGGACATGAATTTGATACATAGTCAAAAATAGTAGTGAATGCGGTCTGTAACTGTGAGAAGGAAAAACACTTCTTGAGAGTTTCTAGAAGGCTTCTCTTTTTCTCTCTCTTCATCCGGGCTCATTCACAATAGGATATGTTGAAGCGATATCGTAGTTTATTTTTCGAAAAGTGTTTCAAAAACAAGCTTCGAATAAAAGTCGTTTTATTTAATTTCATTTCATATTTTGGCAAAGGGAAATTCATGTTTCATGTTAGTATTTCGTCCGTTAATTAGCAAGATACAACAGTAACGGGGAAGGTTGATTAGGAGTCAAGGATAAACGGAGCCTTTTACTATTATGTTTATACGAGGTAAACTCCTTTCCAGAACCATTGTCGGTTCAACTGGAGCGCCCCATTTGCTGGTGTGGTTTTTTCATGGTTCACCTTAATACTTGAATTGGGACTTTTAGAATTAAACTTGAACCTTTTTAGTTCAGAAACGTATGATCTGTGCTGTATCCAACTGATACTGCTATATAATCTGTTGATTTTGTAATACACATATATTTTATTTCAATTTATTATAAAAGTATTATTTAGAGTAGTTATTAGTTAAATAGACATATATAAGACTTGGAAACTATGTAGCCATTGACGTGACATCTGTTATTTATAGTGCAAATTACTGATGGACATTTACATAATTACTAGCAGATGGCGTTGATCACCAATTGTACCATCCTTTATTATATTTTGTAGAGATGTAATAAAAAACTTTCTTAGAAAGGATTTTAAAATAATTTAATATAATAGTATAATATCATCATTCAATAGCAAATTGTTACCAAATTTTCTAAATTTTTTTTTAACCTCTTTTGTTCAAACATCATTTGATAGATGGCGCTTAATAACTAAACATTAATAAACTATCCCGATAAAAAACTATCAATATTTATTTATTATACTTTTTATGATATCATTATTATATATTTTAATATAGAATAGTATGGATAAAAAGTAATTATATTCTCGTTCTTACTACGACTATCCGAATATAGCAATAAAACATATGGCTTGGAAAAAAGTTACCCATAAAATAGGCAAATTTAAAAGATTCACGAAAGTCAAAATTATATAGTCTTTTCCCTCCTCCATGTTGTAATAATTATGTAATAAATAAAATAGTATATTTAGCTATGACTTTTATTTTTCCTTGCAGGTCAAATGTTTGTAATCATATGACAATGTAACTTTCTTATTACCGACAATATTATATTATTTTTGTTTAAATAATTTTATTACTAGTGAAAAATCATACATATTTCTAATACTATGCATTGCTTTTTCATTACAAATATAAAATTAAAAAATGACTAGTTACTGATACAATAAGTGTTACTGGGGAAATTTTTAAGTGCGTCCTGGCAATAAAAAATTAATCATTTGTATTTCCACGGTTTGTTAAGACATTACTCGTTCCCTCTCTTTCTTTGAAACGGACAAAAAGAGAGCTAGGCTAGTCAGTCAGTCACCTATACTTAAGATAACATTGTGTGTTCTGTTTATTTCATGTATGCGCTGTGTCTGTCAATCAACCGTACAATACGAGTCTTATGTTATAGTTTTGTGTTCCAAAAACAATAGTTCCGTTAGTTTAGTTACTGAGAATGGTTGAAGTTGTATAAGTAATAGGTTTGTTTACTCAAAAAATATAAGGTGGTACTTCTTGTAAATGTGCTACCAAAAAAGAACAAGTGCAACAGGTTCAAAAACATGATACATCTGTTCAGTGGTTAGTTTTATCAATGACCCTTCTAATAATAATAAAGTGATATTTCAAGTGTCTTAAACTTCAATAATTTACAAATATTACGCCGTTACGCAAAAACTTTCGTGTAAGGTGAATGTGTATTCGTGTAGAAAAATGTATTGCTTATATCGGAAATAATGATATCGTCCAAAAACAGGGTACAGGCAATAAAGAGTAAATTCGAAAATTTGAGCGTGGAAAACGAGTCATTCGTTTCGAAGAACAAAAATTTAACTGCAAAGCAATTGAGTAAACAAAACGATACAGAGCCACGTTTTACTGAAAAGCTTGATACACAGGATAAGGAAAATGAAATTGATAATAATTTTACACAAAACGAGTCACCACATGATGAAAATTGTAATGAGACAGATAAGGTAATAATATGGTGTCCAAAACCGAATAACAGCTATTTATATGGAAAAAACGATTTAAAACGCAGTGCAAGCAATACAAAAAAAACCCTGACACGCCAAACTAGTGATCCTGGTAAAAAATTACATAGAAGTCACGCCTTCCGCTGTGATAGGAGCCAGAAAATCAATCATAGCCCTAAACGTCACGGCAGCTGCAACGGTAGATCTGAAACCAGTGATTTTGCACTCAAAATGGGCGAAAGAAAGCTTTCTAAGGAAAGGTTAAAGTTGCTAGGAGATTTTATTGAGGACCAAATGAAGAAAGATAACTTCTCTCTGGGGGTAGATGCTGTTATTGTTGGCCAAGTACAGGAAATTAAGACTGATTCAATACCAGATTCTCAGGTACCAAAACATATTCTAGATCAATATGCTAAGGTTGTGAAAGGTAATAAAAGTGCTGAAAAACAAGATGCAATGACTGATAGTGGTGTGAGTTCAGAAACTGAGAATCTAGAAGAAGAAAAAAAGAATGTAGAAGAAGAAAAAACTAGTAAAATAAAGCAGTTAGTAGCACAGTATGAAAAGTCTGATGAAAAGTCAATTAAAAGTTCTGGAGAAGATGTGTATTATAACGAAAGTACAGATACTCTTGTCAGTGATACAAATTTAGATTTGATGAATGATCTGTGTGCTTCTAGTGAAACTATGCGATTAGAGAAAAAGAATCCTCATCTCATACTGACTGACACATTAAAAAAAGCACTAAAACAACCATTGCCTCCGGGTCCACCACCAAAAAAACCTCCAAGGACTTTTATTCCCTCTATAACTGAGTCTCCTGATAAACAACGGAAAGATCCTAGAAAAATGTTAGAAAAACTCGAGCAGGTTTTACAGAAACGTGAGTCTGAGAAATCTAAAAACATTTATGATATTGCTGAAGATGAAGTGACAGAGAGAAAACCAAAAGAAATGCATTATTTGTGTACAGAAATCCTTGATATCGCCCAACGAGCATTACCAAATCAAAGCAGTTTAGACCCATTCTCTAAATGCTTCAACTCTCTAAACTGTGCCATAGTAATGAATAATTCTATGAATAGCTTGCCATATACACGACTGAATTCAGAAAAACGAACTTCAATAGGAACCAGCTGTTCTTGCAGCAACGACAGCTTGAACAACATTAAACATTTGACAACATTTTCTAATAATAAATTACAAGAAAAATGTCCTAAATGTTTGTTAAACAACGATAAGAGTGAAGGATTCATTTGTCATTTAAATTGCAAATGTAAGGCAACAAAATCAGAGTTCTACTTAACAACGGAGCACATTTATGATGTGCCTTATGTTGATGGATCTGTTTCGGATACAAAACAATATGGGACATTGCACTCATTAAAACCTAGCAAAAGTATGGAAGATTTGCAAATGCCTACACCCATGACAAAGGTGAGATTTTTTCTGTTAATTTCTTATTCTACAACCTTTATTACCTGAGATCAAAGAAACTGTTCTAAGTCAGATTGAGTTATGTATCAGGTATAAATGAGCTGTCAAAGGACTTCTTTGATTATTAAATGTTCTATTTTTAATGGATTGTAAATATACCATTGAGTCAATTGTAAAATGTTCATAGACAAATAATGTAGAATCCTCTGAATACTAACCAGTTGCAACCAAAAGATTTTTCTTCACATAATTTTACATGCAGCATCATTGAAAATTCAATATTTAATGCCTTTTTCTGAAACTGTTAGAAAAATATTGAAATAAAAATAAAAATTCAACACTGTTTTGTTCACTTCAAATAACTTATATCTGTAGATTATATATAAGAAAATTTTGTGCCCTCAAAGCGCATCTCAATGAAGTTGTAATACACATAAAAAAATAAAAACCTAATCAAATAAATTCATTAAATATTGGATTGTTGTTAGCATCAAAATAAAAATATAGTATGTGATTGACAAAAGTTAACCATAAGTCACATGGTTACACAAAAATGCTGGTTTAAAAAAAAACCTTAAATTTTGACACTTACATTTTACAATGTTGTTTTAAAGAATGGCTTTTAATTGTAGCCAGTTGTAAGTAGTACCCTTAAAAAAATTAAATGGTTTATTTTATTAATGTTATATTGGCAATCTTGCTACTTCCCGATGCACCAACGCAACATCAGGTGAAGCTCGAAGATTGTCTAGGAAACCTATAAAATAATTTTCAGATTTTTTTTAAAGTGACTGCTCATGCAAAAAATTACGGCAACATAATACCAACGCAGAATTAATTATTTACGCATATTTTCGTTTAATCTGCGTTTTTTTCCAGGAAAGTTAATATTTATGTCGTTGTAGTGGTGATCTTATTCAGTGCTAAATAATATTTAACAAAATGGAAGAGTATGGAATCGACCATTTTATTGCAATGACATTATTTTTAGTCTTGTGAGTATTGATGGATCACCAAATGTTTGTAAAGTAAATGAATTCACAAATATATTGCATTTCATCATATCAGCATGTTAAATTATGTAGATACCTATCTGAAAAAAAAACGAATACACGATTTGTTGCTCTATTTCACGTTCCTTTTCTTACAAATTGACGCCATACGTCAGTTCACGTTTTTATTGAGTTTGCCCATACGAGTGTCAACGCTTTTCGATCAAGTGTAATGAAATTAAGATTTCATTTACGTGGCGAATGTCAATCATGGATAGCGCTTGAACCAAACGTTTGGTTTAGCACCTTGAGTTTTTTAGTGTCTCTTTCTTCTTCTCAATCGGTTCACTCTTGACAGAGCGGTTGTGGTCGTCGTGTAGTCGCATTTTTGACAGATGTTGTTCGTCTCACAATCTCTCGCCAATTCGCTCTGTTGGTGGGCATTTTGATACAGTCATGTAATGGGCCGGCCACAGCAGACTTAATTTGGTCGGTCCACTCCACTCTACTTTTCACCGCCACACTTCAATGCAGTCATTGCCTCTACTAGAGACGTGGCCGAAGAACTTAAGGATTCCAGTTTGTACTGGAGTAGATTTTATTTTATCAGCTTGTTAATAACTACAACAGTCAACCTTATAACAATTTACACTAAGCGGTGGCGGTACACGATTTATGGTTGAATATAGATAAATGGAATAAAACAAATTTGCCATGTTTCCAAGTTTATAACAAAAACAAAATAAGTGTTTATACATATTCCCCTCAAATCGCAACTGTTATACACAATTAAATATGACAAACATCACGGTACAAACATTTGTATGTTAGGTTTCTTTCTCGGCCGGGACTCAAACCTAGGACACTTTCGTCGGCTGGCATATTCAGTATCCACTGGGCTACAGACTAAAATATCTGTTATGTTGACCCTATTATAACACATGTGGGCAGAACGACTTAAGTAGAATATTTCTTGGCTACATAAGTAATGAGGTAGTCCATTCATCAATGTATTACTCATTGAAAAATATATGTGACTCATTAGTTTTGTTATCAATCTATTGTTTTATCGCGCAATTAAAAATACGTATTTTTTGCACACTGTAACCCTTCGTGTCTGGGCACGGGCTTGATAATGTAGTGAGCTAGTTCTTTGCTTGTTCTATAGTTATCATAAACAAGAGGCTGAGCGGAGAAATTCATCCTTTCGAATCCTTTATGTAACCCCGGACACTAGAATACTAGTCATCTAAAACATGCAGGAATAATTATATAGAATAATTGTTTTTTTTTGAACTTCATAACTTTCTAGAATTTATTTTAGTGTTTTTGTAACTATTATAAATAAACATAACATAAGGATATTTTATTTCGTAAGTACTGGTCCGATTAAAGGAAGTTTCATTCGTGTGCAATTTTAAAGATACCGTGGTTGTCTACTGATACGGAATTTGTGTGATTATAATTGAGTGTTAGTTTTGCCTGATAAGATTTGAAATTGATTGATTTAGTAAATCAAATGCTATCGTTTATGAATTTTTACAAATGTATGTACAATTTTAATTGACGATAATCGAAATTTTATGGATGTAATAAAATCAACTAGTTTGATTGATGGAATTCGTAGTTCAAACTTTTTCAAATGCCACAAATCTTTCGGTATCAATGGGTTAGTTCTAAAGATATGAAAAATATAAAGACAAATATTTTTTTGGTTCTAAATACAAATTTATGAAGTCGAAATCGCGTTTCCCTTCAGCCCGTCATAGAATAAGAATCGAAGTAAAAAAATCAGTTTTATGCACACTCGGCAGAAGTGAATCATACAATTCACGGTACGCCTGGATTTCTATGCTCCAGTGAAATGCCTCCACTTCATTTATTTAATTTACATATGACGTACATATGATTATATATGTTACAGTTAAAACCAGTTTTTAGATAAAACGCGTTTTCCCTAGTTAGAACTAGTTTTCACTAAATGCCTTTGTTAAAACTAGAATTAACTAATGCTCAAAATTGAATATCAGTTTAAACTAGTTCTTACTAGACAAAATACGTTTTTCTGAAGTGAGTCTCAGTCAAAACTGTTCTCAAAGTTCATCGTATCTTATTCTAATTGATCGCGAGACGTCCCTTGATTCGACAAGTGCGGGGGAATCCCTTTCCGAGCGCCATCCGCTCGCTGTGTGCTCGTTCATTCTAACCTAACCTAACCTAAATTTTCGTTTTAACAAAGGCATTTAGTAAAAACTAGTTCTAACTAGGGAAAACGCGTTCTACCTAAAAACTGGTTTTAACTGTAACATATATATTTATATACTGTTTATTGCTGAAATCTTGATGAAGACGAGAGCAATTTAAATTACATAAAATACAACATATTATCTTATATACGTATGAGTATATATAAATATAATTAATACAATATTGTGATGAGTATATACTATTTATTAAGTTTATTGCCCCTTGAGTTTTCGTTTCAACAAAGGAATTGAGCAATTCCACAATTTCACTACATGTATAACGGACCGGAACAACGGAATAAACGAACGATGATGGAACGGTTTTATGAGGAGGTAATCTTAGCACTAGTAATACTGACGCATGGCATAAAACAATAGGAACTCGGCAATCTTCGTTTTTCTTCGTATATGATTATCGTCGTGTTGAATATATACTTGTTTAGGGAAATACAAGGATCATCAATAAACAATAATAAAATTGATGCACTGCAGATAAAGTAATTGACTTTGACAAATATTCAGCGTGAGGATAATCGATCTCGGCATATCACGAGTCCTATGTAACCTAAGACCACCGGGCGGTCGGGAGCGCTTCCCATGCGGCGGACCGTGACGACCTCACGATCTGCTCCGTTGACTGTTGAATCAGTTGGGTAACTTGCAGTTCGGTATTGAGTTGAAGCTATTTGGAAGAAGATTATTACTTTCTTATGACAATTGCCAATTATTACAAACGAATAGCAATAGAGCCATTTGATGGTATCGCGTTCTATACACGTGCTAAAGGCATCTCTGAAGCGGTACCAGGCGAGAGGGAAGCTAGGAACCCTTTTACTTGGCCATCTATTGCACTGAATCCGCACATAATTGTGTTACACAGTATTGCCGTCAATGTTCTACTATTGGTCATCAGATTTTCGAACCCTGGATTCTGACTATACCTCTCCTGTACGAGGCGTACAAGATTGATCTATACTAATAATAAAATCGTGGCATGCATCGTACGTAAAAGCATTTTTTTTAGACTTATTATCTGTCTGCCTGGTTGATATTTTTCATGTCGAGAATTAGACCAGTTCATGCGTAATAGGAATTGAAAATCTGTGAACATTCCGTTAAGTCCATTAATACTACCCGTATACAAAAAATTTATGATCGTTTTGTTTTTTTGCAGTTATTGCAATGAATATGTTTATAATTTATATAACTAGGAACACCAATGCCTAAAACAATAAATCGATCTCGCCTCGATCTTCAGAACTGGGAACAACAACGTTTAGAGTGAGGGAAAAAATTAATCGGACCAGAAGTGAGAGTTGTGAAATGCCTACTAAAAATGGTTAACAATAAAATTTTGTTGCATAGGTTTTCTAAAACGAAGCGAAAGCGGATTACTAGTTAAGTTAAACTGTTGTAAGCAGGACTCATGGCTGTTTATTACCATTAATCTTATTTTGCCGTTCGATTTACAAGATATGCAATATGTTTACCTTGAACAATTTTTAAAATGTGTACGTTACCCTACATTTTAAATTAGTTCTAGTAAAGTTACCTTTTATCTTGTGCGAAGTTAAATCTTGTTATTACACTACCCTACAGCTATAATCGTATTTTACTACGGCGTTTAGTTGCTTCGTATTATTAGATTTTTGTGAAGAGATTTTTTTAAAATACTTATCAAGTGTAACGATACGTCACATCAAATAACTTACATCACTAATTTACTAAGGGTCAACTTTTAATTCCGGTAACTTGTTTGTTTGTCTGACCCTTTTCTATGAATGTAATCATTAAATGATATAATACTAATATCTTATCGTTTATGTTGTACGTTGAATGGATTTGCAGTAAAAACATATACCACAGCCTAATGAACTATTTCATATAGTCGTTGAACGGTGACGTCTAAATGCCTTAGTTTACGCTAACGCTTATTGTATTAACAATGTGTTGTGTGTGCAGAGGAAAGAGAATAAAAAAAACACACACACACACACATCATTAAACACGTAGCGCTTATAAAAATCGTTGTTTCTTAGAACTTTTATAACGTTCTATTAAATGAAGATACTGCAATATAGTATTTTTTTAAATAAAGGCCAAGTATCGAAGAAACAGAAATTGAAAACTTGATTGAAATCTAGTTTTTCCGTGATGAGTGCACAACAGCATACCTGTATTATTTTATTTGTATAGATTATTTGATTGTTTTCACGAATTTCTATACCAGCTATCAAGGCATCGTCCCATCATCATAACAGTATGTTTAACTAATAAAAGAATTTAATAAAGCTTGAAGTTTCTACAACCAGCAGTTTACATACAGAAACTAACTAAAATGTAGGACTATTTGGAAAGGTATTTTTCGAAAATCCTTTAACAGCGTCTGCAATTCCATTGAGGGCATTACGAAGTCATTTATCTTGAATACGATTTGTGTTATTAATTCAAGACAATAACAATCGCGAGCTAGATGTCCATACAAGCATTGAAATCACCTACACCCTTTATTTGGGGTTGTTTTGAACTTTTAATATATGTATTTGGCAGAATCTTAGTACGGGTCACATGGAGTTGATTCCATCACCACCATACTATGTAGTAAATCTATTCTGATGGGAAGCACATATTTACAAAAATCCTTATTTCTTTAAAGTTGTGGGAATAGTGACATAAAACACGTTTCATCATCTTTGATTATCTTGAAAAGATATTGCAGAAATATATGTATATATTATACAAGTATTCTAATGGCTTCCACGGAACCCGTACCTTATTTGTTTCCGATACAAATATATTGTTATCTTAAAGCCGCGGGCGACACGAAGGTAAACCTTAACAACGTGGCCTCCACCGTCAGTTGCCTCCTCAAACTGACAACGGCCATCCCATCTTGTAACGGCTCTTTAACACTAACAGTTAGCTGATCAGGCAGGTAAAGATACCACTCGTGATCATTCACAGATTTTACTTTCGCCCCTCAAAATAATAGCCGACCTTTTGTGGAGCCGACGTGACGTGCGTCAATTTTCGCGACCTTAAACACATTTTGATTATCGCATTAGAAACTTGACGAGTCGGTGAAAGTTTCGGGCTGTAACTCTGTGTGACAGGTGAAAAGAATACTATATTAGGTATGCAGTGTTAAGTGTACTTCGGGTTCAGGTATTGGAAATATACATATAATTTATTGTTTAACCAACTTCAAAAAAAAATTGTGACTCCCGGATTGGAATAATAATTATAAAGAAGGTTTATGACTAAAAAAATGAAAGTTAACTACTGTTATTTTAACCATTTGTTACAATTTGGGAAAAAATTATAAAGCACTAAGAAGCAAAAAATTGAATTGCTTCATTTCTCGATTGATTATCTTACGATAACTGAATGTGAAATGTTTAGTCGGTGCCGAAGCTATAGTTTGTCATGCCAATAAATAAACAGGATGTGTCTATCTGCAACTTAAAAATAATGGAATATGCTATTTACACCTATTCTTAACGTAATCAGTGTTTTTTACAATTGTTTTCAGTCTATCTGCGTTTGTTTTTTCTCAATTTAGCAGCGATACCTCGAAGTTACAGACTTTAGATATATTCCGCAGCAGTCTTTCTTATAAAAACTTCTTTCACCTCTCATTGGATTAAGTCGAAATGACTCGGCTTAAATTTTAAGTGACAATGATCTTCTGGGACCGTTGAAGTCTAATTATGACTATTACCACCATCATTGTCATTTACACAAAACTGTACCGTTGATTTAACTTGATTTGAATTGGAACAACATATATTTTAATTTGAATGTATAGTTTGCTTCACACAGTAAACCGTGTACTATTAATCTACTTCAAATCAGTTGAAACTATGCTTTAAATACCAATAAAATGTATACAAAAATCATTAAAAAATTAAACTCAACCTTACAGTTGTTATTTTAGAATTCAAACCAAGTTGTTCAGTTACTTTACCGTCACGAATAACACTCGAGCGAGATTTAACGCTATGCTGAACACACACAGCATATTATCGCTCAAAAGCTGTCAAGAACATGACAAACAAATAATAATTGGTTAGTGAGCACAGAGAACGGTACACGTGTGTCAATTGTTCAATAGCACTCGACACTTGAGGTGACATTGTTAAGAATACTCGAATGACAGTGATAAAATTCGGATACGGCCTGTATTAATATATCGAAGTCAACTATGGTGGGTAGTTGGAAGTCGGAAGGGATCGTGGACGAAATTGTCAGAACTTGCTGATGAATTTTTTTGGTAAAAGTTGTCAAAGGATCATTCGTAAGAAATGTCTACGTTATACGGTTTATCGTTTTACGCCCATCTATTGCCAGCTAGAAGGTAGTGAACCTGCTGTGAACTACAGCGCTTAAAATCCTTTATGGATTTATAGTGCAAGATTATTTGACTATAAAATAATATTTGTCATATAATATAGGAATATATTAAACATTTGTATCCCGCCTTGGTTTCGTTAAGAAAAACTCCGCGAAATCTGATCCATAATATTATTAAACACTGCAAATGAAAATTGCATACGATTTAAATTACCATAAATTAAGTAGTGCGTGCTGTGTTTGCCTTAAAACAACTCTTATCTTAATCATTAGGACAAATTGTAACCCTTACCAATATGCAAATGTTGTAACCACCAGCTTACCTAAATATATAAATGAAATAGAAATTTAATTAATTTATATGTAGGCAGACAAAAATATATTTAGGTCTCTATAACGACAATAAAGTCTACCAATATTAAAATTCGATAAAAAAATTATGTACCTACCTACCTACTAGTATGAAATAGAACTTAAGTTAATTCACCAATGTTGCTAAGTTGCGTCGAACAATCTCCGAAGTTACAATTCTGTATTCTCACCATAATTGAAGACGCGTCGATCTTACTAGAGAGAGAACCGCTTCACCACGTTGTTTTATTGTATATCCATTGAGTACATATTATTGACATAGACTAATACATAATTAGCTGCGAAATATTATAGTTGTATGCTAGTAGGTGTTATCTGTTTCATCACAATCCACAATTGATCCAATGGTGGACTAATTATGTATTGCGGGGCATAGTCCACTATGCTGGCCAAATCCTGATAGTGAACATTTTTGAGAACTCAAAGATATGCAGATTTACTCAGGGTTCTTTTTCCACCAAAGCAAATGAAAATTAACTTTTAAAACACATATCTTTGAATAAAATTAAAGATGCGTATAGGATGCTCCGCTTGCGGGAGCCCCTGATTTAGACGCTAAGCAATATATCATGCCAACTGCGAAACAATTCTAGTGTTCTAATGCGGGGAGCATAAGTTACTGTGTAAGTTAAATGTGTTTTTGTTTTTGTTAATTTACCCACTACAGTAGTATATTTATACGGGTAAGTGAGTGTTCCACTTTAATATAAATAATCTCGCCTTGGCCGACTGGTTTCACATCCTGCGCCGGGCTCGTAGCCTCGTGTGTAACGGGTAACCGGTTTCAAGATTGTGTTAGACACAATGATGTTTTATTGCCAATTTCTTCATTGTGCAAGATGTTACGAGTAATCTTTAATAACTGGATTTTGCCAGTGATTTTTGTGGATTTGTCCACCCTCTGTAAGCAAGATGAGAGATTTAGTCATTGTCGCTTCAATAAATTTAATTAATTGTAATGTCTGGCCTCGCTCGAAGCGGTATTAAAGATTATAAATTGTTGAGATCTTGGTATTGATTGTTATAGAAACTCTTTTTAACGTTTTTTAATTTAACTATTAAATTAAACATCCATATACGTAAAAAGGTTCCATTTGCTATATATTACATTGATATTATTTTCTTTTGTATATATATATATACTTATATTTGAGATAAAATGCAGGTACATACACGTTTTTGCGCGCATTTATTATACACGCAAGAGCTTATAAGGATGGACAAAACTGGCGTCCTAATTACAAAATAAAAGTCTGTTTTAATTTGTTTTAATTTCAAAAATGGCATATTAAATATCGAATAAAAGACAGTGTATTCCACTCAATCGGGTAAAAACACATGTTCCGGTTGTAAATCCATCAGTCGGTAATCATAACGACGTTGCTTCCTGCGCGCCTGCACGCGAACCTCATGTTTGTAAACAATGGCTTGGCTTGGAGCACCCACCGTCTTTGTTATACATATAGGTGTCAGATACCGATGTATAGATTGGCTCCAACGGCGCAAGCAAAATCATACTAGATTGTAAACTTTCTTCTCTCGTTTCTCAGTATTGCAAGTGGCATGAACGTTAAGACATATAACTAAGACCCGCGAACAAACTGACCCAAGTCCCACCTGTAGAGTCCAGTGCACAGGCAAGGTATAAATTCCATCATTTGATATACCGTTGTTTCTCCAGCCTCGCCGGAGGACTATCGTGGGTTTTTTTTGCTAAGAAATATTCCGTCGGTATATTTAAAAAAAAATTTGAAATACTAAAAAAAAACAATACATAAAATAATGGCGCCCATGATGTACTGCTATATAATTCCCGTTCTACTTCGTCAAGTATTCGAAGTTGCTTAACTTCCATTTACGATCGACATAACCTATTACATGTTACGAATTATTAGCATACCATGCTGTGTATTAGATTTTAAATATACTGTTTCTTTTGTATTGAAATATTATTTTATGCAATATATCAGGGCCCTGTTAATATTAATGTCTATTGGGAGGCACTAAATTTAAATAAACAGAACCATCATTATCAACATTATCATCAATATTGCATTTTATCAAATATCAAATTTTATCAAGTATCAAATTTTAAATTCGTTTTGATCCTTCGAGCCCATTGTAAGAGCCGAATGGAATTTGCATAAAACCCCTCGCATATTTTCACCACCTTGCAAATTCAATTTAGGCTTTAGATATAATCAGTTTCAACACCTATTGCCCCATCGTTAAGATACTATATTTGCTCGATCGCTGTCACTTTCTTGACCGCCCACACGTCGAATTATCGTGATTGTACGCCACAATACACTCGATATTACATACATCGTTTCTAATGAGGAGTAAAAAATAAATAGAATTCTTATTACAGCATAGACTATTATTCGTATTTTATGTAACTAACTGGGTTCTGTCTGAAAATTTATCGCCAGTTCAGCAACATTCAACCGACATAAAGGTGATAGATTTTTATAAGTGTCATCCCCTTGTGAAGATGTACACGTCATTTATTGGCGTACATTCCAGGCCTTAGTTTTACGTTAGATTGTATGTAAATGTATTGTGTGTTATGCTGTTGATGTGTCATAATAAATAAATAAATAAAGATGAAGGTACATCTTCTCTTTACTAATTAAGCAATTGTGCAACTCAATCATGTATACTAAGTATATATGTCTTATACGTCTTTCCGATATAGCGGCATGTAAATTCGCGGATTGATGTGGAATGGGTGGATATCGCGGGATCGCTTTCACACTTCTCGGCGTAGCTCGGTGTTATGAATTTTAATTTGCTAAAATGTGGTGTGATATTACCGGCGAAGTGTTAAAAATATCAAATAATGGAATCGAGAACAGCTTGAAACGCGGCTGCGACTGTATATCAATAGAAAAGGTTCATTAAAATAGGGCGATGTTCTATAATTAGACGTTCTGACGGAACTAGTTCACTTGGCTGAGCGACGTTCCCATAGTTTTCTAAATTGGGATGCGCTTCCCCATTTAGTTTCCCTTGTAATTTATTTTTAATCACTTATATTTAGTTACGCAGCTGTTCCGATTAATACTAACGTTTAAGTGACTAATCGAAACGCATCACTGATCCGATCACAAAACGACAAGCTATGTCTTAAATTAAAATATTACCATGTATGTAATCATAATGAAAATATGATTACCGTTTTCTTTACGACGATATAAGCAATAATGATAATATTGCGGTAGTGATGATGTGGTAGTAGTCTGCTGAGCGAGGGATCTCGGGTTCGAATCTCAACCGTGGCAGATATGTGAAAGATAAACGTTTGTTCTCGGGTTATGGGTGTTTGCGACGTCATATTTGTGTATGTGTGCGCCAACCGCAACACGGAAACCTAGTGCGGAGTGTGAATGTGTGTGTGAATGTTTACTAATAGTGAAAACAGTTCAATATGTTTAGTGTTAAGTTTCCTAACATGGCACATAGAGCACAAGTTATAAATATCCTATAAATTTAAAAGCAAATGTCAACAAATTATTCTTAATATTTCGTATTAAGTACATTTATGAATAATATTCCCGAAAGGGTTCAATTGTCTAAAAAAACATGCAGTTTAATATGTTTTTAAAATGTTAAATTATTGTTTGATGGGAATTAAAAAATCCGGTCTGAACCTCTAAAAGATCTAAATAAAAAACCTTGTTAATTGCGTGTGTGTTTATCTCAACAACGTTCGCATTGAAATACGATTGACATCTTAGTGCGTATTAAAGTATGCATTGCGATGACTATCGAAACAAAAATATTGGAGCAGTACGAAGATTGTGGAGAAATTAACAAAACAGACGCACTGTTAATGTTGGTTTATGACACTAAATGCTTGCACGTCACGTGGTTAGGTTGTCTCTTATCGGTGTTTGACGTCGATAATACAGAAGTCACAGTAATTAATTATATGCAGTCGGCTGTCTGTCATTATCGTTAACGTTCAATTGTTAGCGTGTCTCGTGCGTGAGAGAATCCGTCTTCCTTAGTGATAGAAATTGTTGGTGGTGCAGATTTATTGATGGCTTTCTGTAGTTCACTGATTTTTAAAGTTATTTTACGCACCCGCATCTTTGAGGGATAGAGAATACCAAAGGCTTCGTTCATGTGTTAACAGCCAAAAAGCAAGCGAGCAACCACCGTCACTGTGGAACCATGCAGAGTTGTTGACTAATCGTCAGTGCTTAACAGCTTTCACGTTTACGTTATCCTCAACCTCAGTATGGCATTGTTTTGAACAAAATATATTTAAAACTCAGAAAAAATTATACGGGATATATGTAGAATCAAAGTACCCAATCTGTTAGCCTCAATTCATTGAAACGAATATTTTAATAAGACTGCTTGTTTATGAATAATATTGATGATATATTTAAATTCCAAAAAAAAAAAAAATAATAAGCTAATAGCACGGTCCGAGAATTTCTAAATCAGTAAACTGTAATTTAATATTATAAAGCATTATTGGACTTTGTACTGTTGGCATCAAATATGATTAATGTTTATTGTATGCCCAATTATCAGGATAGGAAGATACCACCACATACTAAATACGACTTACTATGTAATTTCACCTCTTCCATAATAAATAATTTGATGAATAAATAATAAATAAATAAAATGATTGCTCGATAAATTATCCTGGCATCGTGAATACGTAAGAATAATCGTATTCGGCGAATTAAACGCTAATTCTGTACCACTGAACCCTGCATGATAATGAGAAATGTATCACATAGATCAAGATATGCACAAAAGGCGGCGCGCGCTTACATGACTTAACAAGCAAAAGTTATTTACGCTCTTCTACCCAAAATGAATCATCTGAGCGGAGATAAAAGCGATTTCTGCAACAAAGGAATAGTTCTCTTGACCCGCGACTTATATTAATTACTCTTTGTAATGAAATATGTACTGTTAATTGGCGTATATTTGATCATCACGTCGGAAAGTTTTGGTATGTGCTAGTATGTTCAACTTCACAGTTCATAGTGTGCGTCGCTACTGGGATTGTTGTATTGTATTATAAGAGACTTGGTACTGACATCCTGGAGTCCATGCCAGGGTCTTGCTTGTTGTATCGCTTGGTAATCAATGATCGAAGCACTGGCGGTATGTCTCAACTATTGGAGATTATATATTCTACAGTGGAATCCCTTATAATGGTGCATGTTGTTAAGGTACTTTACCCGCGAAATATATTATCTTTGTCTTGGCAGCTAACATGTCGGTTATTCTCCTGGTATTACACATGTGTGGTGGTGACAATTTCAGGCGGTTTATTTGCTCGTTTTGTCTGCTACATTTCAAAACACAAACAAACAAGAAAGGTACATATAATGATTTATTTAACGAAACGTTGCACTGGCCAGAATTTTGACAATAAATCGTTGATTGTTTTGACTCGACCAAAAGTAAGTATGAGTAATAATTATCAGTCTGCAGAAAGTTTTGCTAAAAATAATTTATATGCATCAGACGTTAATCAGCTGTAAAGTGTCCTAAAGGACAGAAATGTTTCATTTCCAATGTTTACTTTTTTTTTTGATATATTAGGAGCGCGTAAGTGATGTGAATCCAGGGCCCCTGATTAGGAGATAATATGTAATATAAGTACAACAACTAGTGTACTAATATAAGGTAGTAGAAGCAGAAAGTGATGTGCATAAGTGTATTTACAACACGCCTACGTTATTAAATGATTTTGAATTTGAATTTGTTCGTTTGGTGGTCGAAATTTGACCAAGATCGTTAAGTAACGTTCTGGATTATATTCTGGTAATGTTCAAGCTCTTCGATAGCTACCGAACAAAAATCGATTGGCAAACGAAGGAGAAAACTTACTGAACTATTTTACTTTTGCCTATAAATAGGCAAGGTGTAGATTTATGTTAAAATATTAGCTTGAAATATTGTGATTGTAGTTAGTAGGTACTTCAACTTAATACTGTTAAATGGCTAACCTTAATGGATTACGAACACTTAAATCAGAGTGTAATCTACATTGAGCTTGTTGTCGACAACAAATGGAGGTTTTTTACGGGTTGTACTTGTAACCGTATCCCGGTTGAGAAGTTATCCACATCTGTTTCTTGTATTTCGCAGTTATTCGCTCTGAATGCCGCTATAACAGCTAAACAATATTTCCTCTTTCACGCTTTGCGTACATTCCGCCCATCTTGTTCCGGTCGACTAGTTCCTGGAATGAATGGTTTATTAGTTTTAAGATATGTTCGCTTTAACGCTAGGTTGTATATAGCGATATCTTGAAACAATCGTGTTGCATTTACAATTGATTGACCGCTATAACTGACCCAATTGAACCCAACAGCCTAATCTGTGACAGTTACTCATCTATCGGTATAAATCTTGTACACATTTAAATATCGCCTGGCATCAACTATATTACGACTTAAACTCGTAATTAATTATAAATCAATTACGTACTTTGGCGACACTGTTTTCAATCCGTGAACTGTATATCTCGCGACATTGGCGATAATTATAATTGTTTACGTAACTAAGATCAATGTTAGTTGATTCCGATTGCCACAGATTAGAACAGAACAGAAGTGGTTTTAGGTAAGCCAAGTTTCCCTCTGGCTAGGTTATGTCTGTCAATTCATATCTGGCACTGGAATAACTTTCCCGCGTCGGTGTTCCCTACTGTGTATGATGTGAAAGTCTTCAAGAGGAGAGTGAATAGGTTCTTATAAGTTATTGCGCTCAACATAAATGAAAATTGTACGGTGAACCGTCGTAGGATCTACTTACTCTGTGAGTCCTCCGTTTCCGGACGAAACGTGTTGGGGAACATCATAAAAATGTACGTTGGTACATAATTTTATGCATTATTTCTTTTGTAGTAGCGAAGGTGCTACGCATGACTGAATATATACATGTATACTTACGTACTATCACAGTCAATGTGTGGTAGGCATATACCTTCCTCAGACATAATTTAATTATAATATTACATTGCTAATAAACATTGGTGTTTATTTATCTATAGGCTTTGGGATCTGAATCCATTTCCTCCACATCATATATTCCCAAGAACATAATTATGAGATATTGCTCTGTGTCATGTCTGCTACCTAATGAAATTCATTAATGAATTCAATAATATTACACTTCTGAGTCAACATTAACTATTTTTGTTTATTATCGCGATAAACTGAATATACCTAAATCAAATAGTTTCGTTTGCGACACAGTGACCAAATGACATAAGTATTGATAATTTCATGTTATGTAATGAAAATTTTGTATATCTCCAAATATTAAAGGTTTTTTCATTGCATGTTTTTTTTTGATATGGCTATGATGATCAGAGGTAGATACTCGTGTAAACCATATGATGCCAAGAGGAATCGGAGGAGAACATAGGTTTTGATTACGTTAAAAATATATGTGTATGTTCTACGGAAAATTTATGGTTTGTAATGAGATCCATTCATCCAAGCGGAATTCCCGTGCGTATGGTGCATCCAGCAGACCAACGGAAGACTACACTAATAGTAATAAATAGTATACAATAAATCTCATTGTTTTTACCATCAAAACACCAAGTCCCACTTGAGATGTCACTGGTTAATGTAGCATCCAGTGTTCATGTACGGTGGCAAAGCCCTATACTTGTACGGTTAGCCAACATCTGTGACATGTATAATTCTGTAGCAGCGTCGGTGACTGGTGTAACTTTAGAGAGTGTAGTTGACGAAAAATAATCGAGGTTTAATATTGAAATACTGCGGCGTTCGTAATTAACAACCAGTGTTACCGAAATTTATCATTTTACTGAGAGATTTTACACAGAGCAGAGAGCGTATAGACAAGATCCATCCTTAGCCGGAGATAATAAATGTGAAAAATTATTATGATTATCATTAAACGTAATAGGTTGCGTTCAGGTTACACAATATTAACGGCTTACCAGGTGCATTTTTTATCGAGAATGCCGCAGTGGGGATAACACTCCAAATTTTACGGATGTCCATGGGTCTTAGAGACCAAAACTATCAGATGGCGCAACTGCTACTTTGCCGTGATATTAACAAAATTGTTTAACATCCATCTCTGATGAACGCTTCCTGATAACGCTGGCCTAACTAGTGTTATAAAACGCCGACTGCAGTTCGTGACATAACTGCGTTAAACTTACAGCAATATTATCACAATGGCGATTGTTGACCCACTGCCTTGTAAATCTTATTACACGCTCGAGATTACATCTCGAGGTTGGTGATAAGTCCATTGTCTCTTGTCGTAGTGAAGCGAGCGTTGTTTGAACTGTGAGCAAAACGTTAAATGTGTTGTTTTTATGCAAATTCGGGGCAAATTAAGGTAAGCGATCACTACTGATCGAACGCCGAACAGTTAAGGCCTCGCCTGTGAGGTGCTGGAAAGAAAGACGGCGAGTATCTACGTCACTGCTGCCGAAACATGTTTAAATATTTCATGGTTGATTATACAAAGAGAATGGTACCTAAATAGGCGGGTACAAAATATGACTACCGTACACGGATATCTTCGAAGTTAAACTGGGTTAGAAAGAACCCACCAATATCCAATATTAGAGCGCTAGTGCCTTTGTCTCGTTTTCTGTTAAGTTTGGTATGCCATCAAGGGAAGAAGAAGAAGAAGAAGAAAGGGAAGGCTTATATTTAAGAATGGGTAGTGATCGCTCTACTTAAATCATAAATCTAGGATTATTTAAACGTATCTAATAGTTAAGTAAAATCTACAGCTGTTATATATTATCACTAGTGTCAACCTCCGACTTCGTTCGCGTTGAATAATTAAACTATACCATTATATAAATTTGTAATCTCTGTCTGTACATTCCATTGTTTTGACAAATTTCATGATAGATATTGGTTTTATGACTCAGTGACATCAATTTGGCCTATTTGCAAATTTAACTTATAAAAAATAATAGCAAACTGTCCTCGCTTCGGGAAAACTACGCTTTACGCTAAGAAATAGTACCCGCATCATTTTAAAATTAAGTTATAACTTTTTTTTTATGGACGCATTGCAATGCAAAAAACTTTAAGTATTAAGTGGTGCTTGCTGCAATACATCAGTGAAAACCGGAACGAAATCGATTAAGCCGTTTCTGAGATTAGCGTGAAGAAATGCACAGACAAGCAGACAAAAATGCTAACAAGTATTGTTTTGTATTTTATTGAGTTAATAAAGGCGTCTGATAATGTTTTTTCTCACATATCGGTCATGTACAGAAAGCGATCAGTTATAATTTTATTATATGTATAGATATATGTATATACATATGCATGATTATTCAACATGTTTTTTGCCTTCATTACACATCCTTAGATTTACTGATATTTTATAAATGTCTATCATCTGCGTAATCACGTGTTCTCACTACATACCTACTGATTTTTATTACGACCGGGCAAGCCGTTTTTTGAGTTGAATGTACATACAGAGAGGTACTGCAGTTTTTTAATAGTAGATTAGATAACATACCATCAGTAGTCTGAACTTAATTTGACTATGAATTTAATTTTTTTTTTTTTTT